>CAMZMU010000041.1:25142724-25719081 GCA_947311845.1 Poa pratensis | reverse complement strand
GGACGTACACATGATCCACTACGACGCCACCGACAAGCTCATGACGACTGATGCCAGAACCATGCAATCATGCCCGCCACGCAACCAGAGCTCATCGCCCTCGTCGCAAAGCTAGAAGAGGGAAGCGCGGAGGCGTCAAAAGCGAGCTCGGATCACGGCTGCTCTCGCCAGGCTGCAGCTGCTGCGGAGCCAAGTCCGACTGAGCAGGACGTGCATGAGACCTCGATGGATGGCGACGCCGCATTGATCAGTAAATCTACTCCGGTCGACGGCCAGTCCCATCCACAACTCACGTGTTGTCTTCCATGCAGACGGACAGCAGCAAGGAAGTGGCCAGAGTCAAGGACAGAGATAGTCAGGCACAATCAGTGAGGTTCCTGATTCACAACCGGATATCCAGTACACTCTACAGAAGATGAAACCCTGTCAGGACACAGCGTGATTACACTGAGTCTGAACCAGTACGCGATGCCGGCAGTCCAAACCAAGCTGAGTCGCATGTGCCACTGATTCATTGACGGTCCTGTCCAAGCTACGCCTATCGTTGAGCAAATTCGCATCCTCCAAAGGTCCAGCATGCCGGAACGCCCCACGCCGGCCGCGTCAAGCAAGGAGGACATCTCTGTGACAGTGCCAACTCCGGCACGCTTGCATCCGCCGCCGCGACGGGTGCTCCAGCTTCAACTCTGGTCCGTGACCCCGCGCGCTTCGCTCTCACCGGTCACGTTGCATCGCCAACGTCTGCGCTCCAAGCCCGTTGCACCTCGTCTGACGCTGGAGAGTTTAGCGGCGACAACAAAGCCGCTGAACTCTGTACTACCCACGCTGGACGTAAGCAACGCCGCAGTGCTCAACTTCACGGCGTCGCGTCGTGGACGATCACCACGACCAACACCACCACCCCTGCCAGACTGGTGCCAAGACCGCTAGCAGGCCAACCGCGGAGCGGCGTGCTCATTGTCCAGCTTCTACGCACCCTGGGCTTTGTCGGCTTGGATCAACCGATTTCTGCAAAAGCCATGAAGGCATATGACGGAATGTTTTCCACGCCCATCCCGATTGAGATCATGCGTGTAATGGTTGCTTTAATTGGATGTGAAAACTCCCGCAAGATCCGTCTATCGCGCCTATCACCACTGTGATCGCGGGAAGTGAGGTTGAGGCTTAGCTGCGGCTTTGTTTGATCTGTCGAACATGTTATCCATGGATCACGGCCGAAAGATTGTTATTTAGGATGTGCGCGGCCTCAACTCTCGCGCTAGACGCATCGCGATACGCTCGCTGATTCTCACCACGGGAGCATCCATCATCTGCTTCCAGGAAACTAAGATGGAACCATCTACACGTCAACTGTCCTTGAAGCACTGGCTCGGACTAATGATGACTATGTGTACCTGCCAGCGATCAGCACGCGTGGGGAATCTTACTCGTGTGGAAAAGCTGGGAAGTGACGATCACTGATCAACATTCATGACCAACACATTGTCTGCCCGTTGTGTCCGCACCATCCAGTGCACTCCCATGGTGGCTACCGTCGTCTACGGCCCGCACCATGACGATGACAAGATCGCGTTCCTCCAAGAAATTTGCGACACAAGAGCTGACTGTCCTGGGCCTTGCATGATTTGCGGAGATTTTAACTTGATATACGAGATGAGGATAGAACAACGGGAACCTTAATCGATGGATGATGGGCCGCTTTCAGCGTTGTCATTAACGATTTGGCTCTCAAAGAGGTTACCTCAACGGTCGCGCTACACATGGTCCAATGAGCAAAACCCGTAACGCTGTTCAGCTTGATCGCGTCATTTGCACCTCGGATTGGGAGGAACAACACGGTGAAGCACACCTCCATTGCCTCGCCTTGTTGTTTCAGACCACAGCCGCTCATCCTTGACTGCTCACCGATGCCGCCCGTTCAGCGTCGGTTTCATTTCGAGGATTATTGGACACGCATCGAGGGGTACCAGGAGGTGGTGGCGGCAGCTTGGAACTCGGTGGACGATACAGACCCGTTCCGACGCATCATGCGTCGTTGCAGATCACGGCACGAAAACTCACGAGCTGGAGTGCCCGCACCGTCGGCACCATCCGGGACAAGCTCGCGCTCTCCCGCAGCTGGTGCTGCCCTCGACATAGCACAGGAGCTTCGAAGCTGACAACGCATGAGGATGGCTGCGCCGTCAGATCAAGCTATCCTATCTGGGCTTGCCTCCGTCGAGGACCCTGGCCAGGCAGCGTGCGTGCATCGCTTTCCTCAAAGACGCGACGCGAATACGACTTTCTTCCATCAGCAATGCACTTACCGCAAGCAAAGACGAGGATTCATAACCTGACGGTCAATGGCGCCGTGTTACCGTGTGCATTTCGACTCCCTCCTTGGGACCGATCTGCCGCGTTGATTGCGCCATAGACCTCCAGGACCTCATCGAGCCCGCTGACTTGGACACACTAGATGCCCCTTCGGTGAAGATGAAATCTGGCAAGCGGTTGAAGCGCCTACCGGCGCGGAAGTCGCCGGGGCCTGATGGCTTAACGGCGGGGAATTCCTTCGCTCTGCTGGCCGGTCGTGAAGAACGACTTCGTCGCTGCCTTCCAGCAATTCTATGAGCTCGCGGGCGTGGTTTCAGCCGGGCTCAATCAGGCGCTGCTCATGTTGATTCCAAAGCGTGCTGATGCAGCCACTTTGAGTGATTACAGGCCATTAGCCTGATCACCTAGTGGCCAAGATCTGGCCAAGGTGCTCTCCCTCCGCCTTGCGCCCCGCCTCAACGACCTCGTCAGCCTCATCCAGAACGCGTTCATCCCCGGCCGCAATTTGCACGACAACTTTATGCTTGTGCGACAATCTGCGCGATTACTACACCAACTAGGGGCGCCGTGATATGTCTCCAATGTATCCATAATTCTGTTGTTTCATGCTATATTATACCATTTGCTACATGTTTTATATACACTTCATATCACTTTTATGCATTTTCTGGGACTAACCTATTAACAAGATGCCAGAGTGCCAGTTCCCTGTTTTCTGCTGTTTTGGTTTCAGAAAGTTACTTCTGGAAATATTCTCGGAATTGCACGAAACAAAAGGCCAAGTCCCTATTTTTTCCAACACGTACACAGAGTCCGAAGGAGAGACGAAGACTCGCCACGAGGTGGCCAAACCACCTGGCGGCGTGGCCCCACCTTCTGCCGCACCAGCCTGTGGTTTGGGCCCCTTGGGGGTCCGTCGACATCGCCCCTTCGCCTATTTATTCCCCGAGACGTGAAAACCCTAAAACACCGAGCCTTTCATCCAGAACATATTCGCTGCCGCCGCCGTCGTCAACCCTAACTCGGGGGTTCTGAAGCTCTTCCCGGCACCCTGCCGGAGAGGGGAATCATCACCGGAGGGCTCTACATCGCATGCCCGCCTCCGGAGTGATGCGTGAGTAGTTCATCCTTGGACTATGGGTCCATAGCAGTAGCTAGATAGTTGTCTTCTCCACTTGTGCCATCATGTTTAGATCTTGTGAGCTGCCTATCATGATCAAGATCATCTTATTGTAATGCTACATGTTGTGTTTGCTGGGATCTGACTTATATTGATACCTATGTGGAGCTGAATATTATATTATCATGTCTATGTCATTTGTGATCTTGCATGCTCTCTGTTACTTGTTGAAGCCTTGGCCAAGTGAATACTTGTGACTCCAAAAGAGGGTATTTATGCATGATAGTTGGGTTCAACCTCTATTTAACCTGGGATAGTGACAGCAAGTTCTAAGGTTGTAGATGTGTTGTTGCCACTAGGGGTAAAACAACAATGCTTTATTCAAGGATGAATGTATTGTTTACATTACGCACATTACTTAATGCAATTGTCTGTTGCTTGCAACTTAATACTGGAAGGGGTACAGATGTTAACCGGAAGATGGACTATTTAGGCATAGATGCATGCTGGATAGCGGTCTATGTACTTTGTCGCAATGCCCAAATGAATCTCATAGTAGACACCACAACTCGCACGTGCATGTTATATGCACTTATCAATTGTCAATTGCCCAGCTGTAATTTGTTTACCCAGTATGTTCGTTATCTTATTGGAGAGACACCACTAGTGAACTGTGGACCCTGTTCCATTCTTTTACATCTAAAATACAATCTACTGCAATCATTGTTCTCTACTGTTTTATGCAAACAAACATCATCTTCCATACGATACGTTTAACCCTTTGTTTTCAGCAAGCCGGTGAGATTGACAACCTCACTGTTAAGTTGGGGCAAAGTAATTTGATTGTGTTGTGCAGGTTCCACGTTGGCACCGGAATCCCTGGTGTTGCGCCGCACTACACTCCTTCACCAACACCTTCGAAGCAACCTCGTTTTCCTACTGGTTCGATAAACCTTGGTTTCATACTGAGGGAAAACTTGCTGCTGCACTCATCATACCTTCCTCTTGGGGTTCCCAACTAACGTGAGACGTTACACGCATCAAGCATAGTTTCTGGCGCTGTTGCCGGAGAAATATTCCCTCGTCAACTTAGCGCTAGCAACACGTTTTCTGGCGCCGTTGCGGGGAAAACCGAATTGCTTCTGCAAGGGGAGTCTCTCACACCCAATCTCTTTACTTTGTTATTTGTCTTGCTTAGTTTATTTTTATTTAGTCTTGTTTGCTCTCTTTATCAAAAACACAAAAAAATAGTTACTTTTTATTTTTGTTATTTCGGCCTACTTGTTATGTTTGCAAAAATGAGTACTCCTGAGAACACTAAGTTGTGTGACTTCACTAGCACAAACAACAATGATTTCATATGCACTCCTATTGCTCCACCTGCTTCTAAAGCAGAATTTTATGAAATTAAACCTACTCTATTAAACTTGTTATGAAAGAGCAATTTTCTGGTGTTAGTACTGATGATGTTGCTGCCCATCTTAATAACTTTGTTGAACTTTGTGAAATGCAAAAGTATAAGGATATGGATGGGGATATTATAAAACTGAAACTTTTTCCTTTCTCCTTGAGAGGAAGAGCTAAAGAATGGTTGCTTTCTTTGCCTAGAAATAGTATTGATTCTTGGACAAAATGCAAAGATGCTTTCATTGGGAAATATTATCCTCCTGCTAAGATTATATCCTTGAGAAGTAGCATTATGAATTTTAAACAACTTGATAATGAACATGTTGCTCAAGCTTGGGAAAGAATGAAATCTTTGGTGAAGAATTGTCCCACTCATGGACTGTCTACTTGGATGATCATCCAAACCTTTTATGCAGGATTAAATTTTTCCTCAAGGAACTTATTTGATTCGGCCTTTGGAGGAACCTTTATGTCCATCATGTTAGGTGCAGCAACAAAGCTACTTGATGATATGATGATCAACTATTCCAAATGGCACACCGAAAGAGCTCCTCAAGGTAAGAAGGTAAATTCTGTTGAAGAAACCTCCTCTTTGAGTGATAAGATTGATGCTATTATGTCTATGCTTCTGAATGGTAGATCTCATGTTGATCCTAATAATGTTACTTTAGCTTCATTGGTTTCTCAAGAAGAGCATGTTGATGTGAACTTCATTAAAAACAACAACTTCAACAACAATGCTTATAGGAATAATTTTGGTAGCAACAACTATAAGCCTTATCCTTCAAATGGTTATGGCAATTCTTATGGTAATTCCTACAGCAATAATAGAAGTGTGTCCTCTGATCTTGAAGCTATGCTTAAAGATTTTATTAGCACACAAAAAGCTTTCAATAAAACTGTTGAGGAAAAGTTTGAAAAAATTGATGTTCTTGCTTCTAAAGTTGATAGTCTTGCTCATGATGTTGAAATTCTAAAACTGAAAGTTATGCCTAATGAAGTTAAAGATACTAAGTCATTTGCTACAGAAAATGCCATCCAAGTTCGAATTGATAATAATATTAGGATGTTGGCTGAATTGCATGCTAGGTGGGAAAAAGAGGAAGAACTTGGAAAAGAGAATAGAATAGTTAGAGTTTGTACTATCACCACCACTAGTAATGCTAATGTTTTACATGCTAGTAAGCCTCCTACTATTGATAGTAATGTTATTGGTGTTGGTAATGTCTCTACTACTTCTGCAAAGCGTTTGAAATTACCTAAAACTGCTGAAACTTTTTCTGATAAAAGTGCTGACATTTTTGGGGCGAGTTAATGATGTTTTTATTACAGTAAAAATAACCTTGTCCCTGTTGATTTTTTGTTATGGATATTGAATGCAATGCATCTTGTCCTATTGTTTTGGGAAGACCTTTTCTTCGAACTGTTGGTGCCATCATTGATATGAAAGAAGGTAATATAAGGTACCAATTTCCTCTCAAGAAAGGTATGGAACACTTCCCTAGGAAGAGAATGAAGTTACCTTTTGACTCTATTGTTAGAGCAAGTTATGATGTTGATGCTTCTTCTCTTGATAACACTTGATTTTCACTTTCTGCGCCTAGCTGAAAGGCGTTAAAGAAAAGCGCTTATGGGAGACAACCCATCGTTTTTATTTGCTGTTATTTTTGTTTTCTTTGAGTCAAGGAGTTTTGTTACTTCTGTAGCAACTCCTTTGTATCTTTATTTTATCGCAATGTTGTGCCAAGTAAAGTTCTATATTGAAAGTTGATGCAAGATTTGGATTTCTGCGCAGTGACAGATTTTTAGCTGTCACGGATTTGAGCTTATCTCCCTGTAGAAAATTCAAAAAATTCTGAAAAAATCACGCATATTCCTGAGATATGTACGCAACTTTCATTATTTTAGGCCAGATCCATCTGAGCAACTTAAGTGCCTCGAAAAAATTCGTCATTCCAGACTGTTCTGTTTTTGACAGATTCTGCCTTTTGTTTTGCATTCGCTCTTTTACTGTGTTTGTGTGGATTTCTTTGCTCCACAAAGCATTGGTGGCTGTAGCTAATGTCCAGAAGCTTTGGGATTGATTGTATCATTACAGAATATGAGAATTTTTGATTATGCACTAACCCTCTAATGAGAACTGTCTTGAGTTTGGTGTGAAGGAAGTTTTCAAGGATCAAGCGAGAAGGGTGATATTATGTGATCAAGAAGAGTGAAAAGCCTAAGCTTGGGGATGCCCCCGTGGTTCATCCCAACCATATTCAGAGAGACTCAAGCGTCTAAGCTTGGGGATGCCCAAGGCATCCCCTTCTTCATCAACAAACTTATCAGGTCATCTCTAGTGAAACTATATTTTAATTCTTTCACATCTTATGCGCTTTACTTGGAGCGTCTGTGTGTTTTTATTTTTGTTTGTTTGAATAAATTCGGATCCTAGCAATCCTTGTGTGGGAGAGAGACACGCTCCGCTTTTTCATGTGAATACTCATGTTCTTCACTTATATTTGTTGAGTATTCTTAACTAGCTACTGCAGTGCTTTTAGCTCCTGTTTTTCATGCATCTCTTCGAGCTGTTAGCACTTGTTTATAAATACTCTCTTGCTGCATTATATTATCATTTGGAGAGTTTATGTTTAAATAAATTGATTGGTGTTTGTTTGGAAGAAAGAAAATGCTACATGTAGTAGTTGGTATTGGAAAAGACATATGCATTCTTGTAGATCATTGTCTTGTTTGATTTGATGCTTTGCAATTGTTTTGAGCTCTCAAGTAGATCATGTTTAAGCTCTTGCATCATGTAGTTAAAGCCTAGTAGTGGAGAACTACCGTAGAGCTTGTTGAGACTTGGGATGCATATTTGTTCTCTCTAAGGTCTAGATATTTTCTGGTAAAATGTTTGAGCAACAAGGAAGACAGTGTAGAGTCTTATAATACTTGCAATATGTTTTTATGTGATTCTTGCTGTACCGGTTTATACTTGTGTTTGCTTCAAACAACCTTGCTAGCCTAAACTCTGTACTGAGAGGGAATGCTTCTCGTGCATCCAAAACTTGAGCCAAAACCCATGCCATTTGTGTCCACCATACCTACCTACTATGTGGTATTTCCTGCCATTCCAAGTAAATATTTCATGTGCTACCTTTAAACTATTCAAAACTTTATTACTCCTTATTTGTGTCAATGTTTTATAGCTCATGAGGAAGTATGTGGTGTTTTATCTTTCAATCTTGTCATTTACTTCTGACAGACTTTCACCAATGGACTAGTGGCATATACATCCGCTTATCCAATAATTTGCAAAAAGAGCTGGCAACGGGGTGCCCAGCCCCAATTAATTACAACTTTCATTAATAATTCTCTTCACATGTTTTGCCCTGATTTATCAGTAAGCAACTTAATTTGCAAATAGACACTCCTCCATGGTATGTGAATGTTGGAAGGCACCCGAGGATTCGGTTAGCCATGGCTTGTGTAAGCAAAAGGTTGGGAGGAGTGTCATCTATAAAGAAACTAAAATACATGTGTAAACAAAAGAGAAGAGGGATGATCTACCTTGCTGGTAGAGATAACGTCCTTCATGGGAGCCGCTCTTGAAAGTCTGGTTGACAAGGGGGTTAGAGTGCCCACTACCATTCGTTGACAACAACAAACACCTCTCAAATACTTATTTTGTGCTCTCTATATGCTTTCGAAAACTTAAAAAGCTCTAGCACATGATTTAATCCCTGCTTCCCTCTGCGAAGGGCCTATCTTTTACTTTATGTTGAGTCAGTTTACCTACTCCTTTCTATCTTAGAAGCAAACACTTGTGTCAACTTTGTGTGCATTGATTCTTACATGTTTACTTATTGCACTTGTTATATTGCTTTATGTTGACAACTATCCATGAGATATACATGTTACAAGTTGAAAGCAAATGCTGAAACTTAATCATCCTTTGTGTTGCTTCAATGCCTTTTACTTTGAATCTATTGCTTTATGAGTTACCTCTTATGCAAAACTTTTTGATGCTTGTCTTGAAAGTACTATTCATGAAAAGTTTTTGCTTATATGATTCATTGTTTACTCTTTATCTATTTGTTAGCAAACTATAGATCATTGCTTTGAGTCACTTCATTCATGACATGAGCCTTGCAATATATTGATCAAGATTGTGTGAAAGCATGTCTCCTCAGAAATTATTTGTTGTTATCGTTTTACCTACTCGAGGACGAGTAGAACTAAGCTTGGGGATGCTTGATACGTCTCCAACGTATCCATAATTTCTGCTGTTCCATGCTTATATTATACCATTTGCTACATGTTTTATATACACTTCATATCACTTTTATGCATTTTCTGGGACTAACCTATTAACAAGATGCCACAGTGCCAGTTCCCTGTTTTCTGCTGTTTTTGGTTTCAGAAAGTTACTTCTGGAAATATTCTCGGAATTGCACGAAACAAAAGGCCAGTCCCTATTTTTCCAGCACGTACACGGAGTCCGAAGGAGAGACGAAGAGCCACGAGGTGGCCAAACCACCTGGCGGCGCGGCCCACCGCGCGCCAGCCTGTGGTTTGGGCCCCTCGGGGGTCCGCCGACATCGCCCCTTCGCCTATTTATTCCCCGAGACGTGAAAACCCTAAAACACCGAGCCTTTCATCCAGAACATATTCGCTGCCGCCGCCGTCGTCAACCCTAACTCGGGGGGTTCTGAAGCTCTTCCCGGCACCCTGCCGGAGAGGGGAATCATCACCGGAGGGCTCTACATCGCCATGCCCGCCTCCGGAGTGATGCGTGAGTAGTTCATCCTTGGACTATGGGTCCATAGCAGTAGCTAGATGGTTGTCTTCTCCACTTGTGCCATCATGTTTAGATCTTGTGAGCTGCCTATCATGATCAAGATCATCTTATTGTAATGCTACATGTTGTGTTTGCTGGGATCTGACTTATATTGATACCTATGTGGAGCTGAATATTATATTATCATGTCTATGTCATTTGTGATCTTGCATGCTCTCCGTTACTTGTTGAAGCCTTGGCCAAGTGAATACTTGTGACTCCAAGAGGGGGTATTTATGCATGATAGTTGGGTTCAACCTCTATTTAACCTGGGATAGTGACAGCAAGTTCTAAGGTTGTAGATGTGTTGTTGCCACTAGGGGTAAAACAGCAATGCTTTATTCAAGGATGAATGTATTGTTTACATTACGCACATTACTTAATGCAATTGTCTGTTGCTTGCAACTTAATACTGGAAGGGGTACGGATGTTAACCGGAAAGTGGACTATTTAGGCATAGATGCATGCTGGATAGCGGTCTATGTACTTTGTCGTAATGCCCAAATGAATCTCATAGTAGACACCACAACTCACACATGCATGTTATATGCACTTATCAATTGTCAATTGCCCAGCTGTAATTTGTTTACCCAGCATGTTAGTTATCTTATTGGAGAGACACCACTAGTGAACTGTGGACCCCGGTCCATTCTTTTACATCTGAAATACAATCTACTGCAATCATTGTTCTCTACTGTTTTATGCAAACAAACATCATCTTCCATTCGATACGTTTAACCCTTTGTTTTCAGCAAGCCGGTGAGATTGACAACCTCACTGTTAAGTTGGGGCAAAGTAATTTGATTGTGTTGTGCAGGTTCCACGTTGGCACCGGAATCCCTGGTGTTGCGCCGCACTACACTCCTTCACCAACACCTTCGAAGCAACCTCGTTTTCCTACTGGTTCGATAAACCTTGGTTTCATACTGAGGGAAAACTTGCTGCTGCACTCATCATACCTTCCTCTTGGGGTTCCCAACTGACGTGTGATGTTACACGCATCAAGCATAGTTTCTGGCGCTGTTGCCGGGGAGATATTCCCTCGTCAACTTAGCGCTAGCACGGCGCGAGTGCTGTTGAAGCTGGACTTGGCGAAGGCCTTTGACTCAGTCTCTTGGCCGTTTCTTTACAAGGTGCTGCGACGATATGGGTTCAGTGACCGGTTCCTCGGTTGGCTTGCCGTGCTCCACTCATCGGCGAACACACGGATACTCCTGAATGGCGCACCGGGACCACCGATTTGGCATCGCCGCGGACTCCGTCAGGGCGACCCTTTGTCACCACAGCTGTTCGTGCTCGCCGTGGACACGCTCGGGCGCTTATTTCGCTAGGCCATCGAGCTCAATGTCCTACAGCAGCTACACCCGCGACGAGACATCCCGGTAATCTCGTTGTATGCCGACGACGTCATCTTGTTCTGCCACTTGTCGCCGGAGGACACATTTGCTGTGAAGGAAACCTGCGTGTCAACTTCCAGAAGAGCACCGCCACGCTGATCAGATGTGATGCCGATGAAGCGGCACCAGCCATCGCCAATATGGGCTGCCCACTCGTTGATCTTCCAATAACCTATTTGGGCATACCACTGACGATATGGCGGCCTACCGCCGCACAGATGCAATTTGTAGTGGAGAAAACAGCCGCGAAGCTACCTACTTGGAAGGCTCGTCTCATGGACCGAGCTGGCCGCCTTGCTTTCGTCAAAGCAGTCCTGAGCGCGATTCCCATACATCAGCTGCTCGTGCTTGCGCCGCTAAAGAAGATCCTCAAGTTTCTTGAAAAGATTGGGAGAGGATTCTTATGGGCTGCAGGAGCCGATGCTAATGGCGGTCATTGCCACGTCAATTGGCGGAGAGTCTGTCGCCCAATTGAGCTTGGCGGCCTGGGGGTACGAGACCTGCATCGTACTGGCCTCTCCTTGCGGATTCGCTGGCTCTGGTTCAGCAAGATGGACGATGGCAGAGCTTGGAGTGGCCTAGACCTCCAGTTCACGCCAGAGGAGCAGGACTTCTTCTTCGCGTCCACGGTCACATTCTAGGTAATGGACAGCGTGCACGTTTCTGGGAGGATCGCTGGCTCCATGGGCGCGCCATCTCGGAAATCGCGCCTCAACTATACGCCGTGATCCCCAAGCGGCGGCGCAAGTCCAGGACGGTGGCGGACGGCCTACTCGACCACCGTTGGGCGACGAACATACAAGGCATCTTGGGCATTCAAGAAATTGGGCAGTATTTGATGTTGTGGCACGAGATCGAGCGCGTCGTCCTCACGAATGAGCCCGATCGCCTACATTGGCGACTGACTACCACAGGCACATACACTGCAAAGTCGGCCTACCTAGCCACTTTCCATGGATCGACGTCCTGCCCGGCTTGGAAGCTCACTTGGAAGGCATGGGCACCACCACGTGTTAAGTTCTTCCATTGGCTCGCCAATCTTGGACGCTGCTGGACGACTGATCGCCTTGCTCGCCGTGGGCTGCCACACCCACCCTGCTGCACGCTTTGCGACCAGGAACCGGAAACAATCCAGCACCTGCTCTTCGGCTGCTCGTTCTCTAAACAGGTGTGGTTTGAGATCCTCTCCTGGCTGCGTCTAACCTGCCGCGTTCCTGATGGAGAAGACAACTTGACGGAATGGTGGATCAAGGCAAAGCAATGCACGGCTAAACCGATGCACAAAGGACTTGCTTCCGCGACGCTACTGATCCCCTGGATGACATGGAAGCACCGCAATGACTGCGTGTTCAACGCTGCAACCCCATCAGCCGACGTCTTGGTAAGCAAGATCAAAGATGAAGCTGCACTATGGGCGAGAGCCGGTGCATTGGGTCTGCGCGCCATCCTCCCAAACACTTGGGATGTACACTGATTTTTAGTTTTATTTTGTGGACCTGAACCTCTTAGGAGGCCGTAGCACTTCTTCTACCTTTTCAATGTAAAAATGATACGTTTCCTCTAAAAATGATAGTGTGGAGATTGTGTCAAGTTCCTATTTGTCTGATCTTTTTCATAAGATTATAATTACTGATAGGTCGAATGAAATCATAATTTAGCACATTTTTGGCTACCACGGTACTAGGAGATTTTTGTTTTTATGGCAAAACACACTTCATTTATTGATCACAAATGTTTACAGAGTTGAACACTGCGCTCGGGTGATGCGTTGTGTTGGCGGTCGGAAGCGGCTGGGCTGGGCCGTGCTTGGCCCATCGCGAACGGTCAGGCCATTAGATCCAGCGGTTTCGCAGGCCCAGTATCGGTTGTCCGACACAGCCATGCGCGCAGGCAGAGCAGCAGCAGAGAGAGTGAGGAGAAACCCTCGCGGGCGGCGGAGGGGACGCGGATGGTGCGGCTGTGGGAGCGCGAGGTCGTCCGCCTCCCGCCTAGGCGCTTCGCCGGCGCCGTAAAGGCCTCCGAGGTCTACCTCCCCCTCCCTCTCGCTCCTCTCCCTCAGCCCCTTCACAGCCACACTCTGCTCGAACATGCCATTCCACCATCAAGTCGAGCAGCATTAGGTTTTAACAGGCAAAAGATTAATCTCTACCACCTGGATTTACTCTGCGGTTCATCTATATTTTGATTTTCTTATTATTTTTTTTGCAGCAGCTCTCTGCTTACCAAGTCAATGCCAGACTCGGCTTTCCCCTCGCCAGATCTCGCGGGACGGCGGATCTGGGGCGAGATCGACTGGAAGATGCAGGAACGCATCGGCGCGACGACGACGGCGACTTCAGGCGTAGATTCTTCGGGATCGGTGATCGGCGACTTCCCGCTGGCTTGGGGAGGCTCCAGGTCCAAGGCATCGAGTGGAGTTCGAGCAGCGGCGCGCCACCGACAGCGTCTTCGTCTCCGGCGTGGTTGACTTGCAGAAGGGCGGAGTTGTACTTTCTTTTCTTATCTGGACCTTTCTGTAAATTGCCGATATAATTCTGTGTCTTTCTCCGCAAAAAAAAAAAGTCAATTACCTGTTATTTTCTAGCTGTTTCTCTAGGTTACTCCACGGTACTGTGTAGTACTATCATTTTAACCTAACAGATTAGCCATCACTCAAACTGTGACCCCAACAACGAAGACTCGCCGTGACCAGCCACAGCGTCAATGCGGCGCCTCGGCCATACCAGCATCGATACAAATCTCAAGATTTGGGAACCTAGTGAGAATATGAGTCCCTGCACCGCTTGCTTTGATGATGAAGAGTGTTCTTTTTTTTACCAAGATATTATGGATTCTTGTGTTCTTTGGTTTCACAGCTTGTCAAACTTGGTGCAATATGTCGGGTAGGGTTGTTTCGGACTTCGATTATTCTGTATAATAATTTATGAACAATTAATTTGTTGGGGATATGATTGTACTTTATGGCTTTGAATAGACCTCATGTAATTCATTGTGTAATTCCGTGCTTCATATTTAGTTTTGAATTGTCAAGAAATCAGATACGCAAAAGTGTTCTTTATTTGCACTATGACTTAGCGATAGTAGATGCAAGTGTTAATTTAATTTCAATGATGCTTAATATGGAGAGACCAATTTTACACATGAGAAAGAAAATTTTGTATATGTAAACATGTTGGTATCAGAATATCCACACAGGCTTCAAGTGCGCTCTTTCTGTTAGTCTATTGTGTAGTGTGTAGTGTGTACCAAGCCAGGAGATATCATTTATAGCTGTCCTACTTGCAAACAACATTCTTGGATATGGTTGGTAACTTCAGTATTTAGTATCTACTTGTATTCTTACCGCTCTATCCTGAGACAAATACATTATTGACAATACAGTTTTGACATCTGAATTTTATTTCATGGTGAAGGTTGGTAAAAATTCTACTCTCGTACCTAGCACAGACAGTGATTCTAATGATTATAGTTCTGATTCGCCCTATGAGGATGGAAATGAGGATGAAGAAGAGGAGAGTATGACAATGATGATGGTGCTTAGACAGATGGAAACAAAGATCAAAAGGACGATGATCAGTAGCGGATCATGAAAGCTAATTAAGGTAAGTGCCGATGCACTAGCCCACTTGAGAGAACTGGCTGATGAAGCAATATGCATGCAGTGGGAAAAGAAAAACATTGAGTTCTTGATTTTCTTATCAATTTGCGGCACTTGTATATATTACTATTTTTTACGTAGTTAGTCTCTATGTTGTTGGTGGAGAGGTAATTTAATCATTGCACGCGGGCCTTGCATGTCGGGGGGGGGGGGGGGGGGGGGCAAATCATCAATTGCCAAAGTAATCTATGGCAAAAAAGGAAGTACCAGGTAAATCAAGGCAAAACGACAAGCGGCAAAGTAAAGAAGGGCAAATAATCAAATTCTCTGAGTTGGAAAGAGAGATCGAGATCGAGAAAAGAGACCCTCATAGGCGGCGGAGACGATGCCGGCAGAGGGGACGGGGGTTGCGCGACTATGGGAGCGTGAGGTTGGTCGCCTAACGCCCAGGCGCTTCGACGACGCCGTCATGGCCTCTGAGGTTTAGCTCCCCCTCTTCTCCCCACTCCTCATTGTGCTTGTGCCAAGCATTGGACCTTCAAATCGAGCATCATTAGGTTTCACTCGAACAATATTAGTTTCTACTGCAGAGAGATACTGGGCAGTTCATCCTGGTTTAGGGGCTTTCACGAGGCTCCCCGCTTACACTGTTATTATTCCGTAATTTAAGTAATTTTTTTCTATAATGCACCTTGAGTATGAGTATTATTTTTATACAAGGATAGCTGAGCGACAAGACCAAAGACTTTCTTCCTACAGCAACAAGGACTCGACACGCCTAGCTAGAGAATCAATGTCGCCCCTATCATAATGGACCTTGCAATTAATATATTGGTGATGAGTATATAAAGCAACTTAAGTAGTAAAGTCTTATTCTATAAATGCATAAGCCTGTAAAGAGCACATATCATGGTACCAAGAAGACAATAACCCCTAACGAAGCTAGAGCAAGATCCGATTGAAAATGAATCGAATTCCAGTGGCATTTGCTATAGTAACCTTCCCAACCACGATTTTTTACACTTTGTTCAGTTATTTCTATGCGAAATAACATATAGTTCTAACAATACTAAAAAATATTGGGTTGCCTTTACACGAGTGTGTTGTCATTCTGTTGCAACAACTCTACTAGAATGATGAATGCCTTAAGTCTTAAGTAGGTAGAAATAGAAATAATTTTGCTAAATGGAATCACGAGTTTTCTTATTCCTGCAGTACAGGTATAACCGCAACTGCTCGGGGGTTCCATAATTCTATTACAAAATTCCTTTTCCTAATGTTTTATTCTTAAGTATAGCCATGGCAGTCTCAGTTCAACTGTCTATTCAGCAAATAAATGGAAGATATTCCTTCACGCAGTCCCTTATTCCTTCTTTGAATTGAAAAAAGAAAATGTCACCTTTGTATCATTGATTCTTTCCAAAGAAAACTTATGATTCCTCTTCATTTACCTGTAAAGGAAGGACTTGTTATCTATTTATTGGCTTTCAGATTAGGCTCTACCAAAATGTGTGAGAGTAAGTGCACCCAGGGTGTTAACTTGCCATCCTCAACAAATCTGATAGCTACCCATTCTAGATCCACTTGGAAACCAACCAATTATATATATTGATAAGAGTGTTTAGTATAAATTAATTCTTCGAAAAAGAATTTGGAATTCGTTTTACATTTTACCTATCAGAATAATTGTTACTTTACTCTATTTTTAATGGCTCGTTTAACCTTTTTTTCCATCTTGGATCATAACCAAACAAAAACTTCTCCCCATAGTCAAATTTAGTCCTTGGTTATTCAAGTTAGATGAAATAGTAATAGTTTGGCTCAATTGCATACTATGAAATCCAATATGATTGAAATATGGAATGTCTCTCCTTGTCGTGGCAATTTGAGCAGAAAGACCATATCTATTATCTATTTTTTAGAATTGAATTAGTCTGTTTGTTATTTGCAATTTCATACTATATAATTCCTTTGTTGTCTCCCCCAAGGGTTCTAGTCAATGTGGGCGTAGTATAGGTAATTAGTTGGATCCTCTAGATTGAATTCCATTTACATTCTTGAGAGTAAAGGTTTTATTTTTCTTACCCTGGTAGAAGAGCTCTGAAAAAAGAATTAACTACAAACACAACCATTGTCGGGGATATCGGTCTCGGATACCCAAGGATCTGAAAAAACATCGTCCAGCTCGTCCTCAAGGCTTGGCCGGCTTGGCCAGCCGGCTGCCCAAGACGTGCTGGCTGGGCCATCCGCCAGCCAGGAATCTGGACCCGCCAAGAGCTATAGGACAAAACCTGCAAAGCACTGCACCCCGACGTGTCCCGTCAGTCGGCAATGATGACTTATTCGGCGGCCATACCCGCGACCCTTGCTGATGATGACAAAAGGACCCGGCGTGCCCGCCCACCCGTCATATCGTCATCATTGGGCTGGTCAGCCGGCCAGGCCTACAAGGGCTGACTGGTCACATCGTCATCCCTAGGCCAGTCAGCCGGCCAGGCCTAAGAAGGTTGACCTGTCGCGTCGCCATCTTCAGACTGGTCACGCGGCCAGGCTTTATAGACTTTGACCACACATGCGGACCCTCCCGGGCCCGTTCAGATTGGACAACACTTTGTAACCGGCCTCCCGGCCAGTATATAAGGGGGCGGGTGCTCCATGAGAGGACTTCTTCTTCTACCCGAGACACACCGAAACCCTAACACAGCTCAAGGAACACCATTGTAGCTCCATACTCATATATACAAGTCCGTGCAGGAGTAGGGGTGTTACCTCCACACGAGGGTCCTGAACCTGGATATGTCTTGGTGTCACCTTACTCATACTCGATCCCGCCAGCGAGCACAATCGTTCGTCACCTGTAGGCCTCACCCACTTATCTATCCCGAGATGGCACTGCCGTGTTCCATACCACGACAACCATTCAAGGTACAGATCAAATGATCAATAATAGGACTCTCATAGGTATTACCCATTCTCTTTTCTTTTGCGCAAGGCTCAAACTTGAGGTGGGAAATTAAATATTCTATCAAACAAAGTCCCTCGCCTAAATTGCCTTGAATATTTAAATAAATCATTTTCCCTCAAGGGTTCACCATTAATCCTCACGTACCTACTAATTGGTGTAGCTGAGTTGCATTTTTTCTGGCTCTTGTAAGAGATAGAATGTATTAGAAGAGTTCGTTAGGAAATTGTGAAAGTAAATGCTTTCCACGTAATTATGTTTAGATACTAGTTGGGCTAGAAGAGTATGCTAGTGGATGGCAGGACCTAGCCGGTCAATGTAATTTTAGGCTTTTGTTTTTGTTCGTTTGAGACCAACAAGCACAATTAAGTTGTTGTTTGGCTCGCTGCGCAGGACTTTGTGCACTCTCTGGGTATCCAGAAAAGGCTGCAGAAGCATAGGGGCGACGTGAACAGTATAAGCTTCAACGGTCGCGGGAGCCTGCTCCTATGCGCTTCAGACGACGAGACCGTCGTGCTATGGAACTTGGAGGCGTCCTCGACGCTGAAGTTACACAGTGGGCACCGTAATGCTGTGCTGGACGCACGGTTCATGCCCCTATCGGATGATCGGAGCATCGTCACGTGCGGCACTGATGGGGAGGTATATACATACACAGGCTGGGTGTTCCCCTGCCAGCCTTGAGCTTTTTACATTGCTCACTCATATGGTCATGGTTTGGATATCTGTTGTGTCTGCAACAGGTGAGGCATTCGCGGATTCATGAAGGAGGTCGTGTGTTGACGGATCAGCTTGCTGACCTGAGGTGCATGGTGACCCAGTTGGCTGTTCAGCCGGGAAGTCATACATTCTTTAGCTGTGTGGAGGATGGCTCTGTTTGGCATGTAAGTTGTTAAACTTAGTTCCCACTTGTAATTATCTCTGTTAAAATTCCTCTGTTGCTGACTTTATCTTCCCTCCAGTTTGACTTGAGAGAGAAATATACCAGGAAGCTTTTCAAATGTGGTGTTGTTAGAAGATTTGGTTACTTGTCAGGAGAAACCATGAAACTCTATGCCATTACCGTGGACCCAAGAAATCCCTCTTGTTTTGCAGTTTCTGGAAATGATGAGTATGTACGGTTATATGATACCCGTAAGATTGATCTGGAAAGATCTAAATTTGGTCTCCCAGTTGAGCAATTCTGCCCTCAGCATTTGATTTGTAACAACAGAGATGGAATCACCGGTTTGGGTTTCTCACAAAGGGGTGAGCTGTTAGCATCCTATCGTTATGACAACATCTACCTTTTCTTGAGAGAACATGGGTTGTACTTCAACGATTTTGATGAGATTTACTTTGAGAAGTTGCCTATGCCTCGGACATTCAAGGGACACAAGAACAGGCAAGCCATTAAAGGTGTTAGCTTCCTCGGTCCAAATTGTGACTATGTTATCTCTGGATCAGACTGTGGACATGTGTTTATTTGGAGAAAGAAGGATGGGGAGCTTATCCGAGTGATGAAAGGAGATAACTGGATCGTGAACTGTGTTGAACAACACCCTACCGAGATTGTTGTTGCAAGCAGTGGCATCGATGCTGATGTCAAGCTTTGGGCACCTGGTGGCAACGAGGACCTCTCCACTGCTCGCTTTGATGAGGTGTGTTCTTTTATTTTCTCAGATATTGACATGGATTGTTATGTTCTTTTGTTGCACATCATGTCAAATTTGGCGTGCCATGACCGTTTTGCTGGTTCCAGACTTTTAGTATTATATACATAATACATGTATAAACAATTACTTTGCTCGGAATATGTTTGTGCTTTTATGATTTTGAATGTGTAGTTCAAGTGTGTAGTGCCCTGTTTCATATCGAATTGTCAAGAAATCACAAACGAAAAGAGTTCTTGATTTGTACTCTGACTCTGGGATACTGGGCATGAGTCTTCAAATTGACTGCAAATATGCTATAGATAGGGAGGGACCAATTTTACAGAAGACAAAGCAAATTCTGCACATGTAAATACGTTGGCATCAGAATATCCATGCTTTAAAATGTGTCTTTTCTTTTGGTCGATTGTGTAATCAGCGTCCTACTTGCAAACAACGTCGTTGGAACAGAGCTGGGAACTGTTTGTGCCGTTACTATACTGCTCTATCCTGAGACGAATGTGTGATTGATACTTCAGTGTTTGACATCTGAATTTTCCTTTGTGAAGGTTGATTCCGATGATTATATGACTTTTGATGATGACGACGACGAGGACGACTATGATGAAGAAGATGAGGATTTTAACATCGATGATGATGATGAGACAAACAGAGACGATTCCCAGAAAGATGATGAGCCGTGACGGTGCATGACAGCAAAATAACGCTAAGGCCAATTCACCAGGCCACGGGGATAGAACTTGCCAATGAAGAAATATCGGGATGGTCCCCGAGATCCTCCGCAACGATGATGAGGGCGATATTGAATCTAAGAAGGGTGAAAGATAACAGTGCCATTGGCATTGTTGTAGCGAGGAAGGAAGTTGTGTCAAGCTACTTGTATATATTACTATTTTTAACGTAGTTAGTCTCTCTGTTGTTGGCGGAGAGGTAATTTAATCATTGCACGTGGGCCTTGCATGTCAGGTGGCAAATCTTTATATTGCAAAGTAATCTATGGCAAAAAAGGAAGCAGCAGGTAAATCAGGGCAAAACGTCAAGTCGCAAAGTAAAGAAGGGCAAATAATCAAATTCGCTGAGTTGCAAAGAGAGACCGAGATCGAGAAAAGAGACCCTCACAGGCGGTGGCGTAGACGATGCCGACAGAGGGGACGGGGGTTGCGCGACTATGGGAGCGTGAGGTCGGTCGCCTCCCGCCCAGGCGCTTCGCCGACGCCGTCATGGCCTCTGAGGTCCAGCTCCCCCCTCTTCTCTCCACTCCTCATTGTGCTTGTGCAAACCATTGAACCTTCAAATCGAGCATCATTCGGTTTCACTCGAACAATATATATTAGTTTCTACTGTTGAGAGATACTCGGCAGTTTATCCTGGTTTAGGGGCTTTCGCGTGGCTCCCCGTTTACACTATTATTATTCTGTAATTTTAAGTTATTTTTCTTTGTATAATGCACCTTGAATATGAGTATCACTTTTATACAAGGATAGCTAAGCGACTAGCAAAAAAGCCTTTCTTCACAAAGCCTTTCTTCTTACAGCGACAAGGACTCGGCACGCCTAGCTAGAGAATCAGTGTCGCCCCTATCATAATGGACCTTGCAATTAATATATTGGTGATGAATACATAAAGCTTCTTAAGTAGTAAAGTCTTATTCTATAAATGCATAAGCCTGTAAAGAGCACATATCATGCTACCAAGAAGACAATAACTCTCGTAAAAAAAGAGTCAGTAACCCCTAAAGAAGCTAGAGAAAGATCTGATTGAAAATGAATCAAATTCTAGTGGTTTTTGCTATAATAACCTTCCCAACCACGATTTTTTCACTTAGTTACAATACTAAGAAAATAGTAGGTTGCCTATACACGAGTGTGTTGTCATTCTATTGCAACAGTTGTACTAGAATGATGAATACTTTAAGTCTTAAGTAGGTAGAAATAGAAATAATTTTGCTAAATGGAAACAAAAATCGGAAGATATTCCTGCAGTACAGGTATAACCACAACTGCTCGAGGGTTCCATGTTCTATTACAAAATTCCATTTCCTAATGTTTTATTCTTAAGTATAGCTATGGTATTCTCAGTTCAGCTGTCTATTCAGCAAATAAATGGAAGATATTCATTCGCGCGGTCCCTTATTCAATCTTTGAATTGAAAAAGGAAAAGTTGTTTTTTAATCTTTGATTCCTTCCAAAGAAAACTTCTGATTCCTCTTCATTTACCAGTAAGAAAAGCTTTCGGATTAGGATGTGCCAAAATGTGCCAGAGTAAGTGAACCCATGGTGTTAACTTGCCATCCCCAACAAATCTGGTAGCTGCCCATTCTAGATCCACTTGGAAATAAACCTATTATATATATTGATAAGAGTGTTTAGTATAAATTAATTCTTCCAAAAAATAATTAGGAATTCATTTTTCATTTTTACCTATAAGAATAATTGTTGCTTTACTCTGTTTTTAATGGCTCGTTAAACCTTTTTTCCGCCTTGGATCTTAACCAAACAAAATCTTTTCCCCATAGTCAAATTTAGTCCTCGGTTATTTAAGTTATATGAAATAGTAAATAGTTTGGCTCATTTGCATACTATGAAATCCAATATGATTCAAATATGAAATGTCTCTCCTTGTCATGGCAATTTGAGCAGAAAGACCATATCTATTATGTATTTTTTAGAATTGAATTAGTTTGTTTGTTTTTTGCAATTTCATACTATATAATTCTTTTATTGACTCCCCGAGGGTTTCCAATCAATGTGGGCGTAGTATAGGTAATTAGAGAGTGTTGGCTCCCCTAGTTTGAATTCCATTTACATTCTTTGATAGTAAAGGTTTTATTTTTCTTACCCTAGTAGAAGAGCTCAGAAGAAAGAACTAACTATAAACACAACCATTCAAGGTACATATCAAATGATCACTAATAGGACTCTCATAGGTTTTGCCCATTCTCTTTTCTTTTGCGCCAGGCTCAAACTTGAGGCGGGAAATTATATATTCTATCAAAGAAAATCTCTCGCCTAAATTGCTTTGAATGGGTAAATAAATAATTTTTCCTCAAGGGTTCACCATTAATCCTCACATACCTACTAATTGGTGTAGCTGAGATGCATTTTCTCTGGCTCTTGCAAGACATTAGATAGAATGGATTAGAATGAGAAATTGTGAAATTAAATGGTTTTCATGTAATTGTGTTTAGATACTAGTCGGGCTAGAAGAGTCTGTTAGTGGATGTCAGGACCCAGCTGGTCAACGTAATTTTAAGCTTTTTTTTGTTCCTTTGACCAACAAGCACAATTAAGTTATTGTTTGGCTCGCTGCGCAGGACTTTGTGCACTCTCTAGGTATCCACAAAAGGCTGCAGAAGCATAGGGATGCCGTTAACAGTATAAGCTTCAACGGTAGTGGTAGCCTGCTCCTATCCGCTTCAGACGACAAGACCGTCGTGCTGTGGAACTTGGAAGAGGCATCCCCGTCGCTGAAGTTCCACACTGGGCACGGTAATGCTGTGCTGGACGCGCGGTTCATGCCCCTATGTGATGACCGGAGCATTGTCACATGTGGCACTGATGCGGAGGTATACATACACATGATGAGTGTTTCCTCCCAGCATTGAGCTTTTTACATTGCTCACTCATAAGGTCATGGTTTGGATATATGTTATGACCGTGCAACAGGTGAGGCATTCACAAATAAAAGAAGGGGGAGTTGTGTCTACGGGTAAGCTTGCTGACCTGAGGTACATGGCAACCCAGTTGGCTATTCAGCCGGGAAGTCATACATTCTTTTGTTGTGTGGAGGATGGCTCTGTTTGGCATGTAAGTTGTTAACTTATTTCCCGTATGTAATTATCTCTGTTGAATTCCTCTTTGCTGACTTTGTCTTCCCTCCAGTTTGACCTGCGAGAGAAATATCACAGGAAGCTCTTCGAATGTGGTGCTTCTAGAAGATTTCGTTACTTATCAGGTGACACCGTGAAACTCAATGCCATTACCGTGGACCCAAGAAATTCCTCCTGTTATGCTGTTTCAGGGGATGATGATTATGTACGGTTATATGATAATCGTAAGGTTGTTTTGGAAAGGTCTAAATTTGGTCTCCCAGTTGAGCAATTATGTCCTCCACATTTGGTTTCTACCAAGAGACATGGAATCACCGGTTTGGCTTTCTCACATACCGGCGAGCTATTAGCATCCTATCGTTATGACAACATCTACCTTTTCTCAAAAGAGCATGGGTTATACTTTAACGATTTTTGTGACATTGCGGTGGATAATTTGCCCATTCCTCGTACCTTCAAGGGCCACGAGAACAGGCAAGCCATTAAAGGTGTTAGCTTCCTCGGTCCCAATTGTGACTATGTAACCTCTGGATCTGACTGTGGCCATGGCCATTTGTTTATTTGGAGAAAGAAGGATGGGGAGCTTATGCGAGTGATGAAAGGAGATAAATTGATCGTGAACTGTGTTGAACAACACCCTACCGAGATTGTTGTTGCAAGTAGTGGCATCGATGCAGATGTCAAAATTTGGGCACCTGGTGGCAATGAGGACCTCTCCACTGCTCGCTTTGACGAGGTGTGTTCTTTTTTTACTGAGGTACGATGTGTTCCAGATGGATTGTTATGTTATTTGTTTGCACAACTTATCAAAATTTGTGTGATATGCCAGGGTATGCTAGTTTCAGACTTTCAGTATTATAGATAATACATGTATAAACAATTACTTTGCTCGGGATAAGTTTGTGCTTTATGATTTTGAATGTAGCCCATTTTTCATTTTGTATTGTCCAGAAATTTGAAATGAAAAGAGTTCTTCATTTGCACTATGACTTTGGGATATTGGACACGAGTCACTAATTTCATTTCAAAGATGCTAGATATGGAGAAACCAAATTTACACACGTGGGGAAAAATTCTGTATATGTAAATATTTCGGCATAAAAATATACATGATTTATTGTTTGTCTTTTCGTTTGTTCTAATGTGTATCACTGCATGAGATATCACTTGTATGCAAACAACGATGTTGGAGTAGGGCTAGGAACGAGAACTTGCCTGCGGCAAGATGGTTAGGAGGGTGGTTGTACCCCCAGCCCACCAGAGTTCAAACACCAGGTTTGGCGTTTGGTGTTTCTCATTTAGGCGGAATATTCTTCAGTGGGAGGCGATGTTCCCGTCGACAGCGAGGCGCCCGTGGTGACTTCGTCAACCTCAAGACTCGACCCATTGACTCGGTATTACGGAGGTGCTCATAGGGGTAGGGTGTGCGTGTGTGCGTTCATAGGGGTGAGTGTGTGCGCGTGTTTGTGAGCGTCTGTGTTGTACTGTGTTTCGCAAAAAAAAGTAGGGCTGGGAACTATAGTACTCAATATCTGCTTGTATTGTTTACTTCTTTATCCCGAGACGAAATGTTTGATTGATAATTCAGTTTTTAACATCAGAATTTTCCCTTATGAAGGTTGATTCTGATGATTATATGCTTTCTTCGCATTCTGATTCAACCATTGAGGATGATGATGATGAAGAAGACGACGAAAATGATGAAGATGAGGATGACGACTTTAACCACGATGACGAGGATGATGACGAAAAGACAAACGGAGACGAAGCTCAGAAGGATGATGAGCCGTGGCGGTACATGACAACAAAATGAGGTTAGGGCCAATTCACCAGCCCAGCAGGAAGGATGATGATGGTGCTGCTGGCCGTTACCGTGGCAAGGATGGAGATTGTGTGAAGCTAGTATTATTTCAGGAGTTTTTAATTTCCCACCAAAATGAGTTTTGTTGTGAGAATGTAAAATGTTGGGTCGACTGAAATCACAATTTGATCCATTTATTAAGCACAACTGTACCTTTTTTTTGTGTGGTGAGCACCACGGTAACTTTGTTTTTGAGCTTAGCACCACGGCAACTTGCAGAGGCTTGTTAGCAGCGGGGTAGGCCCAAAATGTTATTATGCTACGGCCCAGGCCCAACAAAGCACAGTAGCTCAGTCATGGGCCTCTCCTCCATCTTGCCCGACGACTTGCGAAGCAGGCGAAGGAAGCCGGGAAACCCTCGGCGCGGCGGCGGCGGCGGCGGCGATGCCGGCGGAGGGGACACGGATGGCGGGGCTGTGGGAGCGGGAGGTCGGCCGCCTCCGTCCCAAGCGCTTCGCCGACTCCGTCATGGCCTCCCAGGTCCACCCCCTATCTCTCCTCTCCGCTCCTCCACTCTCCCCACACCACCGCCTCAAAATCAAACAGGATTAGGCCGACCTAGCGAGATTCACCGCGGCTAACTCATCCTCAGAGAGTCCCCGCACCACCACGCTTGCCAATTTCACGGCGGACCACCATCACCTTCCGGCAGTAGTTGTTTGCAGCTAAGCTGTTTGCTTCCGTACCGTAACAATGGGGTCTTCTTGGCTTGGCTTGGCTTGGCTTGTCTATGTGTGCAGGACTTCGTGCAGTCGCTCGGGATACAGAGGAGGCTGCGGGAGCACAGGGGCTGTGTCAACACGGTGAGCTTCAACAGCACCGGGAGCCTGCTCCTGTCCGGGTCCGACGACATGACCCTCGTGCTGTGGAACTGGGAGGCGGGCATGCCCGCCACCAGCTTCCACACCGGCCACGAGAACAACGTGCTCCACGCGCAGTTCATGCCCTTCTCGGATGACCGGAGCATCGTCACCGCCAGCGCCGACGGCGAGGTACATAATAGATAACACCTGAGCCGACCGGCGGTTATCTTGCTCTTTTACGGTGCTGATGATAGGGTCATGGTTTGGTTTGTTTGTTCCGGACGTGAAACGAAACAGGTGAGGCATCTGCAAATACAGGAAGGGGGTCACGTGGTCGCCGAGAAGCTTGTCGAACTGGAGTATCCGGTTCACAGGCTGGCTGTCGAGCTGGGGAATCCTCACGTGTTCTATAGCTGCGGGGGAGATGGCTCTGTGTGGCGTGTAAGTTCTTGCTAACTTGCTTCCTTCCATTTGCAATTCATCGCCGCAGGAATCCTCGATCCCTGACTCTGTAAGTCTGTATGTTCTCCTTCCAGTTTGACCTGAGGGGGAATGATGCCACAAAGCTCTTCATCTGCGGGTCTGTTAACGACGAGATAAGCGACACAAGCGAGCTCTATGCCATTGCCATGGACCCAAGAAGCCCGTGCTATTTTGCGGTCTCTGGGTCTGACGAGTACGTTAGACTATTTGACAGCCGTAAGAGTTATGTGGATGGGGATTCTCCTTTTGGTCGCCCGGTTGAATACTTCTGCCCTCCGCATCTGGTTGGTCGAAACAAGGATGGGATAACCGGACTGGCTTTCTCACAGGCCGGCGAGATGTTAGCGTCGTATAGTCATGACAATATCTACCTTTTCGAGAGAGACCATGGGTTGCAGTTCAACGGTTTTAAGCTTGGTGCAACACTCGTGATGGATGAGACTTTCAGGAACTTGCCTGTGCCTCAGACTTTCAGTGGACACCAGAACATGCAGACCATCAAGGGTGTTAACTTCCTTGGTCCCAACTATGACTTTGTTGCCTCTGGATCAGACTGTGGACATGTATTTATTTGGAGAAAGAAGGATGGGGTGCTTATGCGTGTGATGAAAGGAGATACGCGGATTGTGAACTGTGTTGAACAGCACCCTTCCGATATGATTGTTGCGAGCAGTGGCATTGATACAAGCATCAAGATATGGGCACCTGGTGCAAGCGAGGACCCTTCCATGGCTCACTTTGATGAGGTATGTGCTTTGTTTTTACTGAAAACAGTTGTGTTTCTTGCGGATCGTTACATTCTTTGGATACATGACGAGTACCTGTATACTTTTTATCGAGTCATGATCATGTTTTAATGAAATTGATGTAGTGTATGACCCCTGCTTCATATTTTCTAATATAAGTTTTGAGAAATGAAAAGCCTGGTTTGTTCGCACTGTGGCTAAAGAGGGAACGGACAGTAGTACTAGTACACATTAGGAAGCAAATTGGGTGGGTGTAGGTAAGTTCAGAGAACAACTGTGTTGGAGTACCTGTTATTAAATTGATGCACTAGCCAATTATTAAATTGATGCACTAGCCAATTATCCCAAAAGTCCGAACTGATGGAAAGGGTTGTGCAATATATTATATTTCTGACACTCCCCCTCACGTCTAGGCTGTGGACGTTTTCTCACGAGCCTAGTACGTGGAATTAGGGTGTCCGCAGATATTTATTTTAATACTGCGTTGGCCAGGATTTGAACTCTAGACCTCTGGATCTGATACCATATTAAATTGATGCACTAGCCAATTATCCCTAAAGTCCGAACTGATGGAAAGGATTGTGCAATATATTATATTTCTGACACCTGTTGGTGTTGGGGCGGCAGTACACCTTCTGTCCAAACTAAGTAGTAGTATGTGGTTTTTCTTCTGGCTCAGTGTTCACCACCCCTACATCCAACAGAGGTTGTTGTAAAAATTCCATACTTTGTATCTGTCTTTTTTCACTCTACGTATCCAGTGATAGAAAATTAGAAATATATGATCAGGTAACAACAATGTTGACGTGTTAATTTTACGTTTTGAAGGCTGACCCAGATCCGTACCTCTTCAGTAGCATGAGCAGCAGCGACTCCGACAGCTCTGTTTACATGGACGATTACATCATCGCCTCGAGCGGCTCCGGTTCTTCCTCCTCCGGCGAGGATGATGAAGACGTCGATTCCTCTGGAGACGATGCGTCCTCTGACATGGACGGCGAAGGTGAGGAAGAGGACACGGAAGAAATGGCGGACGTGGATGAAGGCGAGGGAGATGACGAAGGTGGCGGAGATGAGGACGAAGACATGGATGATGATCAATGATCATAGGAACTAGGAAGAGCCTGACTTTAAAGAAGGGTAGGGTGTAGGTTACCGTGTAGTGTCTCCTTTATACTCTCGGAAGTAGCTTCGTTTTATACATAGACTCTTGAGCAATGTGGGGATGTAAATGTTTCCTGGGGAGTAATTTTGCGTGGTGAGTCTTAACGCCCATGTGAACCAGCTTTAAGCCATCGATTGATACAGCTTTGTGTAGAAGCCATTGATGATGCAGTTCTTTTTTCACTGCCATTAGATACAGTCCTCTGTTCCTTGTTTTTGGGTAACCGCCATCAGATACAGTTTTATCTCAGCTCTGGTCTGCATCTCAAACACATTGGAATTACAAGGGGATTGATGCGTTACTCCAAATGTTTGTGCCCCAAACCAGTCTGATTTTGCCAGAGATTTGTGGAGATTCCGCAGTGAGATGTTCCTGGTGAACGTCTCTGTGAGGCTGACATGTGGGGCCGCAGACGTGTACGCAATCCTCACCCGCTCGCATTTCCGTCTTCCCTGTGAGAAGAAGAAAAAAAAATCTGCTCGAGCCGCCTCCCATGGAGTCCGTCGCGATCGCAACTACCTCCCGCGCCCTCCGGATCCCCTTCCCGTCCGCCCCGCCGCGGCGCCGCCGCTCCTTCGTTCCAGTCCCGCCGCCGCCGCCGCCAAGCGAGACGAAGAGGGGGAGGATGCCGCGAGGGTGTCCACCGGAGGCGGGGGCGCCGGGCACCGTGAGCCCACCGGCCTCTCCTTCTCGCCCTTCTCCAAGGTACGGTGTGCGCCGACGGTGGCCAGCCCCCGGCCGCCGCGATCCGACGGCCCTCCCTCCGATCCCCACCGTGTTTATTTCCTCACGCGATTCTGATCTCCTTACACGCTGCTGGATCTCCGCTCCGATCTGCAGGACGCGGCGATGGGGCTGGTGATGAGCGCGGCGACGGGGAGCGGCTGGACGACGGGGTCCGGGATGGAGGGCCCGCCGACGGCCGGCGCCGCGGACGGGCGGCCCGAGGTGTCCACGCTGCCGTGGTCGCTCTTCACCAGGTCCCCGCGGCGCCGGATGCGGGTCGCCTTCACCTGCAACGTCTGCGGGCAGCGCACCACACGCGCCATCAACCCGCACGCCTACACCGACGGCACCGTCTTCGTTCAGGTATATATCACTGCTGTTGCTGCTGCTGCTGCTGCTGCTGCTGCTGTCAAGTGTAGTGCAGTGTTGAAGTTCTGGGTAAGGGTCCAAGTTGAGCTGATCCCAAACACTTGGATGAATGAATGCCTTGTTGTTGGTTATCCTTGTTTCATTTGATGGCAAGAGTCAGATGAATATTAAAGCATACCAGTAGACTAGTAGTGTAGTCAACAAGTGGAGTTTATCACCATAGGACATAAGGAAAGCGCAGAGTCAATTGGTACAGCTGAGGATGCTCTTGCACATAAATTTCTCTAGGCATATGTAAGATTAAACCTGAAGAAGGTTAGTCCAACTTATATCAGAATGGCATGGTAGTGGACTACACGGATAAAAATATGAGGCGCTGCTGGTTGAGTGTGATGCAAATTCAGGTTATTGTTTGATTTTAACATTCTGTTCTTCCGAATTGTACAACTTGATATGCATAAACTTTTAAAAAGTATAGACATGCAGTTTGAGTTCAGGTAGCCAATAATAGCCTAGTATATTAACTGCACAAACCTTTGATCCGCTGATGTAAGTATTGTATAAGCATGCTTTATTGGGTAGCGTTAAGTTGCGGTCTTAGTTGCTTATGCAATCCACTAGATGCCGACTCTGAATTTCCAGAGTATGTATATTTTGTTTACATTTTTGGCTATTTATCTGCACAAATGTGTTTTTTGCCCACACCCTGTTTTTCTGCATGTTTGCTGAAGTGCTTTTGTAGCTATCAAAGCACCTCATGTCCTAATAAATCATGTGCACCATTGTTGTTGTTGCGTATCAGTGCTGCGGCTGCAATGTCTTCCACAAGCTGGTGGACAACCTGAACCTGTTCCACGAGATGAAGTGCTACGTCGGGCCGGACTTCCGCTACGAGGGGGACGCCCCGTTCAACTACCTCGACGGCGGCGAGGATGGCGACAGCATCTTCCCAGGCCTCTAAGAAGCGATCGCTTCCATTGTGGTGCAGGACGGTGCTCTAGTCTGTGCCCGCACAGTTTAGCTGTATGTGAATAAACACTACTAGACCTTTTGTTAATTTGGAAGGGTGCCTTTCAGAACTTGTATATAAATACAGATGTATATAAATAGCATAAGTGCAGTGGATAATAATAATAACGTGACACAGAAAAATCGCGTGTCTGCGCTTCCATGTGTCCAGTGGTGAATGTGGTTGGTCATCTGTAGATGCCATTTGGAATGTGGTTCTGTAACACATGTCTCTGTGTGTGTGTTCATTTGATGCTATTGTTGGCTGTTTTTTCGAGCTATCATGCCGAAGGAGTTGCTTGAATATGACAACCAGAGTTTCAGAGTTCTGACTGCGAATGCCTAGCCAGAAAATGCACCTGTCCATAGCAGCTTAGACCCATAGGTTCTTTTCTTCTTCCCAAATAAACCAGTATAGCATATATTACATCTGTTCCAAAATAGGCAAAATATAAGATGTTTTGGTAGGTAAAATGACCTGCCAAAACATGTTATATTTTGGAGTGGAGCAGTAGCTTTTTATACGATGGCTGCATGAATTTTGTCTGTATGATTTTTCTCAAGAAACTTCTCTCCACAGCAGGCGCTCTTGCAAAATAAAATAGAAGTGCTGAATTCAATTATATATATTATTTTTTATAATTTCTAAATCACCGCTTAGTTCGTAGGCCTAACAGTTTATTATCTGGGGCAGGTTACAATTTCTACAGGGTAATAAAGTGATAGATCCCACATGTTTGCACTGGATCATTATCCAGATGTTTGGAGCAACTTAAATTCCACCAAATTTCACTTATATCATACACAAAAATTTCTCATGTTCCAAACCACTCTGTCCAGCAGCAGTGTTTCGGTTCAGATTTCAGAAAGCAGAAGCGCAACCTGTTCTTCCACTCCAGTGGAGTGCATCCCCATCTCTTCCCAGATTCCGACGGCGGCGGCGCCGCCCAAACCCTAACGCCTCCGCCTCCCCGATCCCGCTCCCCCTTCCCTCGCGAGGGGAGGAGGAGCAATGGCGAGGCGAAGCAAAGGTACGTACTCCTGAGTTCCCCGCACCTACTCCCCCTGATTGAGCGGCACTGACGGTGGTTGTTGTGGTCGCAGGCGGCGGCGGGGACGCGGACCCGGCGGCGAAGGGGGACGCGATGCGGGCGGTGTGGCGGAAGGGGGCGACGCGGATCGTGCTCGTCGCCGCCGTCGCCTGGGGGATGCTCGTCCTCCTCGCCCTCGCCTTCCACCTCTGGTCCTGCAGCTCCTCCCCGGCCTCCTCCTTCCTCTCAGGTCACGCCCGCCCGCTCCCTCGCTACCTCCTGCTGCTCCAGTGTGTTGCTAATCACTTGATCGATCACAATGTGGGTGCTCCCCACGACCCTGCCTTGCTCATTGATCCCGGCGACGAGCTTCTTCTGTACTACATTCACATTCACACGGGGCATATTATCTGTCAGAAATAGATCCTTATGACTGGAAGTTGCAGCTGATCTCTCCTGACTAGAACACGCGGCTGATTAACCTATGCATCTCTCCTTGGCATGCGTGCGTTAGTTAAGCTGCCACGGTTACAATGCTTTGCTAGAGCTTTCTGCTTGCTTTTGTTCCGAAGCACGCTCTTAAGTCAAATACATCTACGCGTCTGTGTCTGTGTTAGGACTGCCTATCAAGATCCTTTTGCCTTGTCCTGACTCCTGGCATGGTTTGCTGTGCTACAGCTCTTTGTAGGAACGACAGTAGAGTTATCTACGCGCCGGACCCGGCGGGACTCGCGCCGAAACCACTCCACCGTAAGACTTATACCTCACCTTTTTTCAATGGTTATGTCTCCTCTTCCGTATTCTAAACAATGGTGCCTTCGTTCTGCAGGTTGTTCGATACCTGTCGCGGATGATCCAGACGCTGTTGTGATTCCCAAGAGGACTCCCAACGCGATCGTGAAAAAGCTGTCATACATCTCAGTCGACAAACGGGACAAGGATACCCCGCCCTTGTTTGGAGGACGTCAAGACTGGAAACAGAGGGAGGAGAGCTTTAAACTGAATGCTACCATGAAGGTAATCGGTTGCCTTCCTTATCTTGTAAACTAAGAATGTGTAGCATTTCTATTAATTACCAAAGAGAAACATACTTAAGCTCATAGTTATCCTGAAACCATGGTTTTTGAGTCGCCGACTAATCGCCGAGTCGTTTTCTCAAAACCGCGGCGACTCGCGACTAGTCGGCGACTTGGAGCGACTAGTCGCCGACTTGGAGCGACTAATCGCCGAGTCGTTGGCTGTTGGCGACTTGCTTGAGTCGCGACTCAAAAACCATGCCTGAAACCTACTCTGTTTCAATCTTATAGAGTTTGCTTGCTACAGATGATTCTCTAAGAAGTATGCAAAGGTTAAGTTTATTGTTTGCGTGGTATGTACGGATTGGCTTGCTTTTGTAATTCTTCAAGCAAACACACAGCATAACACATAGAGTAGAGTCAACCTAAAAAAAAAGATTAGAGTTACTAGAAGTCTAGAACCCATACTCAAGTTAGAATTGTGAGGTAATTTTTATTCATTGATCTTTAAAAGGAATAGCTTATTTCCACATCTTATGTTTTTACTGAATCTTTGGTTATTAATGGTTTATTCTTAATTCACTGAACTTTCTTCCGAATGATTGATGATGGTTTGTGGCATATGCTCAGGTGCACTGTGGATTTATGAAAAATAGTGGCGCAGACATGGATGATGTTGATGTGGAGTACATACAGAAATGCAAATTTGTGGTTGCCTCTGGTATTTTTGATGGTTATGACATTCCTCATCAGCCATCAAATATTAGCCTTCGCTCTCAAAAGTTGTTCTGCTTCTTGATGGTGGTCGATGAGGTATCCCTTGACTTTATTGAAAAGAACGTCACTGTCAAAGTCGACAGTGTAGGCGGGAAATGGGTTGGTATATGGCGACTTGTAACGTTGCACCGTCCTCCATTGGATGAACCTAGAAGGAATGGAAAAGTACCAAAGATATTGACGCATAGACTGTTTCCTCGAGCTTGGTATAGCATTTGGATTGATGGGAAAATGGAGCTTATGGTTGATCCGCTACTCATTCTTGAAAGGTTGATTCTTATCTGCAATCTCAAACAAATTCCTTGTTTTTTTTGTGGGCTGAAAACGGATTTAATGGGCAAATTCATTTGCAGATACCTCTGGTGGGGAAAATACACATTTGCAGTAGCTGTCCATAAGCATCATAGGAGCATATATGAGGAGGGTGATGCAATCAAACGGAGGAAGCGATATGCTCGGCCTTTGGTTGACCTCCAGATGAAGATATACTATCACGAGGGGATGGAGCCTTGGGAAGCAAACAAAAGGATCCCCAGTGGTGAGTCGATTTACATTGTACCACTTACTTAGACGTTTATTTTAAGCTATTAAAGAGAAACCTAGGGTAGAAAGCTAATTCTGAAATAGTAACCGATGCATCGATCCAACTCTTCTCTATTTCTGCTGTGCTACCACAATTCCCACAATTCTCGGTGCTCATTAAACAAGTCGGAAATTGCAGATGTGCCAGAGGGAGCGGTGTTGATCAGGGAGCATACGACGATAGCCGATCTCTTCAGCTGTCTCTGGTTCAACGAAGTCAATCTCTTCACGCCTCGCGATCAGCTCAGCTTTGGCTACGTGGCTCATCGGCTCGGGGACGCTCTCAGATTCTTCATGTTCCCCAACTGCGAGTACAACTCGCTGTTCATCTTGCACAGACACACGAGGGAGCACTCGTCGAAGGTCGAGTGGGCTAAGACGATCGAGGAGATCCTGAAGAAGGGGTTGAAGGAGAGCAGGGGAGGGCTGGGGCTGTGGACCCCGTATCCCGCAGACCTCAGCTCCGTTGAGCTCCCCGCTGTACAAAGAACTTCGCAGGCAGGGTAGGCAGGACCAGACGTTTGATCATGATTTCATTGACTGTGCAAAGTAAAACACTTTGGTTTTTGGGGTGGGTGTAATCGGAGGAAATTGTAATCTCCTGTAGATTCTGCTGTAGGTGAAATAGGGATATACTCAGTTTTTTAATTCTGATACTTCCAGTACTGTGACAAATTCTACGCCAACAGTATAACTGTATGTAAAAACTTGTGGGTGGAATAGAGATCTGATTTTAAGAGTCTTGATTTTTGTATCTTGATGTGACTAACTGTCAGAGTAGCGTCTTCTCTGAACCTCTTGGTGTTCAAAACTGCAAACTATTCAGTTATGGGACGACTGACGCTCGTCCTAATCAGCGGCAAAGATTACTCCAATGGTGACGGCTGTTTGTTGCTTTGGTTATTACCTTGTAGGTTCTAATACAGTAGCTTCTCTTGTTTATTTTAGTCCAGCTGCGCCTGGCACTTCCCCGTTGCATATTCAGTTGATCAAAGTAAAACACTAGACATGTATAGTGTAAATTCGTAGACACCCTAGATTCTTCCACCAATTCTCTGTTCTCAAGATCTAGATGTCGATCCTCGCCTCGATCCCGAGGGGGGCCTAACACTATCAGTATTGCAGTCTTTATTCCGTGCACTCTACTTCTGCTGCCATCATTCCGAAATTTCTGAATACTACACCAAGGGAATCCTATTGTCTGATTTTGAACTGTAAGTATGGGTGCAAGTGTTTAGCTTATGTATCAGGGGCGGCGCTGGGGGTATGCCCCTGTATTCACAGGAATACCCAAGAATCTGACGCGAAAAAATTATATACATATTTGGCCCAGCCCACTAAGGATAAGAGCCCATCTCGCTAAGTCAGAAGAGCCCATATGGCTGCCGACGCTGCTCGCTGTCGCTGACTCGCTCGCATCGCGTATTCGCGTTGACGCTGCTCGCTCGCTCGCATCGCAGCAGAGCAGACGCCCTCTGTCTTTTTCCCCCTGCCCAGCGTCGGCAGCCATATGGGCTTTTCTGCCTTAGCGAGATGGGCTCTTATCCTTAGTGGGCTGGGCCAAATATGTATATAATTTTTTTCGCGTCAGATTCTTGGGTATTCCTGTGAATACAGGGGCATACCCCCAGCGCCGCCCCTGGCCGCCGGCCGCAGATGCAGCCCGGAGCAGCTGACGCCCCCGCGCCCACGGCGGCGGCGCCCTGCCCCCCGCCGACCAGCGCCCCTCCGTCCGCCCCGCCCCGCCCCAACGTCCTCCAGTGCGTCCCCGAGCAGCGCAGTCTGCGCAGAAGGTACAACCCCAAATTCGTTGCTTGACTAGTGTCTAGTTGACTTGCTTCTTTGATTTGCTTCATTGCTGGCTCATACCAGATTCCTTGATGGCTTGATGCAAATTTTTAATTTCTGTTCCTTGATTTCTTGTACCGTAGAAGAAGAAGAGTGGTGTTGTTGGCAGTAGCATACATTCAATGTGGGAAAAGGCTGCAAAAACAAGGAAAATAAATGAATCATCCACACCGAATCAGACAGCAACTGAAACTAGTGTTGTTCATCTCGAGAGCAATTTGCAAATGGTGTTATGGCAAGCACCAGAGAGTACAGGAGAAACCTCAACACCTCATGTAGAAGTAGAAGATGATGAACGGATGCAAGCGGATTTGGAGGCACTTGAACATGATCCTGGGAAGCGGATTCCCATCTCAATGTATGCTGTCAATGACAAAGATAGAGTAAGAAGGAGATATATTGAGATGAGGCCATGTCAACTAAAGAATCATAAGTTCCATATTACAAATAAAAGTGGAAAGGAGCGTCGCTTTTGTCGTGTTTGGTTTCAACATTTCCATGGATTGAGTATAGTGTGGAAAAAGATAGAGCTTTTTGCTTCGTTTGTTATTTGTTTAAGGATAAAACAAGATGTCCCGGTGGAGATGCTTTCATGAAAAAGGGATTTAATAACTGGAACATGAAGTCGAGATTGAAGAAACATGAAGGTGAGGTTAGTAGTGCCCATGCCGAAGCTCAAGAGAAGTATGATAGATTCAATACACCAAAAACATCAATTCCAGAGTCTATTGCTTCAAACACCACACAATACAAGGCTTTGTATAAACAACTCGATTGACGTGGACACTGAAGTGTGTGAGATATTTGTTGCACCAAGGCTTGGCATTTAGAGGACATGATGAAAGTGAAAACTCACTAAACAAAGGAAATTTTCTTGAGCTTCTAAATTGGCTAGCAGGAAATTTTGAAGAGGTTAACAGAGTTGTTCTCAAGAATGCTCCACAAGATTGCCAGATGATTCACCATGATATACAACAAAAGGTGATACAATGTTGTGCAAAAGAGACTACTAAATTAATCATTGAAGAACTTGATGGTGGTAATTTCTCCATACTTGCAGATGAGTCTAGTGATGTGTATCAGAATGAACAGTTGGCTGTTTGCTTGCGTTACGTTGATAAGAAAGGAAGGGCGGTTGTAAGGTTTCTTGGTCTTGCTCATGTTGAAGATACTACCTCTTTGACACTGAAAGTTGCAATTTAGAAAATGCTTATGGAACATAATTTGACCTTTGTAATGGTGCGTGGGCAAGGATATGATGGAGCTAGTAACATGAAAGGTAATGCTAATGGGCTGAAAAAACTGATTATGGATGAGTCCCCTTATGCCTATTATGTTCATTGTTTTGCCCATCAACTACAGTTAACTCTTGTTGCTGTTGCAAAGGAGAATGGTGATTGTACTTGGTTTTTTCAGCAGCTTGCACATTTGTTAAATGCTCTTGGCATGTCTTGTAAAAAGATGAGATTGCTTCGGATAGCTCAGGCCGAAGAACTCATTGCTGCATTGGAATTGGAAGAAGTAGAAACAGGAAGTGGGCTGAATCAGGAAATGGGTTTGGGAAGGCCATGTGATACACGTTGGGGCTCTCACTTCAAAACTGTGAATCATGTCATCTCTATGTATGGTGCACTATGAAGAGTCCTGAAAAAGATTGGAGACGAGTACCATGTTGCAGAGGCACAAGCGGCTCTATCCATAGAGACAACATTTCTATCATTTGAGTTTGTTTTCATGGCACACTTGTTGCAAGAAATATTTGGATACACAGATGAGTTGTCTCGACATTTGCAAACGCAAGACGAAGATATTGTTCATGCTATTCAGCTTGTTGATGACACAAAGTTTCACTTGGAGCTTTTGCGATCCGATCCTAGATGGGATGGTTTTCTCATAACGGTCACAGCTTTTTGTACGAAGCATAAGATCAAAGTTGTTGATATGGAGGGTCCTTACATTCCCGTTGGCCGTCCTAGAAGGGGTATATGTAATGGTGTGACCAATTACCAACTCTTCAAGGTTGATATGTTTGTTGGTGTTATTGATAGGCAAATCAGTGAGCTCAATGGCAGATTTGATGAGGTAAACACATAGCTACTTTCTTGCATGGCAGCATTCGCTCCGGTTAATCAATTTGCTGCTTATGATCAAGATAAGTTGGTTACGCTTGCTACAAAGTTTTATGCTTCTGATTTTACAAGTGAGGAACTAGCAAGACTTCCATGGCAACTAAACATGTATGTTACTAATGTGCGTAGAGATGAAAGGTTCTAAAATTAGGTAAATCTGTGTCAGCTTTCAGTTATGCTTGTCAAGACAAAGAAGCATGAATATTATCATATTGTTTACAAGCTTCTTAAGTTGGTATTGATTCTACCAGTAGCCACTGCTGATGTTGAAAGGGTATTTTCTTCAATGGACTATCCGAAGAATAAGAAAAGGAACAAAATGGGTGATGGCTATTTGAACAATTGTATGATTACATTTGTTGAGAGAGAGTTCTTCAGGCAAGTAAAGGACGAGGATATCATCAATCTCTTCCAAAAAGGCACCCACAAAGTTATATTGTAAGATGGAATATTATCACTTTATCAATCAAAAGGTACCTATGTTTTCATGTTGTTATGGGCTTATAAATTTAAATATTGCTATTGCTGTTTTGCTAGTGTTGTTTTATCCATATATTGTTAGTGTTGTGCTGTTTGGGTCATATAATACACTTAGAGCAAAAAAAAAATTTGGGAGGAATACCCAGTGTTCATTTCCTGGAGCCGCCACTGTTATGTATGTGATCATACCAGCATATGAAAGAAGAAAATGATTATGGTTTAGAATACCCCCCGTAGCAACGCCGGCATATTTGCTAGCATTGATAAGAAAGTACATTCTACAGTATATTCAAAAGAAAAATGATAAGTCACTATAATGGTCGATTGGTTTCAGGCTGCAGGCTAGCTAGCTACGGAAAAAATTTCATGGACCGAAGCCGCGCGGACAAGTCGAGCTCAAACAATATGGAGGGATGCCGGTCTTGCTTGCGCATCTCCTTCGTCTCCAAGTCAAGCACAATGAGCGGTCCTGGACGGCGGAGCATGTCATCGCAACATGCACTTAGCAGCACCACGCCGCCGCTCTCTCCGGAGCGCTCGAACTCGATCCGCATACTTTCCGACGTGATCGAGGGATGCAACTGTTAGGAAATGAGCAACTATATTTCCAGGAGGCCAGAGGCCAGTACTTATACAACATGTGTGTCATGAACAGTAATATACATCTAACACCCCCCTCAAACTCATGGTGGGTCAACAACACTGAGTTTGGAGAGAAAGAACCCATGCTGCGCTCGAGTCTGTGCCTTCGTGAAGAAGTCCGCCAACTGTAACTCAGAGGGCACATAGTGAAGGGCAAGAAGCTGGTCCTGCACAGCAGCACGCACAAAGGAGGCATCTACACCGATATGCTTGGTGAGTTCATGCTTCACCGGATCACGCGCAATGCTGATGGCGCCTGTACTGTCAGACAATAGAGGAGTCGGTGCAGCAGCAGAAACACCAAAATCCTCTAGTAACCATCGCAACCAAGTCACCTCAGCCGTCAACATGGCCATCGCTCTCAACTCAGCCTCTGCACTGGAGCGGGAAACGGCAGTCTGTTTCTTCGTCTTCCAGGCAATGAGGATCCTCCAAGAAATACACAATAGGCAGACAGCGAGCGGCGATCAGAAGGATCACTAGCCCACGTAGCATCAGAGTAGGCCTGGAGCTGGAGAGAGCTGGAGCGAGGAAAGAAAAGGCGGCGAGAGATCGTGCCACGAAGATATCGTAGAACACGGAGAAGGTGACTATAGTGGACAGAGCTGGGAGCTGAAACGAACTGACTCAGAATGTGGACAGGATATGAAATATCTGGACGAGTGACAGCTAGATAGACAAGACTCCCAACAAGATGGCGATAGCGAGTGGGGTCTGTGAGGGGATCACCATCAGTAGCACGAAGCTGAATATTGAGCTCCATAGGAGTCTCAGCAGTGCGCTCATCACCAAGAGCAGCGCGAGCAAGAAGATCCTGAATATATTTTTCTTGGGAGATGAAAAGCCATCAGAAGTCGAAGAAACCTCAATCCCGAGAAAATAGCGAAGTGGACCAAGATCAGACATCAGGAACTGCTCACGAAGGCGGGCCTTGACAAAGGCAATATACTCGAGTCGTCGCCAGTAATGATCATGTCATCAACATATAAGAGGAGGAGCGTCCGACCACGAGGTGAGGTGTGGACAAACAAGCGGGGTCATGGTCGCTAGGCGAGAAACCAGCGGCAGTCACCACAGAGGCGAAACGCTCAAACCAGGCGCGAGGGGCTTGCTTAAGGCCATAGAGGGAGCGCCGAAGACGGCAGACCATACCATCAGGAACAGAGTACCCCGGTGGTGGCTGCATATAAACCTCCTCACGCAACTCTCCATTGAGAAAGGCGTTCTGGACATCAAGCTGAGACACAGACCAATTACGAACAGAAGCCACAGCGAGAAGAGTGCGGACAGTGGTCATGTGGGCTACGGGAGCGAACGTCTCATCATAATCGCGTCCCTGCTCCTGCTGAAAGCCACGAGCCACAAGACGAGCTTTGAAACGCTCAAGAGAACCATCGGAGCGAGTCTTGATCTTATAGACCCACTTGCATGTGATGGGACGAACACCAGGTGGAGGGGAAACCAGATCCCACGTGCCAGTGCGCTCAAGGGCAGCAATCTCCTCAGACATCGCAAGCTGCCATTCAGGCTGAGCCATGGCATCACGGTAGGAAGTGGGCTCAGCAACAGCAGAAAGACTGTACTGGGAAGGAGAATAGCGATCAGGAGACCGTAATGAGGTCCGAGAACGAAGGTTATGAACCGGTGTACACGGGGAAGGTGGCGCGCCGGAAGTAGAAGGCATGTCAGAGGGATCATCGTCAACACGCGGCCGACGAGTGTAGTGGAGAGGAAAGGGAGAAGGGTAGTATGCACTGGAGAGGGAGGTGGTGAGGGAGGAGAAGAGGATGGTGTCGGCGGTGCATCGGGAACAGTGGGACTTGGCGGAGGTGGAGGTGGAGGAGGAACATGAGGCACGGAGGGAGATATGTCGGGAAGTATAAGGAAGGAGATATCCTCAACCGAAAAGGTCGAGGCAGTAGGACGCGGATAGTACGAACGAGACTCATCAAAAGTCACATCACGGGAAATACGTAGCCGACGACTAACAGGATCCCAACATCGATAGCCCTTGTGCTCATCACTGTAGCCAAGAAAAACACACTCCACCGACTGAGCGGTCAATTTGGTGCGTTCGCGGGGAGCAAGGAGAACATAGCACACGCACCCAAACATGCGAAGAGCGGAGTAGTCAGGAGAACGACCAGAGAGACGCTCCATAGGAATACCACCCTGCAAAGCAGCCGAAGGCTGGATATTGATGAGATAGGTGGATGCGGAGACAGCCTCAGCCCAAAAGTGGGGTGGAAGAGAGGCGGCGATCATCATCGCACGAGCCGTCTCAAGAAGGTGGCGATGCTTGCGCTCAGCAACGCCATTCTGAGCGTGAGCACCAGGACAAGAGAACTGGGCGAGAGTACCCTGTTCGGCAAGAAAACCACGCAACATCTGGGAGATATACTCACCAGCCGAGTCAGCACGAAAGACACGAATGGGCGTGGAAAACTGGGTGTGTACCATGGCAGCAAATCGCTTGTATATAGGGAGAACCTCGCTGCGAGATTTCATAAAATAGAGCCAAGTGTAGCGAGAGAAGTCATCAATAAATAGAACATAGTAGCGATGACCACCTTTCGAATCGAAGGGAGCAGGGCCCCATACATCAGAATGAACTAAGTCGAAAGGACGCTGAGAGACTGACTCACTCGTAGGATAAGGTAATTGAGTCTGTTTGCCAAGTCTACAACCATTACAATGTAAAGATACATCGCCAGAGACAGACCCTAAGACACCTTGATGCACTAGCGAGGACAAGCGAGAGCCACATATATGACCAAGTCGATGATGCCACTGTTGGAAGGACGCAGAGGAGGAGGCAGCAAGAGCATGCGAGCTGGCGGGTGTGGTGGCAGCGGAAGGAACACAAAGCCAGTCAACCTCCCAAAGGCCCTGAGCCTCACGGCGCCGAGGGCCAGCTCCAACTAGAACCTGGGTGCGACGATCCTGAACAGAACAAGAGTCGGTATCAAGAATGACACGACAGCCAGAATCAGCAAGTTGAGCAGCGGAAAAAGATTCATGGTAAGACGGGGAACATGAGAAACACTAGGAACAGAGAAGGACGGAGTAGAGAGAGTGCCACGACTAGCAACAGGAAGAGGTGTGCCATCGGCAGTGAGAACATTGAGAGGAGAATCAAGAGGTCGAAGAGAGGACAGAGTGGAAGAATCAGAAGACATGTGAAAGGAAGCTCCAGAATCCAGAACCCACGGAGACGTACCTGACTGTGTAGGCGGAGCAGCAGTAGTGGAAGCAGTCAGCGAGGCAACGGTGCCCGTCGAGGAAGAGCCTGAGGAAGCCAGCAGACGCTTGAGCCGCACAATGTCCAGATCAGTGAGTGACGAGCTCGGTGAAGGCGTACGACCCACTGTAGAGGAGCGACCCAAGTCACGCTCCTTCTTGAAACAGGTGGACACGAGGTGACCTGGCTTCTTGCAGTAGTCACAGAACATGCGAGGCCGGCCCGCTCCTGCAGGGCGCCCGCCCATCCCCGTGAAGGAGTGGGTAGGAGCGGTGGAGCAGACGACACAGGAGCTCGGGCAGCAAGCACAGTGGGAGTCACAAGCAAACCGGCAGAACGGAGGCGTGTCTCCTCAGCTCGAACCTCGCCAGCACCTCTGATACAGGAACACGACCACGGGCAAGCACGTGAGCACGCCGAGGCTCAAACTCGGGACGGAGGCGAGATAGGAACTCATGAACACGCTGAAACTCCAAGTCTGACCTCACTGTCTGACAGCATCGACAAGTACCACAAACAACTGTCCTCAGAGAGTCAAGCTGACGCCAGATGGCAGAGCACTGTGTGTAGAACTCATCAACAGTAGAGTCACCCTGCTGAAGCTCATGCTCCTGACGCACCACAGACAGGTAGAGAGCATCACCAGATGGCTGATAGCGCTGACAAAGATAAGTCCACATAGCAGCAGTAGTGCCTAATCCCATAAACTCAGAAGCAAACTGAGGCAAGACACTAGCAGTGAGAACAGCAGCAGCACGAGCATCATCATTGCACCACTGAGTGTAAGCAGTCAACTCATCCCGGTAGATGGAAAGAGCATCGGAATAAACTGATACCTGCTGGTCGTAGACTTCAACTGCACGATCATCGGCATCCTTGGCGGCATCACGATCAGCCTGAGAAGCATCGACAGCCAGAACAGGTGGCACCGGCGGAGAAGGAGCCACAGGAGCAACAGGCCCCGGCGGACGGGGGACCTCGCCGGACAGAACACCCCACAACAGGAGGCCGCGCATGTGGATACGCATAAAGCCCACAAACTCGACATAGTTGGTGCCATCAAAGATAATCGAGCACCGGGAACAGCAACATAGCCCGAAGAGGACATAACGGGCTCTCTGCGATTTTTTTTTTTGGAAGTCAACCAAGCAGGAGAGAGAATATGGATCTCAGGGATCGATCCAGCCAAGCTCAGCAGCAGCGAAGGCAGTGGAAGATCGCTGCCTTCACGCACGGGCACCCAAACTCACGCACGCACTCACGCACGCACGGGAAGATCAATCCAGCCAAGCTCACGCACGCACTCACGCACACCCAATCTCACGCACGGGAATCGACAGGAGGCGGCCCGGGGCAGCGGCGGCCGAGGCGAGATGCGGCCGGCCGGGCTCGGGACGGCGGTGGCGCAGGCCACGGACGGCGGTGCAGGCGGCGGCCGACAGAGGAGGCCGGGGCGGCGGCTACCGGAACGGGAGCAAGGCGGCGGCAGCAGGCTGGAGATGGCCGGGGAGTAGCTCGATCCCGACCGTGAGAAGATGCACAGGCAGCTACGGCCTGGTACTAGCTCGATTCCGAGCAGAAGAGGAGAGGGAAGCAGCGCCGGCCGGCAGGAGCAGCGACAACGGCGGTGGAGCAAGCACGAAGTTGCTACGTGCGGGTGCGGGGAGGAGGAGAGCAGAACCTAAGCTCTGATACCATGTTAGGAAATGAGCAACTATATTTCCAGGAGGCCAGAGGCCAGTACTTATACAACATGTGTGTCATGAACAGTAATATACATCTAACAGCAACGACCGTAGCATATTCTCCGTCTCGATAACGGCATCCCGTGCCCAGCCATCCGATAGTTTCACCCATATGGAGATCATGAACCTTTCAGCGGTGAGCAGCTGCAGCCTCCCGTCTGTCGACGTCCCTAGGATTCGCTGGCATCCTACAGAGTTTGTGGGAGGGAGTTTCACCGTGTCCATCCTCTTGGTGTGGATGTCATGGGTGAGGATTCTTTGGACACCCGAGAGTAGCCAGTGGACGATGCTGCCTGGTAGGACGACGGCCTCGCCGCAGTCTTGGAGGGAGCCATACGAGCGGCGACGATGGCCATAAGAAGTAAGAGGCCCCCAGTTAGCGGTGCCGCCGCCGACTCCCGACGGTTTGGCCATCTGTAATGCGATACGGCATCCACCGTATGAACTGCCCTGAGCGGCCAACAACTGAAAGTAGCAACCAATGCCGTCGGCAGCTGTGAGCAGAACAGAGGTGTGGTAATACCAGTTTGGATCCAGGTCCGGCGGATAGGGGAGGTATGCAGTCACTCCATCCATGAGGCTGTACACACATAGGTCGTGTGAGCAATGCTCGGATGTGTCGCTCCACTTAATGTCACGGCGGCGGCGGAGGACTACGAGGCCACCGCGCGACGTCACGGGGTTGTACCGGCGGAGGAGGCTGATGGCACGGCTCGCTATGTACGGAGCCATGCTGCCACTGGTGAACCGCGAGGCCGCCGGCGTGGCCGGATGGACCAGCGAGACCGTGGGCACCAGGTCGCGGTTACGGTTGCGCATGGGCTGGGTGTGCAGGTAGGCGAGGACGTTGGCCGCGACGCCTCCCTGCTGCCGGGTGACACGGCGGATGAAGGAGGCGCTCAGGATGTCGCGGCGGAAGGACCTGCATGTGGCGGCGCAGCGGACAAGGGTGGCGGCGTCGGAGTGCGCAACGATCTCCAGTAGTAGGTCCGCCGGTAGCGTCCAGTCGGTCGTGATCGCCGGCGCGGGATTTCTGCGCCGGCGTTTCGGTGGCGCCATCGATCGTAGGTGCGTGTCTGGCTGCGGTTGGTTTTGGTGTCTCCGACTTGTAGTAAACACCAGCTTAAATCAAGACGAATTGTACTGGGATACGATCGGCATACCGCATGTTAATGTTACTAGTAAAATGCCCCGTGTGTTGTAACGGGATTTTTTTTTTTTTTTTGCGTCTCACTTAAGAGGGTACAAGTTGTAGTATCTGATCAGATACACAGCTTTACACACGCACACCACACTCAGACCACTAGCTGTGAACCTAATCTAGACCTACAACTAGAACCGACTTGTCTGCCCGGTACGAGATTTTTTCCCTCATAAAGCTCACAGGCGAGACCAGAGACACTTATTGATGATGCGGAATACTGTTCCTAGTGAACAGTACCGCTAACACTGTTCCTAGTGAACAGTGCCCCCTAGCGTGAGACAGCCCAAAATTCCTCCCTGAGGAGTTGAACCCGGGCTGGGTAGCCTAGCCACTGCTAGCGCTACCACTGAGCTATCGCTCAGTCCTCGTAACGGGAATTTTTTTTAATCACATTCTTGTAGTCTAAACAAGCATACTCAAGAACACCCCTCTCTCCCACAAGTCCATGTCCTTTATTTCAGCATGGCAGTTCCACCTGCCGCCGCTTATTCTTCTTCCTGCCCTTGTCGATGGTTGCCATCCATGACTAATAATTGACAAATACTTCTAAATTATGAAAGTTCACATAGGTACATATACGTATATGATATTTAAATGTACAATAAATATATGCAAGAAAATAAAGACATTTGCTCTCATATAGGAATGAACAACACTTGAAAAAAGGTTTAGTTCTTATAAGCAAATCAAGAAACAGGTATAATGCTCTACTAATAACCAGAAAACTTCTTTACTTCTAAATTTGCTCGTATTTCTCTGCATCAAATTAGAAGCACATGTGACATTCACTATTTATAATCTAATAAAAAATGGTCGTCCACTTCATAAAAATAATACTTCCATCTTGAGCAGCTGCACTTCCGGATGCAAACATAAAGTATTGCCATTGTGAAAGATGTGCACTTCTCCCTCCTATCTTGTTCTTTCCACTGAATTATTTTTCCCGGACACTTCAATGAGCTGTGCGCTACCCTTGGTGGTCGTGTGCTCCTATCCGAAACTGAAGGTGCCTAATGTTTGTCCACCATAGAATCCCTAAGGCTGGAAACATTTGCAGCCCAAGCAGCAACCAGACTTCCCAGTGCAACCAGAAAAGGCAGTTTTGTCAGAGTCATTTCATGAAACACGTTCTAGCAAGATATACATAACAGATATGTGAGAAAAACATTGGGAGATCAAAAAAATTTAATGTAACAAGGATCGGCCGAATAACTATGCCATGCATCTTTACATTTTTTCTTAACTAAACCAGTATATACATTTTCCATATTTACATATATGAATGAACAATATCCCAAAGAAAAATTCAGAGAGCAGCACACGGCTAGCAATCATTATTAAAACACACACAGAGTTCGAGCAATCAGCAACAGCAGCATAGCAAACAGAGGCACACAATCTCTATGTTTTTTCGATAAAGACACAATCTCTATGTAATCCTCTTCTCAAGCATCAACAACAATCAACAATAAGTGACAACAAGCAGCAGTAGCAGAGCGCGGCATCATTTACCTCTCCCAAGCGACCCATCTCCGAGGCTCCTATCCCCATCTCGCAGTCGAGTTCGACGGAGCGCCGCGCATGGCTGCATGCGCGCGCCGGCGAACAGGCCGGCCGCGCCGCCATGGTTCCTGCCATCGTTGCGAACCACTTGTGGGAAGATGAAATCTGGATCTGCCGTGCGTTGCAAAGGGAGATGAAATTTTTCGCAACATAACACATGCTATATTTACATGACATTTTTTTCCATAACCGCTGATTCAATTACCAAGATGGCGTTAATTAACATCAGATTTTGTCTGAGTTGGGATCATCATCCTTTATCAAAAAATAAATCTACAAACTAACTGAATGGAACTAATGAATTCTATATGCGATAGTTAACTCTATTGCAACCGGAAGGTAGCAAGGCAGTCGTGATGCCTTACTTCCATGCCATTCTAAGCGTCATTTGAGAACTGAATTGCTTGTGATCCACACAAGAGCTTGTCCCTCAGACCACCACCATACTATATTTCAACCGAACTTCCAACATTTAACAATAGGAAAACTTCCCTCAGTTAATCAAACAACAGTTAGACTGAGAACTGAAGTCGATATGAAGCACGAAACTATTTTATATACATCAATTCTCGTATTAAGTGCATATTGGTCAACAATGCTGACCTGGCTGTTCTTGACGGTGATTAGACGAGGATACAGTACAGACTACAGCCACCTCCCAGCAGCTGTAGCCTGCATCCGATTTCTGCCCCGAGATTGTCGATCGATCGACGCAACATTGAACTTCAGATGCTCATGTCGTCCAGAGTGCAGATGCAAATGGAGGGTGATGCAGCAGTGTGGCCGTGTGTTGGTGCTTGGTTTCTGCGGCAAGCGCCGCTGGCCGAGGCTCCCGCGACGGGGTGGTGGGAGGCTTGACGGCCGGAGGGGCCACTGGTTGGCGGCGAGGCGCGCCGAGGCATGCGCGCCGTGGTTGAGGCGTGCACGGCCGCGACCAGCTGCGTCTTGTCGGCGACTCGGCGTGCATCCATGGAAGCCGTTCGGGCCGCCGGAGCGCAGCCCCCAGGTGTGGCGGCTCGTGGCCTGGATGAGGAAGGGGCGGGGCCGGAGGAGCCACTCCATTGAGCACACGCGACCTCCGTCCCTGCGCGCCTCCCAGTGAGGACGCCGCCCCGTGCTCATCCCGGCGAGGGATCCGCCCCCGTGCGCCTCCGCCAAGCTCGGCCCCCGCGCGCCCCGGCGACCTCCGTCGCTGCGCGCCTCCCGGCGAGGACGCCGCCCACGTGCTCATCCCGGCGAGGGAGCCGCCCGGCGGGCCTCCGTCGAGCTCCACCCCCCGCGCGCCCCCGCGAGGACCCCCCCCTCCTCCGCGTGCCTGGAATCCTGCCAGATTCGTCTTGACGAGCACCACCGAGAGCGACAGAGGGGATCCGGTGGAGGGGCTCGCGCGCCGCCCGCGTTGACTCGCTCGTCAGCTGGATAGGCTTCAGGGAGTACAACGTAAAAGTGACGACTTATTATTGGACTGCGGGTTGATTCTCAACTTTTTGAGGGACTAAAGTGCAAAACGGCCGCGACGTACGTACGGTCGTTAGACCGCATTATAGTTTAGATTACATGCGGATTGGTGATAAGATAACACGGAGCTTTACGGCCAGCTTCAGCTTCGTCGTGGAGCTTGTAAGGTTAGGTCTCCCGGATTTATCTCGTCGTGGAGCTTGTAAGGTTGATTTATCTGGCCAGATTTGAAATGGTCGTCCATCTTTTTTTTTTGAAAGGGAGTTCGTGTACAAGAACAAGCAAAGCAAGAACACACACGCACGAACACAGGCAAAGAACACGCCAAACACGACGAACACGGCACCACCAAGCACACCTCGCACCGAAGCAGCCAGCTGGACCAACCTTGTTGAGATGCCGCAGAAGCCATCCGACGCAAGCACCGGAATCTTGACGTTGAACGAGCATCGGCTCCAAGCCGCCGCCAGACCGCCGTCACCGCCTCGCGCCGGAGACGAAGACGAAGGCGCCACCCGTCTTCCACCACGCCCACCGAGTCCGCCGACGAAGGAGAGCACCCCGCATGCAAACTCCCAGCGATTTTAAGCAAAAGCACCATCCCGCACGTCGGCGAGGGAAGAAGGACCCCGAGAACAAGAGCCGCCACCGCCACCGCCACCACGGTCGCCGGCTCGGGGGGAAGCACGCCGCGGCTCCGGAGAGCAGCGGACATGCCACAGACGGCAGATCTGCCCAGGGCCTCCACCGGAGCGCCAAGGGCAGAGGAGAGGACCGCCGCCTCCAAAAGCTTCTCCGACCGCGCCTCCATCTCCAAAGCGCCGCCGGCAAGCAACCTACGCACACCTAAACTATGTACACGACTGGATCCGTCGATTCCCCGTCCTCCCGCCGCCGGAGCGGCCGCGGAGGCCGAGGAATCGAGCGGATCGCCGCCGGCGAGCTGGTCCGCACGGGTTCGCCCAAAAATCGCCTCCTGTTCACTGTAGGTGGGGAACGAGGGGAGAGGTCCAGGTGTTTGCTTTTAGGTGAGGGGTCGTCCATCCCTTTTCATTGCTTTGTTCTCCGGATGACGCTCTTTTTCGGGCTTCAGCTAAGTCTCAGCTAGCTGATGTCATCCGCGTAATTATGGAATGATATTTCGTAGTCCAGACTCATCGTTTGTACTGAGTTTGTGCCTAGCTGCATGGGCCGGCCCAGCTAACTCGACGTCTAGCTTCGCTCGTTCTCCTTTTCCTCTTAGCTGCCATTGGTCTAGTTGCTAGTTGTTTTTTTCTTGTTCGCTTGTGCAGTGCTAGTATTGATAAACGAGTACTGGATAGCTGTTTGCATGTGTACTAGATACGTGTATGTGCATACATAATATGTATGGTTGTATCTGGTATGTGTTTGTCAGTCGACCGGCCGCAAACCAATATCTCGCTCCACGTTGTTGTCAGGACGTCATCGAGTGGTCCGAATGTATTTAAGCATGAAGGTCGAAAACTACCTCTCGCCTTCGCTAGGATGGTGCCCAAATCTAGGGGTAGGGTGTGCGTGTGTGCGTTCATAGGGGTGAGTGTGTACACGTTTATGTGAGCGTCTGTGTTTGTACTGTGTTTCACAGAAAAAAAATCAATTCGAGTGGGTGTCCTGGTTGGCTCTCGCTATGGGTCGTCGTTTACTGCCGAACCCTCCCTGATGATGACAAGTTCTCTACCACCACCCTATCGCGCACCTCTGGGCTCTCGGAAGCGTAAGGTTACCCATTTGGGGCCTCGTCGTGCGGGCCATATCCTCGCCAGCCTTTTCGACCCTCGACAAGCATCTAAAATCCTCCAAAAGTATTGCCGACTCTTGACAAGCATTGACAACCCTAGACAAGCATCACTAACCCATACAAGCATCGCCGAACTTTGACAAGCCTTGCCATATAACCTCGACACTCGACAGGGGTCCCCAACAACAGTAATCATCCGCATCATCACTGGTGGCCCTGTCATCGAGCCCACGACGACATCAACTAGCGCCATCCATCATCACCGCACCCCTCGTCACCTCTTGGAATAATGACACAACTAAAAATGATAGTATAATGATACAGATGTACCATACAATATTGAGGTTTTCCTTCGTGCTATTCTTAACAAAAGCCAACAAAAATACACTAGAAAATATGAGACAATCCTAGAGAAAAAGCTAATGAGTGGAAAATAAAAGGGAACTAAGATTATCAAGATATATATGTGTATTTGTTTTTCCAGCTACAAGCCGAGGTCACGACGCAAATCCCAACATCACATTTTTCTCTCAATTGTAACCCGACTTTCAACTCAGTTGCAAATGACTCTAATGAAAAAACTCCAGTTCCAAGTGCAGTTGCAATTGGCTCTGCAAAAAAAAATCAGCTGCAAGTGCAGTTGCAACTAGCTCTGCAAAAATATCAGTTACAAGTGCAGTTACAACTGGCTCTAAAAACAAAACTCAGTTGCAAGTGTAGTTACAACTGGCTTCTAGACACACAACATAACACATAAATAAAAATAATAGTAAGAAAGGGATGAAAAATATAATTAGGAAAAAACTCAATTGCAAGTGTAGTAGTAAATGAATCTCATAAGAAAAACTCAGTTGCAAGTGTAGTTGAAACTAGATCAGAAAAAACTCAGTTCCAAGTGTAGTTGCAACTGCATCTGAAAAAATCAGTTGCAAGTGCAGTTGCAACTAGTTTATAGAACAAAAATAAAATAAAATAATAATAATTTATATGACAAGAAAAAAGTCAGCTGCAAGTGAACTTGAAACTGACTTAGAAAAACTCAGTTGCAAGTGCAGTTGCACTGGCTCAGAAAACGCTCACTTGTAAGTGCAGTTGCAACTGGGTTAGAAAAAACTCAGTTGCAAGTGCAGTTGCAACTGGCTTCTAGACAAAAACAAAACACGAAAAAAAACAAAAATCAAAAAATAATTAGAAAAGTAACAAAATTAATACGATTTCAGTTGCAACTAGCTCAAAAAAATCAGTTGCACGTGTAGTTGCAACTGGATTTGTAAACAAAAAACTAACACAAAAATCAATAAATAATTAAATAATAATAATTTAAATTATAATATATTAAAATAAAAACTGGCTTCTAAGTTCGGGGAATCTCATTTGCAATCTTGCAACCGGATCGACAAAAAACTCAGTTGCAAATGCAGTTTTAACTGGCTTATAGCGTCGAGAAAATCCCAAATTATTCTTCGATGCTATTACGTAAAAAAAAGGAACATGAAAAAGTGCAACCATTACGTAAAAAACACAAATTAGTTTACCTGATCTAATAAAAAACTATTTCAAGATAATCAGGTTAAAAAATGACTACCTACGGACCATATAACAATAAATACAAAACAAATAATACAACTCAATACCAACCCAGTAAAGATAGACAGACTTGTTAAATGTCGCAACGTACAAAAAAAACTTGGTCTACAAAATAGCCAACAAACAAGCCAAGCCGAGCTGTTTATCACAAATTCAGAAAAAAAAAACGACGAACAAGACGAGCCCACACAGCACCAACCTCCGAGCCCAGCCCACTTATTAATTTGGCTCCCTCATCTAGAAAAAACAGGACCACTAACCAGCCCAACAAGACAAGGGAGAGACAAACAGGCCGACCCAGCACATACACGAATCACAAAGCAAAGGGAAGATCCGACCGTTCTGGATGTGACCGAGACCTAGCAAAACCGTTCTTTTTCTCATATTAATGTTGTCATCATCTTCTAGATCCGATCAGATCAACTTCCTAGATGTGGATCGAAGCATCGAGTGCAAGACGCAGGGCCGTCGACGAGGGTGTGCGAGCTGTGCGACGGCACAGGGCCCCCAAAATTTTGGGGCCCCCAAATCGGCGAGCACAACCGGATATGCAGCGGCCGCCACCCAGGTTTCCGGTGGGAGAATAGTGTAGTCCGCTACACTCCCGAACCTCCCTCTAGCGGTCGATCCGATCCTCGATGGATAGATCGATTGAACCGCCATGGATGGATCCATCCGAACTTTCTTTCAGGCGTTCCATGTTGAAGGCGCAGGTGAGAAGAAGATGGACGTCGTGGGCCTGTGCTATACGTTTGGGCTTAAGTGATAAGGCTCATCAGACTTGTTAAGCACAGAGAATGAAAATTTGCTATGCACAGATGCACTGCTACCCTTCACGATAAATATCCCAATGTCGAGAACTTGCCTGTGGCAAGATGGTTAGGAGGGTGGTTGTACCCCAGCCCACCAGAGTTCAAACCCCAGGTTTGACGGTGGTGTTTCTTATTTAGGCGAAATATTCTTTGAGTGGGAGGCGACGTTCCCGTCGACTGCGAGGCGTCCGTGGTGACTTCGTCAATCTCAAGACCCAACCGCCGGCTCAGTCTTTCGGAGGTGCTCATAGGGGTAGGGTGTGCATGTGTACGTTCATAGGGGTGAGTGTATACGCGTGTATGAGGACGCCTGCGTTGTACTGTGTTTCTCAAAAAAAAAATTATCCCAATGTCAGTTGCTTCTAACCGTTCTTAAAAAAAGTAGCTTCTAACCTTTTTTGTATATTGTGATATACAACGAGCGGTCAAGCAGGTCTTCTCTCATGTCAGTACTTTCTAAAAAAAAATCTTATTCTTAATAGACATTTTTCCTAAATTTTGAAGACACGATCTATTATTTTATTTTGCTTTTGCATTTATGTCTCAACTATTCAATTATGTTAATTACATATTGAAAAAATTGAAGGCCACATTTTACATTCCGCACCGGGGCCCCATTTTCTGGAGACGGACCTGTGCAAGAGGAAGGCGGTGTCCGTTTCCCGCACGAACATAATATTAGACCTTTGGCCTCTTGGGAAAAAATAGTAACTTTGAAGGTGCAAGTAGCCATATGTAGCAAGAGGCTATGCGTTTTATCAGAGATTCTTAGTGTGCTTTTCCGTAGGAAATTTAAAATAAGTTACTAAGTGGAGCTAGTATCATACTATATGAAAATGAATTTACAGCATAGAGTGGGAAGCGGCCGGACAACCTTCTTTTCCTTTTCCTTGTAAGACATGGCGTGATTAAGGTAACGTAGGCCAAAAACATAATGCAAAACATAGTAAGCAATACCAAGTTTTTTTTTTAGCGAAAACTGGCAGGAGCTCTGCCTATTCATTATAAAAAAAGAGAAACGTAGGACATTACAAACCCACGCAAAGGAGAGAAACCCACATGTGGATTACTCCCAACGAAGTAAAACACTCGCCGACCCCCCGGAGGATGCAAAGCACACAAAACCTGACGAAACTCCTCGAAAGCTAGATAGGCTACCTCCAGGTAAGTCTGACGCGTCGCATTGAAAATGCGCCGGCTTCTCTCCTTCCAGACATTCCACATAACATAGATGATTCTCCCGCTTCTTTCCCGAGCCCGAACGGAGGTGGTACTCGAGATCATGTTACTCCACGCCTTGTCGATGGAAACATGAGACCCGGAAAAAGGGCCAAGCTTGTCCACGGACCAAGCATCAATGGTGTTCCACACCGCCACCGTGAAAGGGCACTCCATACAGAGATGGGAAGCCGTTTCCGGATGAGAAAGACACAGCTGACACATAGGATCATGAGGCCACCCCTTGGTGGCAAGAAGATCAGCCGTGAGGATGCTATTGTGGAGGACTAACCAGGCGAAGAACTTGGTCTTAGGCTCGGCAAAAGCCCTCCAGACCTTGGAGGCCTCGAACTTTGGGAAGGAGCCTTCGAATTGGGCAGAGTAGGCCGAGGAAGCGGAGTAACACCCATCCGCCATCCAGCGCCATCTGATGGTATCAGCCTGATCCGCCACAAGCTGGGTTTCTTGAATAATGGTGGCAACGTCCAAGAACTCGGCAAACTGAGTGAGGTTGGAAAGTCGCGCCACTGACTGGATCCAAGTATCATTGTGGAGCTCAGCGCTGACCGTTCTGTTCTTCCTAGTAGCAATCTTGAAGAGACTGGGGGCCCTGATGGAGAGGGGCCCTCCCGGCGACCAAGCATCATGCCAGAAGAGAGCGGTTTGACCATTTCCCAGGGTGATCTCGGTAGAAGCTCTAAAAAGTTCCATATCGGAAGCATCGCAGGGGAGGGGGGACCCCACCCAAGGACGGTGAGGTTCAGTCCATTGAAGCCAGGGCCATCGAAGGCGCAGAGCCCTGCTGAAACTATCCAGGTCCGCAATCCCCAAACCACCAAGGATTTAGGCCTACACACCGTCTTCCAGTTGACCGGAGAATGCCCGCCGCTGACGGATTCCTGATCATCCCCGTGCCAGATAAACCGGCGAGAGGTGCGGTCAAAAGCGCGCTTCACCCATTTCGGGAAAGGCAACACCATGAGGTGAAAAGTGATGATGGACGTGAGCACCGACTTGACCAGGGTCACCCTCGCAACATGAGTCATGTTTTTCCCCATCCATCCTGGAAGACGGGCACGGGCTTTGTCTAAAAGATACTGAAGATGGACCCGACGTAGGCGCTTATAGTGGAGAGGGAGTTCCAGATAGCGACCTGGAAACTCCATGATCCTAGCAGGGAAGGATGCCAGGATGGAGTGGAGGTCGATGTTGTCACAGCGGATGGGAAAAACTTCCGACTTGGTCATGTTGGTGATTAGACCACTAGCGCTGCCAAAGACGCCAAGGATGTCAGAGATCGCCCGGAGCTCCTCAGAAGTAGGATTGGCGAAGATGCCTGCATCGTCGGCGTACAAGGAAACTCTGAACCTAGCCGCACGTGCAGAGATCGGTTGGAGGATGCCTTGTGAAGCCGCCAACTCGATAATGCGCTGAAGGGGGTCGATGGCGAGGATGAACAGCATGGGAGACAATGGATCTCCTGTTGTAGGCCTCTGGCATGTCGGAAAGGCCGCCCCGGCGTACCATTGAGAAGTACCCTGGACGAGGCGGAAGCGAACGAGTGACACACCCAGCTGCGCCACCTAGGCCGAAGCCAAGCTTCTCCAGCACCTCAATCATGTATGCCCAGTTGACAGAGTCGAAGGCCTTGGAGATGTCAAGCTTGAGGAAGAGGCCGGGAGAATTTGATTTGTGCAGCTCTTTAAGAACGTTTTGGATCTGGAGGAAATTGTCGTGGATGCACCGCTTCTTGACAAAAGCACTCTGCACGGAGGAAACCAGCGTGGGAAGGATAGGTGCAAGGCGATTCACCAACATCTTTGAGAAAATCTTTGAGACGCTGTGTATGAGGCTAATGGGACGATAGTCCCCCACGACGGCCGCATCCACCTTTTTTGGGAGGAGAATGATGTTGGCAGAGTTCACGAGGCCAGCGCAACCCCCGCTGTGACTAGCGAGGTGTCAGATGGCGGATGATAAATCTTCACGAACAGTGTCCGAACAAGCCTTTAAAAAGGCACCGATAAACCTATCTGGACCCGGGGCCTTGACCGAAGGAAGGGAAAGGACCTCCTGTTTGATCTCCGTGTCATCGAAGGGTGCCTCGAGCGCGGACAGGTCACGGGGAATATATCCAAGAGTCTCCCAGTTGAGAAGCGTATTACGGTTGGAAGTTGTGCCAAGGTGCTCATGAAAGTGCTTATGCAACTCAGCTTCCTTGTCTTCAGCGAGAGATGGCAAAACCAGAGGCGGTACGAAGAGAGTGAATGAAGGTCTTGCGTCGCCTACCATTTACCCGTTGATGGAAGAGCTTGGTGTTCGCATCTCCAACCCGGATCCAAGTGAGCCTGGACTTTTGGCGAATTTGAATCTTCTGGATGGAAAGAACCCCAGGTAACGGGCCTTGAGGGATCTTCTAAGGGAATGCTCAGCATCAGAGAGGCCTCTAGTTTCCTCCGCAACATTCAGACGACCAATAATCTCTTTAGCGACCCCTCTGCATACAGATATTGCCGATGGAGGCACGGAGCCACTTTTTGAGAGCCCTAGCAGTACGGTTGAGCTTGATGTGAACACGGCGGATGGTATCAGTCGCCGAAACATGCCTTGTCCAGGCGTTAAACACGGTTTCATGAAACCCCGGCATTTTCAGCCAAAACTGCTCAAACTTGAAGGAGGGTTTTCTTTTCTCGTCTGTGGCGCCCTGTAGAAGAAGGGGGCTGTGATCCGAACAGCCGGAGGGTAGCGCCCGAAGATGCACGTCCGGGAAGAGCATGTCCCAATCATCAGAGACAAAGACATGATCAATCTTGGACATGGTAGGGGTGGCCTGACCATTACTCCACGTGAACCTACGCCCGAATACCAATTTTCAAGTTTGGATACAAGCACTTGGTCGACGGGAGCACATATATACTGACCAAAGTTGCCTCAGATCGATCGTGACTGGCGGCTACGATGGAGAAACACGCGGGCACCCCGGAGCCGAGGAAAAACACCGTGTTGCTCTTGTTCTTCCAATCCCTGATTGCGGCGGCGCTGTTCCCGATCGTTCTAGGGCGCTCCAGCGGCGGCGGCGGCGACAAGGTGATCGTCGTCGTGTGGAGGCTCTCGCTGCTGCTCTTCTCCTACTTTTACACCGCGGTCTGCGTCCTCTCCACCGCCACCACCCGCAAGGCGCGCCTCTTCGTCCAGTTAACCTACCCTGCGCTACTCGCGTTCGTCGTGGACGCTGTCCTGAGCCACGCTGCCGGATGTGTCATCATGTACCTCGATTCCGTTTGGATCGCATGCATCTTCGGGCACGCCCTCGCTGAGCGCATCGCTTCTGCGATGCCCACCGCCGCCGCAGCAGCGGCCGCCGAAAACCCCGTCCACGGCCAAAAGTCGGAGGAGAAACTCGAAGTAGAATTGGCCACGATCACCTTTGTCGCGATTATTTCATCCATCTGTATGATCATCCCGGCGGCGTGCGTGATGGATGACCCGGACTACACCCTAGTGTTTGTTGTCGTCCTAACAGCCATTCTCTGCATCTCTCTCCCGTCGCCATCATCTGCGCGCTGAAACCCTTGCGACTGGGTGGAGTCGTCGTCCTTGGGGAGGAATGCGGTACCGGAAACGTCTTGGCCTGCTGGTACCTATCGGCATTCATGCTTCTCACCTGGTCCTTCATCTTCTTGAGCGAGGTCGGAGCCATGGTTGTACTGTGGATCTGCGCCCTCGGCTTGGCTGTGTTCTTGGGCTACTGCCTCCGCCTTCACGGTTACTACGTGCACATCATGAGGTAACATAGTCAACTATTTACGAATATTATTTTAAAGCAGAGTGACCATCCGCATTATTAACTGAATATTCTGACTAATTTTGAGTCCACCCTTAATTTTACAGGAGCACGCATGAGATGGTTGCGCCGCCAGCGGATGATGTCGACAAGAATCAGACTGCTGGGGGGAACAAAGAGCAAACAGAAACCAAGGTTAACAGTACCAACTGCTAGGACGTTACACTGAGATCGAATAAACAACAATTCACAAGTACTAGCTGATGTTCTTTAAAATAGGAAATATAGCAATAATAGTTCATATGTTTTCCAGTTATTGGCAGCTTAGTGTTCCACATGGAGAATCATATGATGTAGATCGACAAAAATATGTATGGGGGTTAATTTCGCTTGCTGCTATATAGACATCTTGGACATATATATTTTATATTTGATGTGGTTCTCAAAATGAGCTTTCTACTTGCCCTTTTTTTGCCAACTGAGTTCGTATGATCCTAACTTCTAAGGGCCGTTCAGCTACCGGACGGCTGACGCTCGTCCTAATCAATGGCCAAGATTACTCCAATGGCGACGGCTGTTTGTTGTTTTGGTTATTACCGTTTACTACATTAGTTTCTCTTGTCTATTATTTGTCCAGCTGCGCCTGGCACTTGCCCGTTGCAGATTAAGTTTATCAAAGCAAAACACTGAACACGTACAATGTAAACTTATAGAAGATATTGAGCTACAGATGGAGCAATTCTCCATCCAATTACCCTAAGATTCTTCCACCAATTATCTGTTCTCAAGATCTAGATGTCGATCCTCGCCTCAATCCCGAGCGGGGCCTAACAGTAACCATAATCATGTCAGATTTTGAATGATTTTTGTATCTGTATCACTAGAAAACCAGAAGACCAGTCACTCACAGGAACATAGCTCCCCTCCAACAAAACAGCTGGTTGAACAGGTTTTGAACGCCTGAAAGTACCAAGGCAGCAATAACAAGACCAATCATAATGTCAGACAATAGTGAAGACGAATCACACGCTCTTGCCCACAAATAATCGCCATTCGTCAAAACGATACAAACACAAACGTTTCTACATCCTCTCACCTACCAAACAGTTTCTACATTCTCCTCATCAGGAGCATATCTAAACCATCCAGGACTCACTCACAGGAACCAACTTGACTGGAGCACGAAAGCCGGCGTACATCTCCTCCCATCCAAGCTGAACACAACGCCGGGCTGCAGGGTGGCCTTCTGGCCTAGATGCAGATTCAGAAACCCTTCCAGCTGGATTCGTTCCGGTGCCCCCTCGGAACAGCCCCTCCGCACGCTCACGCCCCAGCCAAGGTCATCCTCCGGCGTGTCTGACAGCGTGACTGCCCACTTCAGCCGCCTCGGATTCGACCCCTTCGCCTCGACCCAGGCCCCGATCCTCGAGTCCTCGTCGAGCTGAAGCTCGAGGTCGACGCACCCTCCAGCGGCTGGTTTGCTCTTCCGAGGAATCACGCTCGGTCCGTGCAAGGCCGCGGACAAAGTCAGCTTCACCTCGTCATGGACACGACATGAGATCTGACCGAACCCGGTGAAGATGCTACTGGCTTCACCTGATGTGCTTTTCACAGCTGTTGAAACCAGCTCGGCGAGATAGGCTGCAAAGTTCCGTGACCTCAGTATCAGGCCGGCAGCGTGCTTCTGGCGCCTGCATAGCAGTGGCGGCCTCAGCGAGGAGTGGAAGCTGGGACGCCAATGTCCCTGTCAAGGAAACTATTATCTGATATAATTACCAGGAAAAATGATGGGTGTGCAAGTACAAGTGCATGGATGAAGAAATTACCTCTCGGGTGCTTGGATCGGTTGAAAAATCGTCACACCTTGCTCCTACAGGTACAGCAGCAACAGAGAAGTTGTCACTGACATTGGCTAGGTACATCACCTTCGACAGCATGAGAGGGCTCCCAATGAGATCATTTTCTTGAGATAAGGATCTGGAATCGGTGGCAAGCTCTGCTATGAGAGAGTCTTTCTTTCGAACAGTGGTCTAGAACGCAAACTGTGAACTGATGCCAGGATTTGCTTCAGAGGTGTCTGTTGCTGCGCCTGATTTGTTTCTTAATGCTAGAGCTCCGGCAAAACTGACGAGGCCCTTAACCCGGGTGCTTTCTTCCGCAAATGGGCCGACTTTGCTGGATTTGAACAGCATGAGCACCTTCTCGACCTTCTCTTGTCTCTCCCTCAGCTGCATTATGTCGTAAAATGCTTGCCGCTGCAACCGCTTTAAGATGTCTACCTGAAGTACATCAGGGAAAAAACAAATGGCAAGAGATCAACACAAGTTGGTTTTTTCTTGCCATTATCTTCCAAAAGAACAAATCAGAGGATATAAAGGGTATGCGTGAAAAAGGAAAGGAGAAAACAAAAGCGCTATGCTACCGATCGAATACCAAGTTGCCGACTTCACACACTGATGCTGGAAATGACATAGTATTTCAAAGTTTGTCCCGGGAATTCATGTCTATTGCTGATGTAATTGAGACACTTAATTTCCAAGACCGGTAAACATTTATTTTGGACGTAGACCAACAAATAATTGTGTGCAGATACCAGCAGCATATCACTACAGATCTTCAGGACTGGTCACTGCCAACAAAAACACCCCCTTTGCAGGCTATCTACTCTAGCTTGCCGCACACCAATATGAAGCAAATACATCATAAGAAGCTACTTGGATGCCACAGGAATTTAGTTCAGCGGTTCGAGAACAACACAAGTTGGCCTTTTGATTGTCATTATCTTGCTTACCAACATGGAATCAGAGGACACGAAGCATTTCTAACAACGGGCACCATGCTACCAATCGGATAGAACTTCACACCTGACACGGATACTGAGAGCTTGATGTTGGAAATGACAGAATATCTCAAGCCAGGCCTGGGGAATTTACGTCTATTGCTACTGTAACCGAGACACTTCATTTCCCAGACACTTCCTAACTAGTATTAACTTCCACAGAGATGAATCTTTATGTCAGATACCTCAAACAATTGTTTGCAGATACCAGTCGTATGTCAATAAAGGTATCCAGAACTGGCCAATGCAAGGGAAGCACCTCGATTGCAGGCTATGTATCTACTCTAAGCTTGTTCTTGAAACAAATTTGATTCCAGGCTGTTCGCCTAATCCTACCTTCCCACCCCAAGAAACCCTCACAGAGTCTCACGGTTCGCAAGGGTGTGCCGGCAGTGGGGTGGTGAGGAGAAGGGTGGGCTCGCGCGCTTACCGGGTTGGGTCCGGGGCTCGGCGGCGGAGGAGGAGGAGGCCGGCGGAAGGAGAGGAAGAAGCGCCTGGTGGAGTCGGCGGCCCCGGCGGCCCGGTCCACCGCGCACGCCCACGCCGCGTCCATCCCCGCCCCCTCTATACGTCCGACTGCCAGACCTTCCGCCACCTTCTTTCCTGCGGGTTCCGCCCTGTCTCCGCTCGCCAGCGGCGGCCGCCGGCGTTGGGGGAGGGGACTTCGCTGCTCTTTTTTCTTCTTCAGTTGCTTCGCTGCTTTCGGAAATAAGTCCAAATCACCCCCCCACAAGTTTCAGGTTTGGGACGGTAAACCCCCCTAACTATAAACAGGGTCATTTAACCCCCCTAAGTATCCAATACCAGACAAAATCCCCCCCCTAAACATTGTTGAGCTGTTTTGACAGCGGTTTTAGGAGGACAGGGAGTCCCGATTTTAGGGGAGCGGGGACAGGGAGTTCCAATTCGGTGCAGGAGGCGACGGGGAGGAGGACAAGGACGCCGGAGAGGGGGCGACGCCGGGGAGGAGGATGGGGAGAATTGGGGCGACGGCGGGGCGGAGGGGAACAACAGGGAGGACTGAGCGACTGGGAGTAGAGGTCAACGAATCGAACTTGGGGGGTTCTGTAGAACAACGTGGTCTAAAACCGCTCTCAAAACAGCCCAACAACGTCCAGGGGGTATTTTGTCTGGCATTGGATACTTAGGGGGTCAAATGACCCGGTTTATAGTTAGGGGGTTTACCGTCCCAAACTAGAAACTTAGGGGGGTGATTTAGACTTCTTTCCTGCTTTCGCCTGCTTTTGGGAGCACAGCGGGCCCTGTTGGCCTTCATGCAAGCAATAGGCTTTCATTCTAGGCCTCGATACAGTTTACAATAGGCCTTTCCTCGCAAAAACAAAAGTTCAATTTGGCTACCCTAAAAAAATCAATTTGGCCAGAAGATCATGTAGTTATGATCTGTAAAAGTTCTTTAAATGAATAGGCAACTCTTCTGTAGCGAAAATTTATTACATCGCAATTCCAAAATACTTTCTGTGCTCACACAGTTTCCAATTCGGCTGAGATTCCATCAAAAAGAGCGAAATTCCATATAAATGAAGACCTTTTGGTTTCAGTTCTTTGCGTTTTAGCCCCCAAAGCTTATCTATAGCAACCTATGAAGAGCTGGAACAAACTGGCAGCAGCAAATCTACAGGTGACAACAGCGGGTGAAAAGGTCTAGACAAAAACAGATGAAATATTATACATGGTATAAACATCTCTTATTATTCATATCTCTTCCTTGCTTCTGATTTTCTGAACATAACTGTACTGAATTTGTGACCAAAGGTGTTGTACATTGATCAAAGGTTCGCCATAGGGATAATGACCGAAGCGAAGCGACAGACGGCCTCCATGAGAGCGAGGATCTCTCTGGGGCTCGAAGTAGGATAACTCCAAATGGACGGTGTTTAACGGGAACTGACGAGGAAAGGGTGCTGGCATACGCCGCATTCTATCGTCTCCGAGCCAGATGCTGGAACCTGTACCTGTAGGAAAGGTTAATTGACTTGTGTTAGATGCCGTGTTTACATGTCCATGTTGAGCAAACGGGGATTATTCATAGACAGGAAATGACAGTGATGTACCTGGAGGTGTACTGTGCAGATGGGGCAAGCGACCTCCCGCATTCGCTTGCCAGAAGATCCGTCTGAAGATCTCGAGCCTGTCGACCAAACAATATGTTTATAAACAGAATGGTGAAGAGCACGTATCTGAATGGGATGCGTATGAAAGACACAAACCTGAAGATGATTTCTTATTTATATCCATTGCTTCCTGCATCAGACCAGACCAGAGATTGTGCTATGTCAGCATTTTTATTCCAAATATGAAATTTTTGCGCGGTACTAGAGTTTGCTCTGTTTTGATACTTTTTTCTATGTCGCTGCTAGTACTATAAAAGAAAAAAGTACAGTAAAAAGAAACCTAACTACCAGGTGATCTGTACATCTATTTGTCACTGCCCCCAAACAAGTGCAGAAAACATAACCCGGCCACCAGGACATCCTACAGTTACTCTCTACAAGCAACACACATCAAACCATCTAACGTTGAACGGCAGGTAAGTCCACAGGGTTGCAGCTATACAGTACTGTACAGGTTCCATGTTCTTAGCGAGACTTAATGGTCTAGTAACCAATCAATCCTTCCATGGAAATGAAATCCAGTCAAGTGTACAGTGTGTTGTATGAATACTGTAAGCAATACTGGCTATAGAAACGAAATAAGAAACCAAAAGGCACACCTGAAGTTTTTTGGCAAGATCCTCATGGCTGTGAACGATAGGTCGATTTGCCGCCTCCTTTGCACTGTTCAGTCTCCGAGAAACTTCAGCCTATCAGAATAGAAAAGAACATGGCATTGTTATCATTCATTGAGAACTCAGAAACGGTATAATCTCCTCACAATAACAATGGAGTAAAGAATGTAATGAACACGACTGCAAGATACACTACTTCACAGAACGAAAAGGGATTGTCATACCAACACTGAACATCAGTGCTTTTGTCCTTAAAACACGATACTTCGTGAAGAAAATGGGTGGTATTGGCTGAACCAAAACTTAAGAATGGCACACCCTCATCTCCATCAGTGCAGTAACAAGAAAGCGTAACAAAGGTACAATTCAAATTTACATAATCTTGATCCTACTGTCCAGGCAACTTGGTTCTTTCAATGAAAAACGGAGCCCCAAGACAGTTAATAGCTAATTCGAGAGGTTTTTTAGTGCCCATGCTCACTAAGCAACACAGGACATCAAAAGGTCTGCATAACATAAATCACAACTAAGGCTGCAATATAAAAGGATGAAGGAAAAGAACACTACCATGCATTTGTCACAAACCCTGACTGGTTGAGAGTCAGTATCCGAATTTAGAGGAGTCCTTCCTTGGGTGCATTTATCGCAGAAAATATCACCGCAGTTTCGACAGTGATGCTGAATATACAGGTTCACGACATTAATGAGTGTATCTCAACTCTACAGCATCCACATGTCAATAGTAAACTGTTCTTACCCTGCGGTTGAAGGCACTGAAGTTTCCCGTACAGCCCGTGCATTTCTGGACCGCTTCATCTGGGACCTGACAGTAAGATGCAGAAAACAGGATACTAACAAGAGAGCCATACAATATTAGGTGAACAAATCAAATATGAACTCTAAACTTTCTTCTAAATAACTTCCGTCCATTTCTAATCGCAGGCAATATCTATTGAATTACTATGTGCAATATAAAATGTTTAAAATGGAGCAGAATAAAATTCAAACAGTTCATCAACAATTAGTAACAGAAGTTGTATAATGGTAGAATAAAACACAGTAAGAGCTTTATGTGTACACGCGAAATGACAGATTGAAACATAAACAACTTTAATTTGCATGTGTCTGCCTAAGCAGCTGATATTCCAGATAAATGGCAACAATTGAGTTAAAGAAGGATATCAATGTTGTATCTCTAACATTGCAAATGAGCAAGCAATAATTTAATGTGCACTTACAAGCACGCCTCATTTCAAATGGAAACGAAGAAAGAACTTACCCAGTGGTCTTTCTCCTCAATCACGGGCTTCATTAAGTTCCTCCAATCAAGGAAATTCTTCCTCTTCTCATTTTGCTGTTCAGAAGGGCTGGCAGCGTCAGCAATTGATTTACTTCTCGAAATGCTGCTTCCACCCATCTCCTTGAACTGGAGTATAAAGTTTTTATTATCAACCTAAAAATTACAGCAAACTGAAGGATGAAACAAAAAGCATCATTACTGCAGATGCAAACCTGCACAGATGCAGCTGTCACAGTGTCCAGAATGGTGTTGGTTGTATAGCTGCTTGACTTCAGCCTTATTCTTCTTGCTTCATGATCAACAGAACTCTTCGACCAAAAGGCAAATACAGAAGAATCTAATACCTAGAGAGAGGTGCTATAAGATTAATAAAAAAATCACAAAAAAAACGACATGGCCGTTCTGCATCAGGATGCAACAAGAACTGGTGACTTACATCCCATCTAGTTACAGTTTCAAGGGGATATATCCTCAGTGTCCTACTAGTGTTGGGATCAAGCATCCGAATCCCATCCAAACCAACCTGCGTGAGGTGAAGAGGATAAGTAAGTATAGGTTGATTACTCTAGGCAATTGATGCACCAAATACACAATACTTTGAGAAACCAAAATGAAGACTGATTACTAGTTAACAAAATGTGTGTCTCATCATTCATGTCTTCATGATATAACATGCAGTTGATTAGCTAAGAATTAAACAACTCTACTTGGCCTTTCTTTCTGACCTAGACTACATGCCAGAATTATGTTTTTTTATATTAAAAAACTATCTAACAAATCACACGATAGCTCCTTACGCCAATTTGTTTAAGTTAAATGTTCCAACCTTTATCCACGAAGCATAAATTGGTTCGTTAGCCAGTTTATCCAATGCTCATTATTTACCCATGCTACAGATTTTCAGCTATGTTCATTTCAAGAGCTAAACAACTGACTGACACTACATTAAAGCGCATTCCTACTGAAAGCATCTGGAACTCCACGGTCCACACCAAAAGATCAATTTTCGTAGAGCTAGCCAATAAGAAGAGCTCTGCCTCGACAATAGCAATTTGTTTCTTCATGCCAATGCGGAGAAAGCTACCTGGCACAGCACATCCATGGGGCTGCCGGCCCCTTCAGGCAGCAGCTTGACCCGGAACTTCTGCACGCCGCCCCTCACGTCCTCCGACGTCTCCGCCTTGGGCACGGCCCTCACCACCTTCGGGCTCGCCGCCCCACCTCCACCTCCGCCCCTCTCCTTCCCGCCTGGACCGATCGAGCGCCCGTAGTCATCGAACAGCGCCGAGGCCCCGGAGCCGGACCTCGGCGCCGTGCCCCGCGCGCCGTAGGGCTCCGGCGCGTCGCCAGCACGGTACGCGTACGCGCCGTCGTCGGACCAGGCGGCGGCCGCGGGGTTGGAGGGGTACAGGAGCTGGTCCTGCTGCCCGGATCCGTACCCGCCGGAGCGGTCCAGCGAGGGGTAGCGCGACGGGGCGGGGGTGTGGTGCGGTGGGGGCTCGTAGGGGTAGTAGGGCTGCGGGGGCTGGGGAGCGGCTGTGGGGGTGGGGGCGCGTAGTGGTGGGGGAGGTGGTCGGCGGGCGGCGGCGGCGGGGGGTAGGTGGGGTAGGGGACGGGAGCCGGGGAGTAGTCGTGGGTGGGGTAGGGGGAGTAGGGCGGCGCGGAGGCGGAGGCGGAGTCGTAGGGGTGGTAGGTGGGCGGCGGTGGAGCGGGAGCGGGGGCCGTGGCGGGGTACGGCGGGTAGTAGGAGGCGGCGGAGTAGTCTCCGGCGCCGGCGGGATGCATCTCCGGCGGATCGGGGTTGACCGGAGGCGGTGGTGGAGGGAGGAGGGAGACAGTGGGGGCGGTGGCGCTATTTTGCGATAAGGACCTTGGCGTGTGGTTGAATTTACGGATAAGGATCATGCTCTAAGAAAAGTTTTTCTTCTTGAAACGGGGCAAAACCTTTGCGTTTATATTTGACTAAAAGTTGTTGGGGCGCTTTGCTTGCGATTATAAGTACATGACATGCTGATTTGATTAAAGATTAGTGTCTCATACATGATTGGGTACACAAGTTCATACCCTTTTCAGGAAACATATTTGTTTATCACCTACCAAAAAAATTGTATAATATTTTTTAATCTCTTAATGAGGTGAGCCCGACAACTGTTGTGTACACAGCGAGGAGTTGTATAATGTGGGGTTAGTTGAGGTGCATGCAAAGCTACCGTGTGTCGCTCGTGCTCGTGCTTGCAGGCCGGAAAGGAGGAGGCACGGTGAGGAAGGGGAGGGGGATGAGGCTCGCTCGGGTGGCTCATCGGTCAGAGCTACAAACGGGATCGTGCATGGAAGGAGAGGACATCACTTGAGAACGATCCCCACCGATTCGCGGCCATATCGGTTTAGAGTTGTGGCAAACCAGTCGGAGCGAGGCCGAATTGATGAGTGAAGAGCCGGTGGTGGTCACCGGAGAAGAGGCGTGAGAGTGACATGAAAATTTTGACCGGCAATGCCGCGCTTGGTGACTTTTAAACAGTGGTGGTGTATTCGCGGCCAAATTGATTAGAGTGGTGGCGAAACTGCTGGATTCTAGGCCAAATCGATGGGAAGAGACGGCACTAGTCACCGGTGATGAGTTGTGAGGACGACATGAAACTTCGGATTGGCAGTTAGCGGCGTGTTGGTCTTTCTTTTATATGGTAGCAATCCAAATATTTTATATTTGCAAACTTGAAATTTAATAGTTGATGGCGCAAGATTTGTTTCTTCCCAAATGACCTAGAAAAATTTATGTTCTAAAATAGGGCAGCAATTGAACATGCTTTAAGAAAAGGGAATAACCTTAATTTTGTGCGTATATCGAAAATTAAGTTGTGTATTCACCTAAACGGACAAATAATGATTTTTTTTCTATAACAATCTTATGTATCCAATGGAATGTGCCACCTAGAGTTCTATATTCATCTAAACATACAAATATTATTTATTTGTACATTTATGTTATGTATCTAATAAAATATTGACACGTGGATGAACCATGGAGCTCTATTTCTAGGAGATTTCTACATTTATCTTATGTGTCCAATAAAACCTTGACACATGGAGCTCTATTTCTAGTGGGATTGTATATTGTAAGGATATAGGAGAAGATAACACGGCACAGAGTAAAAGCTAAATACAATCAACCAACACCGTCTAGTCTCTCGAAAAGAAATACAATCAACCAACACCGTCTAGTCTCTCGAAAAGAAAGATCGTCATATCAACAAGATACTAAGCAACAATCTCAGCGAGAGGCTTGGCACCCGCCATAATCCATTCCGCTCTCGTTTTTGATCTTCTGCATTAGGGTCGACGTCGTCGAGAAAGTGTTGTTACAAACTCGAGTGTTTCTTTCCTTCCAAAGTTTCTAAGTGATCAGGGTAACCGCCGACTTGAGTCCCTTGTGGTGTCCGTGGGGGGTTTGGTGGCCGCTTGCCAATATAGTCAAAGACAGTCGGACGTCGTGTGCCTAGAACCTGAACCAAGGAGAGGCAAGAGAGCCAAGAGGCGGTCGCCTGCCAGATTCGTCTTCAATATCTGCACTCGAAGAGGATGTGTCTTACAGTTTCGTTTTGCCATCTGCACAACTGACATAAGGGGTGTGAGGCCAACCCGGCCCTTTTAGCAAGACGGTCGGACGTTCAAAGCCTGTTCTGCACCACAAGCCTGATGAAGAATCTGCATTTGGGGGAGCCCATGTCTTCCAGACAAGTTTGTTGAAGGAGCAAGTGTTGGATCCGGCCACCATAGGCAGCAGTGGCGGAGCCAGGCCCAGGCCACCCTGGCCTTCGCCCGGGGCGTGGCCACAAAACCCAGGCTAGACTGTAGCTACAGTCGCGTACTATAGCTACAGTCCCTGAAGGTGGCCTGGGGCGTGCAGGATTCCTGGCTACGGCCCTGATGGGCAGCATCATGTGGGTGCATTGTTATGATCTCTCTGAAATTGCCGGAATGATCAAAAATTTCAATAGGAGTGGAAAATGATACTTGGCGGCGTATCGAGTGAAAACTCGTTTTCAGTGCAAACTTGCAAACTTCTGTTGTGTTCCATCGGATGCATGACCGATGGCGCAGATCAAAAGTGGGATATCTAATCAGCCCCGTAAAAACCAATTAACAAAGAACCCTGCTCCTAGCCACGATCTGCTTAGAAAGTCATTGACAGCACAGATCAAAAGAGGAGACTCAGCCGCCACGGCTCCGCCCACCAGGACTCCCTCGGCAAGGTCACTCCGGTGACTCGTGTGGTGGAGCAGTTTCCACTTCCGCCGCGAATTTGCAGGTCATCCACAAGGGTTTTTTATGGAAACCTAATTCTCATTCGGCCAGGAGATATTGGCGCGTGCTTGTCATCAATAGATTTGCAGGTTGGCATGAGCCTAAATCCCGATGAGTGAGAACATTTTTTTTTTAGTTTTAGAGTGAGCACATGTGGATGTGGAGATACGAAGATACGAGAAGGTTCAGACCCTGGGAAAGATATCCGGTAAAAACTCTACTCCTATGGTGTGGTGATTGAGTTTGCGTTGGGTATCCATGAGAGCGAGAGAGCTATGAGCTGAAAGGAGCATGTGTGTTCTCTGAGCTGAGTGGTTGAAAGACAAAACTGCCTTTCTTAATTTCTCATCAATTTGCAGTGGCCGCAAAATTAAAACTAATCACCGTGGGGTGAAGTAAGAGCACCAATAAGTAAGGAATTTCTACCAATCCATCCACAATTCTACCAGCCCTGATTTACACATCAACATATATATAGCCCCAGTTTCTGATTATCCAAACAAAAACAAAATCTCAGTATTGCTAATCAGTGGTGTCACTAACAAGTCTTCTCCTTTGCTGTTCTAAGGATTGCAAATTAATACCAACTTTGAGATTACAAAGAACAACAGGGTTAGCTACGTACGTCAGAGGATCCACCCACTTCATACCTCGTTGGGATCAGGCTCACCCCACAGTGCAGTGCGTGATCTGAATCGACCATCCAAAAAATAAATATAAACCATTTGCTGATGCATTCCTAGCTAGCGGACCTCGCAGATTGCAAACTAATTAACAAACATGCATGAATACTCCATCATAGCTCCAAATTTCCAAAATAATCGCAAGTCAAAACTCTTGAGCTTACGACGAGGCCGGTGAGCTTCGACAACGACTTAAGTCTTGGACCAAGTACATGGAACCTCTCCACACACTTGCCGAAACCGGCCAGGTCGCACCGTTGTAGCCGGAGCTAGCAGTTGGTTTACAACTCAACTGGGTAAGCTTTTAAAGTAACTTCCGGTCAATCATGTGATTATTTAATCTTGATCACCGAGTAAGCATTCGTGGAAAAAAACCATATATCATTCATATGGAGACGCCCAATGGATGTGGTTAATCGAGCGAATTCCACCCATTTACGTCGAAATTGTGCGGTTGTGACTTGTGACACACATTGCCCTGTTTAGCGAAAATTCATCTGGAACATTCCATCTAAGAAACTTTAAATCCGGCTTTAATTTCCATGTTTAAGCAACTTTCCAGTTCTGCTAGATATATAGGACAGTAGGTTAGGTTGGTGCGGTGCGACAACAATGCGTCAAGCTTGGAGGGCGTCATCGACAATCGTGTCAAAACCTTTCTCATCTCCATCCATTTGATTGTTAGGTCTTTATCTTTTTTTTTAAGGTGATATCCTCGAACCTTGATCATTACCTCACACCTCGTAGTTGATGGTTTTTTAAATGGGGTAATCTGCATAGATTTTCACTGGATATGGTAATTATATAAGTAGTGCTACAAATACACAATTAGAGTGTACAAAGTGAAATTTACTCAAATCAATTTGTAGTTGATGGTGACACGTTCAATGTCCATTTAGGGGGGTGGCTATGGCTTGTAGCTGCAACTTGTATTTAACAAATGTAAGCAAGTTAGGGTCGGCAAATACAAACATATCTTGTAGCGGCTTCCGGAAAATGCAGCTAGGGCTTAGCTAGTTGGCGCATTAAAAAGAGCAAGTTTCTTAATTCAGGTGACGACATTTCCATCTACTTGTTCAGAAAATGACGTTGTTTGATTTTGTATCTAGAGAGCGTGCTGATGTTCTCACTTTGGTTGTTGATCATGCATGCATAGATAGATCTTTCTTTGGCATTGGCCATGAAATGGATGCACGCAAGAAGAGGCATGTGATGGCCATATGTGTGGTTGTTCAAGGGTAGGGACAAAGCTAAAGGTTTAGGTTTAGCTTCAAATGGCTAATAGTGCAATCATGGGGCCATCCATATGAGAAGATAAAAGATAGAGGGCAGGTCACATGCAACAACTACGCACCACAATCAATCTGTTTCGGGACATATATAGTTGGTTGACAAAGGCCCTGCATGTACGTATGGATGACTCTAGAAAGAAAGAAAGAAAGAAAGAAAGAAAGAAAGAACGAACGAAAGAGGACCATGGATTTTATAATAAGGATCATAATATTGTTTGTTGACACGATGTCCTGGTTGGCTAACTAATCATAGTGCACTTGTAACATCAACCCAACTGCATAAGCTTATACAAATATTTATAGAGATGCTCTTAAATATCTTCTCACATTTCTCAGGTAGCTCAATTGATTTTTCAACAGGGTGCACAAAACACCGGGTAAAAAGAAATTTCTTGGAAAAATAGCATTTTTCACCCTATATGCACCCCCTAAAATATGCTTTTTCACGCTTGGTGCACGGTAGAAAGAAAATAATTCATATCCTCTGTCGTTTAAGAACTACACATAGCAACTGCAAGACACCTACCAGCTAGTTCTTCAACTGTTCCGAGTTATAAATATTTTGCATATTTAATTAGTTTATGACTACATACGAACTGAATGAGTAAATCTACACAATAAAACGTGTACGTATAGATACATGCAATTCAGAGAAGATATTAAAACATCTTATAATTCAGAACAGAGAGAGTTCCTTGTAAGGAGGCTAACAGCAACACACTACGTGATCTGAATTGACCATCCAAATTTAAAACATAATCACCATCTGTTGACGTCTTCCTGGCTAGCTAACCGACCTCGATCAAAAACTGCAAACAAACAACAAAATTAAGATATAACCAATATCGAAAATAAAATTGCAAGTCAACCAATAGCTTTTGAGCTTACGCGTCGACGAGGCCGGTGAGCTTTTGAGAGCGACCAAGTCCAGCCAAGTACATGGAACCTCTCCACACTCTTGGCCAAACCGGCCAAGATGTCGCAGTGCTGGAGCCGGATCTAGCAGCTTTAGCTGTGTTCATCTCTCAATCGATCAACAATAGTATGTAGCTATCTTGATTGGTTAGCATCCATCAAAATTGTGGTTTTTTACCTCTGTCGATCGTCACTCATGACTCACTGATGATTTTAAAGTACTACTGGTCAGTACTTCGTTTCGTAGATGGATCCTTGTGTTGTGCAGCTAGCTGACGGCGACGCACTACTGTCTGTTTTGCTAGTGTCCATTTTCAGTATCAGGCGTTCCAGCTGCTCAGATAGCAAGCAAGAGTTGAGAAGAGCAAAGTTTTTATTAATTCAGGTGACGACATATGTAATTAGTAGCTAGCTACTGGTTATGGAGACCATAACGTCGATTGGTTTTGCATCTAGCTAGAGCCTAGAGGGGCTGCTAGCTGATAGTGTTCTCGCTTTGGTTTTATCATGCGTGTCACATTTTAAGTAATAAATCACTTAATTAAAAAAATGCATGCATGTGTGCCTACTTAGCTAACAAGATCTTTCTTTGGCAATTTCCATGATATGGATGCACATATGATATGATGGCTCAGCAGTCGGCACCAGAGACAAACACTAAGTTAGAGCCTTAGGTTTAGCTAAAAATGCATAGTAATCGGCACATCCATGCATGAGACCACCAAGATGAGTGGATTAAAGGATAGCGCAGGTCAGATGCAACAACTACACACCATGATCAATCTGTTTTGGGACAAATTTAGCTGGTCGACAAAGGGTAGCCATGCATGCATGGCTCCTGGAAAATATGAAGGACCATGGGTCCATAAGATTGTTATGGACACGACGGCCTAGCAAAGTAGCTAATTAAGAACGGTTCACTTTGTAACACGATTATCTGGATCACACTATAATAATATTATCTAGCTCTATAGATAAAATTTTGGTTTTTGCCCTCTATGCCCTTTTACGCTAATTGCCCGAATTTTGTCCATGTTAACCCATTTAGAGAAAGTTATACTCCCTCCGTTTCAAAATATAAGGGGTGCTATTTTTATGTTGTTCTTCGGTGCTTGACTGTCGTGGTGGTATCACGGCAGATGCCATAGGATGGCTAAAGTGGGGGGCCGATGGACGCTGGTGGATCCGGGAGAGGGCTAGCACGCTAAGGAGCGCACACAGATGAACTCACAAGCACACGAACACGCACGATCTACCAGATTCGGGGCCCTCGTGATGAGGTAACACCCCTACTCCTGCCTATCTCTCTGTATATATCTCTCAATCACAAGTACAAGCTGCTCCTTGAGCTGTATGATCCCAACAATGGGGATGAACACGAGGTGGAAGATGAAGCTATGGGGGGAAATGAGTCTCATGGCATCGTCCCTCACGCAGGAGGGGGTGAAGCCCTATTCATAGGCTAAACCGAGTTACTGAAATGCCCCGCATGCTGCACTGTAGCCATGCTCAACGGTATGTCATGATGGTACTCCTGTCAGAGACAGGACGTGACATGCCCATCCCCTGCAGCACAACGGTACACCTAAAATGTACCATCTGCTAGGGACAAGACATTGCATGCCCATGCCTATCTCGTAGCTTTTTCCCCGGATGTCCCGCGGTCAGCGGTTAGGTGAGGCCTGTCACCTCGCTCCCCCTGCACGCTCCCGTGTCAGGCGCTTCCGTGTCAGGCTCTCCCGTGTCAGACGGGATGTGACAGGAGCATTGACTGCTCTCGGACACTAAGACACCTCGCCTCGCCTATTCCGACATAGACATGCCAGACTCTCCTTCGGTGATTATCTCTTCCTGCACATAACAGAAAACAAGAGGATACCAACATTCATATGTCGGTTGACCTACCTCGGTTAGCATATGCCGGTTTGCACCAGCATGGTACCTCGGTTCCTTTTGGCCCTGGTTACCTCGGTTTGCTTTTGTCGGTTTGCACCAACATCACACCCCGGTCACTTCTGAGGTCCAGGTATGTCGGCTTTTACTGTAACCTGGCCCACACCTGGGCGAAGCTTTTACCATATCATGACCGTACCCGGGGGTAGCCCCCCGACATTAGTCCCCGAAGCTGGTGCGGTCCTGTAGCCTTGGATGAAGGGCCACATCAGGTTTAAACAACCAAAACAACCACACCAAGCATCCGACATAACTATGTCGGGTCAAACGTAAATCCACTAATGACCTCTCCAACTGACTCCGACATCCGATTCTATGCCGGTTTTCCGACATACACAAATCTCTTCAATATTCCTCCAGATCTCGACAGAGCATGTGGCAGCGAATCTCTGCTCGACGCCTCGGTTCTTGCGCACGGACAGACGTGCCACTGCACGCACGCTTCCCACGTCATGCGGGCCCCACGGACTGTCAAGTCCACAGAGCACTCAAGTGCTTTTTGACCATGGTGCGCCTCCTCGATTCCCGCGCCAGTAACCGCACGCGATCGTGCCCTGGGCGGTTACCACTTTGCAGCCCACGATGCGGCCGATCGTGCGGCCGCTCTTATCGCAACCGCACGGATCGTGCGCATTAAATCCGCGCAACCGCTTCGGAGATCGTGCACAGATCTCGCTAACCGCGCACACCCCTCGCCTATAAATAGGGGAGCGGGGGTTCCTTTTCTTCTTCCCCGTTCTCTTCGCTCTTCTCTCTCTCTGCCTCCATCGCTGCCGCCGCGCAGAGCTCTTCGCCCTCGCACGACGCCGGAGCCTTCACGCCGCCGACGACCGGAGCTTCTTGCGCCGCCGTGCCACCCGCTTCTCCGCAGCCGCTGCAACTCTGGTAAACTCTTTACCCTTAGCATTGCTGATGAACGCATTCATCTTCCCCGATGAATTTGTTCATCTTCTCCGATAAACTTGCTCATCCTCTCCGTAGATGCTCTTAAGTTCATTCACTTAGATCCCCTTTAAATCTCCTTCATCGTGCTTCTTATTAGCCTTGCAATAGTTCTTCCGTAGATTTCCCTAAATTCAACTAACAGATCTAGCATTTACCTTCTATTTTTCCTTCTCCGTAGATCCTTCCACAAAACACTTAGCCACAGATTTGTGTTTCCCGCCATTACTCCTTTTCCCCTTTGTTGCTCAAATATTCCAAGATACTTATCCCGGTCGAATCTTTACCTCTTTGCAGAATCCTTCCGAGATGTCATCTAGCCATACCTCGGATCCTGCTGACACACCCGCCGAGGAGGGAACTCGCGGAGGATGGGAAGGCTCGGATGTCCCCGTCCGAGATAGACTGGCTGGTTCGGACTCGGCGACTCCCTGCCGAGGTTATATGCCAGATCCCGGAGAATGAGGCCGAGCCAGATCCGGAATCCGATGAAAGGGTAGTCTTTGTCGCGCATTTCAAGCGCGGCTTCGAGCTCCCCGCAAGCAAATTCTTCCGGGCCTTCCTCAACAAGGTCGGCCTCCAACCTCATCACCTTCCAGCTAACGCCATCACCACGCTGTCGGCCTACGTTTCTTTCTCCGAGGGATACCTCGGGCTCTGGCCCAGTGTCGAACTCTGGGCGAAGTACTTCCAGCTTCGGAAGCAGAGCATTCCGGATCCGGATAACAAGGGCGCCGTCAAGGAGATGACTCCGTGCGGAGCGGCGACCATCATACCTCGGAGGAACTCTATCTTTCCCCGCATCCCGGGCTTGGAATCCTGCCGGAAGTGGTAGCGGACATTCTTCTACGTGAAGAGTCCGACCCATGTTGATCTCCTCAACTTACCGGCATTCACCCTCGGAGCCCCCACGGACCAGCTCAACTGGTCCCTTGACCCCAAGGAATCCAACGCCGAGATCAACTAGATCCACGGGATCGTCGCCCAGCTCCTGAAAGATGGGTGGACTGCTGATGATTTCCTGAGGACATTCATCACTCGCCGAGTTCTCCCCCCCAAAGCCGAGTCCACAAAATCTGCCATATGAGTGGCCAATATGATCCCACTCGGATCAGTACCCACGAGCTTAGCAAGCCTGGGGTCAAAAGACGTGTCAAGGCCATTGCTAGGACACAGATGGCCCAAGAATGGGAATGGGGAGTAGAGCCCCATAACCGAGCTCGGCTTCCGGAGCAAGTAAGTTCCTTACCTGTCCTTCCGACATATATTGCCTACCGAGATTACTTTTGTGTTGGCATTACATTTGCTTCTCGAATAACCTAGTTTTACTCTGCTTGTCTTGCAGAGATTCACCCGGCAAACTCTCGAGGATGGAGAGAATATCCCTCCGAGAAATGGGGCGTAGACTTGGACTCGGACGTCACCGAGGTTGAAGACCCGGACGATGAGGACCACGTTCCGATTCCTGCTGCCCATGCCCCTGCCTCGGGTAAGCCTTGAGCCCGAGCTTCAATCCGAGATTGGTCAGATGATGACGATGATGAATGCCAAATTCTTGACCCAATTGACGCTCCTCCCATCTCCTGTGCTCCTCCACAATCTTGGACCTCAGCTGACCCGGCTGGCCCAGCTCCAAGTGCCAAGGGCTCCCGAGGTACCTCCCGCAAACGTGGAGCGTCCGGTACCTCGGGTACCGGGACGTCTGGAACCTCGTCTCCCGTGGAGAAGAAATCAAAGGTGCCCAAGAAACCGGGACTTAAACCCCGGAGCAGGAAACAACCGCCGACCACCAAAGGGTAAGATACTCTTCGCTTACTTTCTATCTTCCTTTAACCGAGATAATATTTTCACAAAGTAACCACCTCTTCTATCTCAATGCAGTGCTGCCCTCCAAGTGCCTCAGAGCGCATCCTCGATGCACTCACCTCTTCCGGTATCCACGGTGCCTCGGTCACCCGAGACTAGGGTTGCTAGCCCCGCAAGGGCAAGCCCTACCTGAGCACGCACAACTCCGGCCGGCACACCGCCGCCGACATCTGGTGCCGCCCCTGGAGGAGGCCAAAGCACTCCCGAGGTCCTGGTCCTCAACCGAGACGTTGGCTCCGGTGCTCCCGCCATTGACTCCGAGATGGGGCGAGCCGACACTTCGGTGGCACCGGATCAACAACAAGCACCACCACCACAGCCGCAACAACAACAGCAGCAGCAACCGCAGCAACAACAGCAGCAGCATCAACAAAAGCAGCAGCAACCGCCGAAGCCCACCACAAAGTCCATCGAGCTAGTAACTCGGAAAGCTACTCCACCGCCCAAGCTGGCACAGAGTCAAGTGGCCACCGGGAAACAACTTGTCAACCCGGAGAAACAAGTGGTGCTGACTCCAACCACTACACCGGCCCACCAAGCTCTCACTGCCTCCGTCTCCCGAGTTTCCACTGGCAGCTGGGGTTTTCCTCAGCTCCGAACTCGAAGCGGACATAGCTTGGGCTCGGAGGAGCAGTACCATATGGATTGGAATGCCGCCGATACTGGCGAGGTCTCTTCTGTGAACCCGGCCATCCAACATCCAGCTGGACCCAGCGCACTCGCTCAGTCCATGCATAACTTGCAACTTGCAACCCCTCGAGCCAGCAGGCTTGCCGAGGTAAATTTTCCTCAGCCAGACCTTTCTTTCCTTTGCAATAGATGATAAACATATACAATCCCCAGTCCCCAAGATTCGGGTCGAGTGATCGATGCTCACCCGAGTAAAGATCACTTGGCGCGAATCTTCACAAAATTTCCACCATTAACTTCAAAAATATCCGACACCCAGTCCCCGAGATTCTTGTCGAGTTTCACTCGGCATGAATCTTCAAAAAATCCGACATCCAGTCCCCGAGATTCATCTCGAGTTTTACTCGGCATGAATCTTCAAAAAATCATACTAACCCTTTGCTTTGTTCAGGAGTGCACCAACGCTCGGACTGCAGTATTCCAGAAGCTGCTTCTGGACCACAACAAACTCAAGAGCTCCCACAAGCAGCTTCATGAGGTGCTGAAGAACAAGGACGCCGTGCACGCCACTGCCCTCCAGAAGGAACGAGACGAAGTGTCTCGGCTCCAGAAGGAACTTGCTCGGGTCCAGGGCGAGAAGACCGAAATGGAGAATGCCCTGATGTAGAGGGAGGAAGCTACGCAGAAGCACAAGGAAATCCTCGAGGAGACCGAGGTTCGCGCTACCTCGACACAGGAAGAACTGGATGCCCTCAATGCTAACAAAGGCCGCTGGTTGTCCAAGCTCACTTGGCTCAACCGCGAGATGGACAGTAAGTTTCCCCTATCCTTTTCCTTATTCCCTTTGTTTCCACCGATACCAACTATATGCCGACACACGACTTAACTCGGTAACAACTTTCCTCTCTTTAGAACACTTCGTCCACTCCTAGATCGCTGCAGCCAACACCACCAAGAAGGCACGAGAGAAAAGAGCCAAGGCTGGCCCAATCTCGGAGGTCTGGGACACTGAGGATCACCTGACGGCCCTGAGTGCTCGCATTTCTTCTCTGAAGGCCATTGGTACCGATCTTCTTGACGCTGGCATCCGAGCTTACCGAGCCTTATGGCTAGGATCTCAGCCTCCAGTTACCATCGATGAATTGTCCAAGTGCCTGTCGGGGGCCGAGACCAGGGTCCGAGAGTGGAGATCCTCTGCAGCTCGCCCCGGAGCTGATCAAGCCCTGACATTTGTGCTATCTTGGTATGAGGTCATCGACCTCAATGCATTGAGATCTCTGCGCGCCCACTCGCAATGGATTGAAGATCCGGTGCTGATCGAGCGCCACAAGGAGGCACCTTCCTTCATGGCTGGCTACGCTCAAACCCGGCACTTCATTCCGGGGCCATCATATTCCGATGATGAAGAAGATGCCTCAGACGATGAGGATGATGAGGACGAGGATGAGGAGGTTGACGAGGAAATCGAGGCCGAAGCTGCCAACACTGCCACCGATGCAGCAGCCGACATGGCCAAATCAGCCGCAGCTGACATTCCTCCGGAAGCAGCATCCGACACTGCCGGTATCTCAGCAGCCACTCTAACACCCGAGGTTGCTCCAACAACCGAAGTTTCTCCTGCTGCCGAGACTGCTTCCGCTGACCCCAATTCCTCCATTGCGGCTGCCTGAACTTATTACCAAATGAACTATTAAATCCCCAGAATGTCGGGTGCAAATGTAATTATACTCTTAAGTATTTCGCAGTGCTACTCTTATTTTGCTACTCTTATTGAAAAAGGCTTAATGCCGGATCACTTTGCTTCAAGTCCCCGAGTTTACTTTCTCGTTTACTATCCTTAGTAATCTTTGCTCTTGTCTACCATTTCAGCGTTCGACAGTCGAGTCACAAGACCAAAATTATAGCATACAGTACTTGTAAATTTTGAGGTAAGATTCATAGTCATCCGATACAAAGAAGAGGAATAAAAAACCCGGTTAGTAAACGACATATGTCGGATCTTTTTAGGACTGAGTCCCCGAGTCCATTTTCATGTTCACCATATACCATAACCTCTGCTCTTGACTGCCATTTCGGCGTTCGTCAGTCGAGTCACAAGATCACAACAAAATAGCATACATTACTTGAACTTTGAAACGAGGTCACAAAACCATCCGACATATGAACAACATAAACAAAACTGAGATAAAACACATGCATATGGACAAGGCAGTCCCCGAGTCTCTTTTCGGAGTGCCGGCATTTTATTCAAAGGAAACCGAGATACATACATTGCGCCCTTATGAGTAAAAGGGTCGAGTAGAGCTACATTCCAGGGTCTTTTGGTCTCCTCTCTGGATTTGTCCATTACATTTTTCCTCGGTGCCTGCGCATCTATAAGATAGTATGAATCATTGTGCAGAGCCTTGCTCACAATGAATGGTCCCTCCCATGGAGGTGACAACTTGTGTCGGCCTGCACTGCGCTGCACTAGCCTCAGCACCAAATCTCCCTCTCGGAATACCCGAGGGCTGATCTTCCGGCTATGATAGCGTCGGAGATTTTGCTGACCGAGATAAGGTCAGTTCTCGTGCTTCCTCGAGCAAATCAACATCATTTTCCCGAGCTTCTTTTGCCTCGGTTTCAGTGTACAATGCCACTCTTGGTGAGTCATACTCCATGTCGGTCGGCAAGACCGCTTCTGCTCCATAGACCAGAAAGAATGGCGTATAGCCAGTTGAGCGATTTGGTGTGGTCCTTAGACCCCACAATACTGCTGGTATCTCCTCTATCCAGCATCCCGGAGTTCGCAACAGTGGTTCAATCAACCGGGCTTTGATGCCGGCCAACACCAACGCATTTGCTCTTTCCACTTGCCCATTTGCCTCCAGGTGTGCCACCGAGGCTATGTCCAACCGAATTCTCTTTTCCGCACAGAACCGAGCAAACTCCCCCACAGCAAAGTTTGTGCCATTATCCGAGATAATGCTATGGGGGTAACCATATCTCAAAATGATGTCCTTCAAAAAGGACACAGCTGTGTGACCATCACACTTCCTGATTGGCTTCACCTCGATCCACTTGGTGAACTTGTCCACCATCACCAGCATATGAGTCATGTTACCTCGGGCTGGCTTGAACTCCCCACCATATCCAGACACCAAACTGCAAAGGGCCAAGTGATTGGAATTGTCTTGAGTGCCGAAGCTGGCAGGTGGATCTTCTTAGCAAATCTCTGACATCCCTCACACTTTCTAACGATATCTTCTGCCTGATTCAAAGCACTGGGCCAATAAAATCCATGCCGGAATACTTTAGCCACCAAGGCTCTTGATGAAGCATGATGACCACACTCTCCTTGATGAATCTCCAGGAGCATCTCTTGCCCTTCCTGCGGCTCGACACAGCGCTGCAGTACCTCGGTCACACTTCTCTTGTATAACTCCTGGTTGATGATGGTGTATGCCTTGGATCTTCTTTGCACTTGCCTGGCCTCAACTTCATTACTTGGCAAACTCATCCATCATATATGCCATTATAGGTTGCGCCCATCCCGGCACAGTACACACAGGAAAGACCGGATCATCCACCTCCATGAGATCAACCGACATTGCTTCCTCCGACATTGGGTAACCTGTCCCCGAGTTCTGCCAAGCAGTCCCCGGTTTTCCCAAATACACCCGACATCAACGTCCATGGGCACTACTCCAGATTCCGGTTTTGCCGGGATAAATATTGACTCGGACTCCGGAGATGGTTTGATTGATTGTTTCCTCAGATGCTCCAAGGATATCCCGGGTGGAATTGGATCCCGAGATGAGCCCAGCTTGGACAATACGTCGGCAGCTTCATTTTCCGCCTGAGGTATATGCTTGAACTCGCACCCTTCAAAGAATCCCGAGATCTTCTGGACATGAAACCGAAATAGCGCCATATTGGCGTCCAAAGCGTCCCAATTTCCCGAGACTTGCTGCACTACCAGATCGAATCCCCAAAACATTCAATTCGGCGGATTCCTATTTCCTTGGCCACATTGAGCCCATGGACCAGTGCTTCATACTCGGCCACATTGTTAGATGCTGCAAAATGAATCTGCAGTACATATCTCAGCTGGTCTCGCTTCGGCGAGGTAAGAACTACTCCGGCACCCAAACCAATCTTGGTCTTGGAGCCATCAAAGTGCATCCTCCAAAATTTGAGTCAGGCAGTGGTGGCTCATATTGCATCTCGGCCCAATCTACCAAGAAATCCGGCAATGCCTGAGATTTGATGGCATCTCTTCTTTCATAATGCGGAGTGTAAGGGGACACCTCGATGGCCCACTTGGCTACTCGGCCAGTTGCATCTTTGCATCCAATGATCTCCGAGATAGGAGCCTCACATACCATGGTGATTGAATGCTCTTGGAAGTAATGTTTCAACTTCTTAGCAGCCAGATAGACACCATATGTCATCTTCTGGTAGTGAGGATAGTTCTGCTTGGATAACGAGATCACCTCGCTCAAATAATATACCGGCCTCTGCACGGTTTTGCCCTCTTCTTCTCGCTCCACCACCACTACAACACTCACAACTCGGTTTGTGGCTGCAATGTAGAGCAACATCGGCTCTTTGGGTAATGGTGAGGCCAGTATCGGCGCAGTTGCCAGCATCTTTTTTAACTCGGTGAACGCCGCATCTGCTTGCGGGGTCCACACAAAGTTGGTGGTTTTCTTCATGAGCTGATACAAAGGCAATGCCTTTTCTCCCAACCTGCTAACAAACCGACTCAAGGATGCCAAACATCCAGTGAATTTCTGCACGTCCTTGAGACATGTCGGTAACCTCATGCTTTCAATAGCACGGATTTTTGTCGGGTTCACCTCGATACCTCGGCTCGACACGAGGAAACCGAGTAACTTGCCTGCCGGCACACCGAATGTACATTTATCCGGGTTAAGTTTCATCCGGTATTTTCTCAAGTTTATGAATGTCTCTCTGATATCATCAATCAGAGTGGATTTATCTTTAGTTTTATGACGACATCGTCGACATACACCTGCACATTTTTGCCTATTTGCTCATGCAAACATTTCTGCATACATCTCTGATAAGTAGCACCGGCATTTCTCAAGCCAAAGGTCATGACACGATAGCAATAAGCCCCATACGGGGTAATAAAAGCAGTTTTCAATTGATCAGCAGGGTTCAAAGGTATCTGGTGAAAACCAGAATACACATATACAAAGGATAACAACTCACACCCGGCTGTAGAATCGATCACTTGATCAATCCGAGGCAGCGGGAATGGATCCTTAGGACATGCCTTGTTCAAGTTCGTGAAATCGATACACATGCGCCACACCTTGGCCACCAAAGGTTCATCCTTTTTCTTCTCTACCAGGACCGGGTTAGACAACCAGTCCGGGTGTAGCACCTCCATGATGAAACCAGCCGCAAGCAACTTGGCCAGCTCATCACCTACTACTTTCCTCCTCTCATCCGAGAGACGTCGTGTCGGTTGCTTCACCGGCTTCATGTCCGGCCTGACAAACAAAGAGTGCTCAGCCAACTCCCTCGGAACACCTAGCAGGTCCTGATTCGACCATGCAAAGATATCCCGATTCTCACAGAGGAAGTGACTGAGCTCGCTTTCCTATTTCTCAGTTAGCCTGGAACCGATGATGACGCTGTGCTCCGGGAATGCCGGGTCAACATTGATCTTCTTGGTCTCCTTTGGCACCTCGAAAGTTGCATTCTACTTCGGGTTAGCCATACCCGGCATACCGAGTTGCGCAGATTGAGCCAGTGCCACCACCTCATGGATCTTCTTCTTCTCTGCAGCAATAATCAGTGACTCGACCAAGCAAGATCCAGCCGAGGCACACTCCAAAGCACGCTTGTAATCACCCGAGATGGTGATGATGCCATTAGGACCCGGCATTTTCATCTTGAGATAACCCACTGATGTCTACGTGTGCTTCTATTCTTGTAGACAGTGTTGGGCCTCCAAGAGCAGAGGTTTGTAGAACAGCAGCAAGTTTCCCTTAAGTGAATCACCCAAGGTTTATCGAACTCAGGGAGGTAGAGGTCAAAGATATCCCTCTCAAGCAACCCTGCAATTAAGATACAAGAAGTCTCTTGTGTCCCCAACACACCCAATACACTTGTCAGATGTATAGGTGCACTAGTTCGGCGAAGAGATAGTGAAATACAAGTAATATGGATGATTATAAGTAGTAACTGCAATCTGAAATAAAGATGGCAGCAAGCAAACATGTAGCAGAACTTGTTGTAAACGGTGTTTCAATGCTTAAAAACAAGGCCTAGGGATCATACTTTCACTAGTGGACACTCTCAACAATGATCTCATAATTGAATTAATAAAAGCTACTCTTAAACACTCTCTTGTTGGATAACAAACACCATTCATTGTGTAGGGCTACAAAAGCACACCTCAAGCCGGAGTAAACAAGCGCCACAACGTCATAAAGGAATCACACACGGTGCACACACTGTCACCTTTACACCGTGGAGAGTACCGAGTTCATATTAAAGTAACCTCTGGAGTGCATAATAGATAAAGAGTAACATCTACATATTCAACTAGATTACAAAGCTCATGATCACATAAAGATCACACCATGGGAGAGAGAGATAAACCACATAGCTACCGGTAGAGCCCTCAGCCTCGGGGAGAACTACTCCCTCCTCATCATGGGAGTCAGCAGCGGCGATGAAGATGGCGGTGGTGTCGATGGAGATGACTCCGGGGGCAATTCCCCGTCCCGGCAGCGTGCCGGAACAGAGATTCCGTCCCCCGAAACTTGTCGTCGATGGCGGCGGCGCTGCGGAACTCTTCTGGAAATATGACTTGGTATTTTGGGGTTTTCGCATCTGAGGCAATATATAGGCGAAGGGGCGGCGTCGGTGGAGTCCCGAGGGGGCCAACCCATAGGCTGGCGTGGCAGGAGGGGGGCCCGCGCCGCCAGGTGGTTTGGCCGCCTCCTGGATCCTCTTCGTCTCTCCTTCGGACTTCGTGAACGTGTTGGAAAAATAGGGACGTGGCCTTTTGTTTCGTGCAATTCCGATAATATTCGCAGAAGTACTTTTCTGGAACCAAAAACAGCAGAAAACAGGGAACTGACACTGTGGCATCTTGTTAATAGGTTTGTCCCAGAAAATGCATAAAAGTGATATGAAGTGTATATTAAACATGTAGCAATTGGTATAATATAAGCATGGAATATCAGAAATTATGGATACGTTGGAGACGTATCACCCACATGGGTAGATACCATAAACTTGGACAGCGCAGGCCTGCCGAGTAAAGCATGGTATGGAATTTCGAGGTCCACTACCTCGAACTGGATGCTCTCAGTTCTGCAGTTGTCCTTGTTGCCGAACAAGACATCCACCCAAGATTTTGCCCATTGGAGCACATGAGACACCCAGCACTATGCCATGGAAGGTTGTGCTACTCGGCTGCAGCATGTTCATCGAGATACGCATCTTCACCATGGTGTCTCGGTACATGATATTGATAGCACTCCCATTATCAATGAGAACTCGGGTGAACCAGACATTGATGGTGGGTCCAATGAATGTCGGATCCACCACCAGAGCATAACCTCCCGGAGTTGGCATAACTTGGGGATGATCCCTTCTGCTCCAACTGATCTCTTGCTCGGACCAGTGCATATACTTCGGCACAGCCGGCATAACTACGTTCACCTCCAGTGCACGCCGATGGAAGCTCTTCTTGTCAGTTGGCTCGGTCACAAAGACCACATAGCTCTGATGAGCTTCTGTAATCTCCCTGGGGATACTCTCCCTGCCTGCTGGGACCAACATTGTTGTTGTTCCCTCCGACATTCACCTGATTCACAGGTTTCAAAGCTGCTTGCCTCTGAGCAGGTGGATTCACCGGGATAGCATTTGCTCCGGTGAGCGGTAAGTTTTGCCTCGGCGGAATTCTCTGAGGTGCCCCCGACTAACATTGTTGTTGTTCCCTCCAACATTCACCTGATTCACAGGTTTCAGAGCTGCTTGCTGATCACCATCATTTATATGCATAATTCATAGACCTAAAACCTCAAAAACTTCACTGTCACTAGTACAGAACGACACATCGGAAACGGGCCAAAAACCCCATCGGAAACGGAAAAAGGGTCCGTGTCCCCGACCCTGTCACTGATGTGAAGCTCTCATCGGCAACGGACAGGAAAAACCGTCACCGATGAGGCATGATTTTGGCTACGGTTGCCATCCAGTCTCCGTTACCGATGTATCGGGACATCAGAAACGGAGATTCTGTTTTACTCGTTTGCATTGAGATTTTTTCATAAGCCTACAACAGCAATACAGTTGCCAATTGACATTCAAAATATCACAGCAGTAGCACAAAGTTGCTAACAAAACCGTTCATCACGTATATAACAATTGTCACCATTACATAGCATCAAAAGATGAGTTACACATGCTTCGCTAATCCTATCATTCTCATGCCTCCCTAAACTGCAGCTAAGGCTTGCTCCCTAAACACACATCCACAAAATAGCCGGAGAAACTGAAAAAACAGAAACTACACCAAGCCAAATTGCCAAAATCTTCGTACTGAGGCTTGCTCCATCTTGGACGGTGTCGCCGAAATATAATAACGTCACAGCAACGACGGTTCACGGATATGATCCCACTTTATAAGTAGCACATTTAAAGTTTGTTCGGATCAGCTTTGTGCTTCAGGATAAAAATACATGGATTGATAGTTAGAGAAGAGCTATGATGCTACATGACATAGATATAATTTAATGTGAAAACAGTTTACACCTTTAAGTGCCTATATCCGTGTGCTTGCAGTCCGATCAAACGATTTGGAGGCATAACTTGAAGGTGATGTTTCCTTCAAGAGCCTCACCATTTCCGATCAAACGATGCCGGACAGCGATCATCCCTTCCATGGAGACCACCACCGGCTCTGAATTTTTTATGCAGTGTCACCGAAATCTAATCTAATACGTCACCGATGTGACATTTCGACGACACTGTATAAAACACTCTTACTTAAAAAAGTATTTTATGCAGTGTACCAAAACGTCACAATAGCGACGGTGGATATGTATGGTGGAGTTTGAAAGGGAACAGCTTGATATCCCTAAATGTAAATAAGGATTTATGTTAGTTCTGACACTACTAGATAGAACGAACAATTTAATGTGTACTGACCTATGTATATAATTGGAGGACATTATGGGAAAGTTAACAAACACTACTGTCTTGAGTAATGTTTATTGTTTGTTCCGTGTCTCCGACTTTTTTATGCAGTGTCACCGAAATAGACTCCTGTTTTCACATGAACTAGTTAGCTAAACTACAACCGGTTGCAAATGCACAATAGGCAAGTTAACTATATCAAGAAATTATCTAGATAGAACTACCGGATGTGAACTGAACTACTATCAATAAGTTAGCTGAACTACAACCGATTGCAAGTGCACAATAGGCAAGTTAACTACGTCAAGAAATTATCTAGATAGAACTACCAGATGTGAACTGAACTACTATCAACAAGTTAGCTAAACTACAACTAGTTGCAAGTGCACAATAAGCAAGTTAACTACATCAAGAAATTATCTAGATAGAACTACCGGATGTGAACTGAACTACTATCAACAAGTTAGCTAAACTACAACCAGTTGCAAGTGCACAATAGGCAAGTTAACTACATCAAGAAATTATCTATATAGAACTACCGGATGTGAACTGAACTACTATCAACAAGTTAGCTAAACTACAACTAGTTGCTCTAGATCATGTGCACAATGGGCAAGTTAGCAACATCAAAGAGTGGATCTGATACCTTCTTCACATCGCCGTTGGATCGATCTAGCAGATCTGGAAGTGGTGGAGGCAGAGGAAGCGGACAGAGCGACGACCTCGCCGTGTCGGGCGAGATGGCAAAGACCTCGCCGTGTCGGGGGACATGGCGAAGACCTCGCCGTGTCGGGGGCGATGGCGAAGACCTCGCCGTGATAGTCGTCGTCTGGGCGGAGACGGCGCCGCCGATGGTCGCAACGCCAGGAGCCGCCGTCACGAACAGATCTAGCATACTGGGACAGAGTGAGGAAACGAGTGAGTGTTAGGTTTTGCTCTGTACGCCCATATATAGGTAAAACATTGGAAACGGTTCTTTAAAAGGACCGTTTCCTTTGTGTTTCTTCCACTGAGGTGTACTACATTACATACGCAGTACATATTAATAATAATAAAGTAAATTACAGATGGAGAACTTATAGAACTACTACTAGCTACTTCTTATTTTTCTTGCGCCCTCCTTCCGCGCAATCCTCCTTCTCCGTCGTCGGGGTTCCCTTCTTCGGGACCGGCGCCTCCACCTCGTCCTCCTCCTCCTTCTCACGGCCTCGCTTGTTGGGGGCCATTGGAGGTGGTGGCGGCGGCAGCATATCGGAGGCGGTGGCAGCGGCTTTCTTCTCCGTCGCCGGGATTCCCTTCTTCGGGACCGGCGCCTCTGCCTCGTCCTCCTCGTCGTCCTCCTCCTCCTCCTTCTCCTCTTCGGTTGACTCCTCATCAGAATCAACCTTCGGCGGGCCCAGCATCAAGGTGGGATCATGGAAGTTGGCGTATTCATCGTCGCTCGACTCCGGCGTCGGTCCTTCAACGGACTCGCCGCTGACGGGGGGACTGTCTCGCGGTGACTTGTGCTCCTGTGTGTCGTTGCTGCGAGGCATCTTCGCTAATCAGTAGGAGGGAGCGAGCGAGCGAGAGAGAGAGCAGATTCTGTGGCGTCTTGAGCTAGCAAGGATTGAGGTTTTTAAGGAGTAGTGGGCGGTGCCACTACGCCATGGCATTTACTCGCCTCGCTTCGAATTCCAAGAAGCTTGAACGTGACCACATTGGAAACGGACATATCGAAATGACCGTTACCGTAGAACCACATATCGGAAACGGAGGCGCATTGGGAACCGTTGCCAATAATATGGGTAACAGAGTTTATACTTTCTCCGTTACCTATGTTGACGGGCCAGCCGCAGCCCAGGTCAGGTTTGTACGCACCGGCCGCGCGGAAAGCGCGATTCTCCGTCGCCTAACGCCTGCCGTTTCCATAGAGGGGTATCCGATGTGTCGTTCTGTACTAGTGTCTTTCTATATCCAGAACTGCAAATATCTTCATTTGATATTGCCTTTCACTCATTTTGCAGTTCAGTGCGCAAAGGCACATAATCTTCAGAAGATCCAATGTAGAAGTGAGGCATGAGCAGCATTCAACTCATATCAATGCAGCAAACAAGATGGCCATGATCAACACGCTCAAATCAAGCCAGAAACTGAAGAACATCTATGTGCCAGAAAGTGAACAGTAACTGACAGAGATCAATTCTGTCAGTTAACTCAAGTTCTTCATCACCACTCGAAGCAAAGCACAAGTGAAGCAATACAAGGCCCCAAGAGAAGAGAAGAAGCAATTCAAATAAGTTTGAATCATAGAAAGGGAAAGAAGATCAACTTGGAGATCAAGGAAACCACAAAAGGCATAAAGGCAAAAAGGTGAAAAAAGAGAAACATGCCATGTGCACTATGAGCTGTGGCCAAGGAGGAAGCTTCCCTCTCCATCAACTCGTACCACACCTCCACCACAAATGGAAAAAGGTGTATAAAGCCACCACCACCACACAGACCCTCTCACTCGCAACTCACCTCCCACTCGACATCCACTCCACTCCACCTTTTCCCTCAGCCTCCACTACACCTTTCCAACCAACTCGAGACCAAGAACACCAAGAACTCCAAGAACCAGAGCAAGAACAAGAAGAAGAACATGATGAACAAGGAGATCAGGAGAAGAAGTACAAGGCCTTGGTGACCAGAAGCTCATGATCTGCAACTCTTCTTCCACCCCTCTGCTTCCTCTGCTTCGACTAGGGTTTCTGTGAGCTAAGCCAAAGATTTCTCTCCACTTCTTGTGTAATCCTGTGTGAAACTAGTAGATCATCCATCTGCAAGTAGGGCTTGTGATATTTGGCTACTGCAGTGAATTGAGTGACACAGTTCTCTGTTTTATCTGAAGATTTACTTGATCTGTTTGTTGTTTGCTTTGATCTGTGTGTGTAAGGCTAGTCCCTGCACACTGAGTGTTGTAATTCTGTCCCTAGCCTCCCTTGCTTGTTAACTCACTTGTGATCTGGCTTGACAACCCAGAAAGCAGTGATCTTTGTGTTATGCATTTTTCTCCTGCCTAAAACTGCTAAAAACCCTTGCTTGCATGACTAGTCTCTGCAAGCTGTTCGAGTAATCTTGTTCCCTGTCTAAACCATGCTTGGATCCTTGCAGTGGACTTGATTGACAACCAAGAACCTGCAAGTTAAATTCTGAATCTAGTTCTTAAACCCTTTTCATAAAAACCTTTACTTTTCTGTTGGAAACATAAAAACCTGAAGATTTGGTTTAGCTTCTGCCAACCCTTAGAACCATCATAACCTTGTTGATCCCTGTGGAGACGATAACACAAACCCCCCTAAATCTACAGCTTGATCAAAATTGGCGCCGTTGCCGGGATTGACTTATGATTGTTTCTTTGAAAGAGCAGTAGACTAGACGTGTGATTCAGTGAAACTGTTAGCAAATTTGCATGATTCTGATGCTTGTGATGCTTTTAGTGCAGTAATCTGAGAACTAGAATTGTTATTAGGGGTTTTAATTCACTAACCCTTGATAAAAGTTCTTGTCTGTGATTGTGTGTAGAGGAAAAATGATCTCCTTTATGCAGTGTTTGGATTTATTGATGCAGTCGTCTGAAGACTCTCCTCTAGCTCCATTTGATCCAGAACCTGAAAGAACTTTTCTTGCAAGAAGAAGAGCAGCTTCAGTGTCTTCAGTTGAGGAAACAGAGGAAAGACAGGCAGTAATCAACATGGGTGACAAGAAACTGAGAGATTTGTGGATCCCCAAGGATCAGATATCAAATGCAGATGTTATTATGCCTGCCATTCAGGCAAATAACTGGGAGATCAAGCCTGCCTTGATCAACATGGTGCAGCATAATCCATTCAAAGGCAGTGCTTTGGAAAGTCCACATGAGCATATCAGGAATTTTCTGGAGTATTGCAATACACTCAAGCACAATGGTGTCCCCTGAAGCAATAAGGATGCAGTTGTTCCCTTTTCTCTGTCAGGACAACAAAGATATGGTATCATGCTTTACCAGTTCATTGCAGAGACACCTGGGAACATTTGGTGCAGGCCTTCTTTGAGAGATATTTTCCACCCACCAAAGCAGCTGAGTGCAGAGACAAAATCACCAGATTTGTGCAGTACAATGGTGAGAGTTTGTATGATACATGGCAGAGATACCAAGGACTCATCAGAATGTGTCCTAATCATGGCCAGGAACAGTGGCTAATTCTGCAAACATTCTACAAGGGTCTGACAGAACAGACCAGAGCTTTTGTTGATTCAGCTGCTGGTGGAGGAATTATGAACAAGACACTAGATGAAGCTACTGAATTAATTGAGAGTATGGCTTCTCATAATTTCTCTTGGACCAATGAAAGGACAGTTCATCCAAATGGTCAAGGTGCTCTGGAAGCAAAGCTTGATAGCTTGACAACTCAGATATCTCAGCTATGCAAGAGAAGAACAGTAAGGCAATAGTGCCTGTGAACCAAGTTTCTGCCACTTGTCTCATTTGTGGTAATGAAGGGCATTCACCTCAAGAGTGTACTCTGTTTGTACCCACAGATAACCAACTGGCAGAAGTGAATTATACTCAGAATCAAGGCCCTTTTTCTCAGAGCTACAACCCAGCTTGGAGAAACCATCCCAACTATCATACAAGAATGCAGCTCAGCAGAGTTATCCTCAAGCAAATCAACAGAATTACCATCAAGCAGCTCAGCCACAGTATGCTCAAACATCACAGCAAAATTTCAGACCTCAAGGCAATATGCAGTACCAACAGCACACAACAGCAACAGCAGAATCAAGCTAATCAGCAAAATGCTTCTACAAGCAACAGCAAGTCTGAAATAAATGAAATGATGAGGCTGCAGAAAGAAATGTTCAGTGGTATGCAGGAAACAATGAAGATGCAGTCTGAACTTTTCTATAAAACAATGCAGCAACTAACAGCTGGAATCTCTAATACTCAAGGCAATCAGCCTGAGAACAAGTTGCCAGCACAAGCAGAAAAGAATCCAAAACAGTGTGGTGCCATATCCACTACTGTAGTTGTAGATGCTGTAACAACTAGGAGTGGAATAAACACTGAACCAGTGCTCAAAACACCCCCAGCTGTCACTTATGTAGCACCACAAGAAGAGTTCACAATCAGCAAACAGTTAGGCAAGAAACTGTCCCAGAAGAGAAGGTGGCAGAGCCAGAAATTGCAGTGCAGCCTGCTACTGAAACTGAAAAAACAGCTAACACTGTAACAAAACCTGCATCAGAAAAGCCTGTGTTACAGAAAATCCATTTCCTGAAAGATTGGAAAATCTAAGGATGAAAAGCAGTATGCTAAGTTCCTGGAAACTATGAAGGAAGTTCAGATCACAATACCCATTCTGGATGCAGTGTTACACATTCCCTTGTATGCAAAAATTTCAAAGACCTGATAACAAAGAAGAGAAGCTTGGATGACCCAGAAATTGTTGCTCTGACAGAGGACTGCAGTGCTGTCATACTGAATTATATGCCAAAGAAGCTGGGTGATCCAGGGAGTTTTAGCATCCCATGTGTTGTGGGAAAGAGAACATTCACAGCATTGTGTGATTTGGGTTCATCAGTTAGTGTTTTACCTGGCTGTCAGTCAAATATTGCAGTTAGGAATTCTGAAGCCTACATCAATGACTCTGCAGTTAGCTGACAGAACACTGAGGAAACCAGCTGGAATTCTTGAAGATGTGCCAGTACAAGTTGGAAATTTTGCTTATCCAGTCGATTTTGTGGTACTAGAATGGAAGACAATTCTGAATCCATGATACTAGGCAGACCATTCTTGGCAACAGCTGGAGCAATAATAGATGTAAAAGGTGGAACTCTGAAACTGCAGTTTGGTTCTGAACAAGCTGAGTTCAGCATGAAGCATGCCTCTCATTGCCAAACATACTGGAGCAATGCCAGTCCATTGATGTAATAGACCAAAGTGTTTGGACACATACAAGAAATGCAGTCAGAAGAACCTGAAGCACAAGTGTTTGTGACAGCAGATAGTCCTAATCACCAGGAGCTGTGTGGAATATCTCTGTGTGAAAAAGATGCAGATGCTGAAGAATTGCAGTTGCAAACCAGTTCACAATTCTATAGTTGAGCTGAAAGAATTACCATCTCACCTGAAATACATATTCCTTGAGAAAGAAAAGATACACCCAGTGATAATCAGTTCTGCTCTGGACAATGAACAAGAAGAAAGCTTGTTGTCAGTATTGAGGCTGTACAAAATGTTATTGGGTACTCTATTGATGATATCAGAGGAATTGATGAGAAAGTTTGTTCTCACAGAATACACTTAGAAGATGGCAGTAAACCAACTAGAGAAGGGCAGAGAAGACTGAATCCAGCAATGCAAGAAGTAGTGAAAAAGAAGTACTGAAACTGCTAAAGGCAGGAATGATTTACCCCATTTCTGACAGTGAGTGGGTGAGCCCTATACACATTGTGCCTAAGAAAGGAGGTTATACAGTGGTAGAAAATGAGGAAGGGAGATTAATGACCACAAGACCAGTTACTGGATGGAGAATGGTCAATGACTTCAGAAAACTGAATAAGGCAACTAGGAAAGATCATTTTCCTTTGCCATTTATGGATCAGATGCTAGAAAGGCTTGCTGGTCAGAAATTCTATTGCTATCTAGATGGATATTCTGGGTTTCTGCAAATACCCATTCATCCATCTGACCAGGACAAGACAACATTCACTTGTCCATATGGAACATTTGCTTACAAGAGATTACCATTTGGTTTGTGCAATGCACCTGGCACATTTCAGAGGTGTATGATGTCTATATTTTCTGATCAAATTGAGAAGATCATGGAAGTATTCATGGATGATTTTACAGTATATGGAAAAGATTTCATCTCTTGCCTGAAAAATCTGACAGCAGTATTACACAGATGCTCTGAACAAAATTTGATCTTAAATTGGGAGAAGTGTCACTTCTTGGTAACTGAAGGCATAGTGCTTGGTCACTTGGTGTCTGCCAGAGGAATAGAAGTGGACAAGCAAAAGTAGATGTAATTGCTAAGCTACCTCCTCCTGAAAATGTAAAAGGAATACAGAGTTTCTTGGGACATGCTGGTTTCTACAGAAGGTTCATCAAAGATTTTTCTCACATTGCAAAACCACTTACACACTTGCTGAATCATAATGTAGAGTTTGTGTTCGATGAAGCATGTATGCAAGCTTTCAACAAGCTAAAAGAAGCTCTGGTTACAGCTCCAATAGTGCAACCACCTGACTGGACAGTGCCATTTGAACTGATGTGTGATGCAAGTGATTTTGCAGTAGGAGCAGTACTTGGTCAGAGAAAAGAGAAAGCAGTTCATGTGATTTACTATGCCAGCAGAACACTAGATGATGCTCAGATCAACTACACAACCACTGAGAAGGAATTGCTAGCAGTAGTGTTTGCATTTGATAAATTCAGACCCTATCTTGTTGGGCACAAGTGTGTTGTTTACACAGATCATGCAGCAATAAAATACTTGGTGAGCAAAAAGGATGCTAAGCCTAGGCTGATCAGATGGATTCTCTTGCTGCAAGAGTTTAATATTGAAATCAAGGATAAAAAGGGATCTGAAAATTCAGTAGCAGATCACCTGTCAAGAATCAATTGCCCAGGTGGCAGAGAGATACAAGATAGAATGCCTGGTGAGCAGCTAATGGCAGTAAGTGCTAGTTCTCCTTGGTATGCAGATATTGTGAATTATCTGGTTGTGAAATTATGCCAGCAGATATGTCTTACCAGCAGAAAAAGAAGTTCATGCATGATGCAAAAAGCTATTACTGGGATGAGCCATTCCTGTACAAGCATTGTGCAGATGGAATTGTGAGAAGATGTGTGCCAGCTGAAGAAATCAGTGATGTTATGTACCAATGCCATGCAGGCATGTATGGAGGCCATGCTGGAGTTATGAAGACCCAAGCAAAAATCTGCAAGCAGGATTCTATTGGCCTAACTTGTTCAAAGATGTGCATGATTATATCAACAATGTGATCCCTGCCAGAGAACTGGAAAAATATCAAGAAGAAATGAAATGCCACAGAAGGGAATTCTGGAGGTGGAACTATTTGATGTATGGGGAGTGGATTTTGTTGGTCCTTTACCATCATCAAATGGATACAAGCATATACTAGTTGCAGTGGATTATGTGTCCAAATGGGTTGAAGCAATACCCACTGTCAGTGCTGATTCAAAAGCTGTCTGCAAATTCTTCAAAACTGTCATTTTCCCAAGATTTGGAGTACCAAGAGTAGTGATCAGTGATGGTGGAGCTCATTTCAACAATGAACAGTTAGAGAAGCTCTGAACAAGTATGGTGTGAGAAACCACAGAGTAACTACACCTTACCATCCTCAAGCCAATGGACAAGTTGAGCTGTCAAACAGAGAAGTGAAACAAATTCTGGAGAAAGTTGTTTCTAAGTCCAGGGGGATTGGTCAACAAAATTGCCAGATAGCCTGTGGGCATACAGGACAGGATATAAGACACCTATTGGTATGTCACCATTCAGGCTTGTCTATGGAAAAGCATGTCATTTACCTGTTGAGCTAGAACACAGAGCACAGTGGGCAATGAGGAAGCTGAACATGGATTTAGGCAAAGCTGGAACTGCAAGAAAGCTTCAGATGTGTGAGTTAGAGGAACTGAGAAATGATGCTTATGAAAGCTCAAAGATCTATAAGGACAAGACCAAGAAATGGCATGACAAGCACATTCTCAGAAAGGAATTCAGTGTTGGACAGACAGTGTTGGTTTATGACTCCAAACTGCATTTGTTCTCTGGAAAATTCAAGTCAAGATGGTTTGGCCCTTGTGTCATCAAGAGAGACCTAGGACATGGTGCTTTTGAAGTACAGAGTGCAACAGATGGTACTTTCAAGGTGAATGGACAGAGACTGAAGCATTACAGAGCAGGAGAGCAGTTGAACACTGAAGAAAGTGAAGAAACAGATGATGATGAAGCTGAGGATGATCCCAATGCATCCTCTGCAGCTGAGAACCAGTGAAGGAGCTACAGTCAGGCTCATGACTATAAACAAGCGCTCATCAGGAGGCAGCCTGGTACCCTTGTACATTATTTACATGTTATTTCCATTTACTTGTTTTTGTTTGTGTTTTTCTTTTTGTCTTTGTTTTTCAGATTTTGAATAAAAGAAGTGGAGAAGTCTTGGCTATGATATCATGAAGCAAGAGGCAGCAGCAATCACCAGGTGGAAACATTCCAATCTTTTATACCTTATTCACAGCATGAATAATATTGTTATGCCATGTTTCAGATTTATGATCAATTTGGCAATTTTATGGCTGTTACAGAAATTTTTATGGTTTTGCTCTGTTCTGATTAAATAGCATTACATGCTGTTGTGAATCATGTATGTATCTGCTTATTATTCTTGCAAAGGCTATGTTCAGACCCATTTCTCAAAAGAATTGATTTATTTCTCTGTTCAAAACTTGTGGAATACTTGATAATGCCATTTGCTATGAAACTGAACTATATGATCCATTTTAGAGCCATTTACTAACTCCATTCTGCACATTTGCATTTTTGGCATTAGCAATCAATATCTCTGGATAGTGATTTGTGAAGCACTAACACTAACTGAAAATGTGTTAACACAAAAATTTTTTGCATTAGCAACCACAATCTCGGGATTGTGGTATGTGACGCACTAACCAGAAAAAGTAACTGAATCTTCAAGCAACAATTTTTGCATTAGCAGCTATGATCCTGGGATGGTAGCTTGTGACGCACTAACTAATAAAACAAGTGTCTTCCTAACACTAACTACTAACTCATGCATCCTGCAGCATTAGCCTATTATGTTCCCTGGAACTGTAGTAGGTGAAGCACTGACTAAGCATGCATCCTTGCATTTGGCTATTTTCTGGATCATTTACTTTCCATTTCTGTGCAAATTGTCTTATCATACTAATCCCAAGCATTTGAACTTAGAAATGGTTAAATTCTGCTATTTGAAACTTGTCTCCAAACTAGCACTTGCTCTAATAGTAAACAGAACTGCATTGAATCCAATTAGAATGAACTGCTAAGTTTTCAGAACCTTGCACTATTCATATTCTGCTTGTTCTCATTTGCATCCAATTTTCTTTACTTGAGGACAAGCAAAGGTTTAAGTCTGGGGGTTTGATCACCATCATTTATATGCATAATTCACAGACCTAAAACCTCACTTTTCTATATCCAGAACTGCAAATATCTTCATTTGATATTGCTTTCACTCATTTTGCAGTTCAGTGCGCAAAGGCACATAATCTTCAGAAGATCCAATGTAGAAGTGAGGCAAGATGCAGCATTCAACTCATATCAATGCAGCAAACAAGATGGCCATGATCAACAAGTCAAATCAAGCAGAAACTGAAGAACATCTATGTGCCAGAAAGTGAACAGTAACTGACAGAGATCAATTCTGTCAGTTAACTCAAGTTCTTCATCACCATCGAAGCAAAGCACAAGTGAAGCAATACAAGGCCCAAGAGAAGAGAAGAAGCAATTCAAATAGTTTGAATCATAGAAAGGGAAAGAAGATCAACTTGGAGATCAAGGAAACCACAAAAGGCATAAAGGCAAAAAGGTGAAAAAGAGAGAAACATGCCATGTGCACTGTGAGCTGTGGCCAAGGAGGAAGCTTCCCTCTCCATCAACTCGTACCACACCTCCACCACAAATGGAAAAAGGTGTATAAAGCCACCACCACCACAGACCCTCTCACTCGCACTCACCTCCCACTCGACCATCCACTCCACTCCACCTTTTCCCTCAGCCTCCACTACACCTTTCCAACCAACTCGAGACCAAGAACACCAAGAACTCCAAGAACCAGAGCAAGAACAAGAAGAAGAACATGATGAACAAGGAGATCAGGAGAAGAAGTACAAGGCCTTGGTGACCAGAAGCTCATGATCTGCAACTCTTCTTCCACCCTCTGCTTCCTCTGCTTCGACTAGGGTTTCTGTGAGCTAAAGCCAAAGATTTCTCTCCACTTTCTTGTGTAATCCTGTGTGAAACTAGTAGATCATCCATCTGCAAGTAGGGCTTGTGATATTTGGCTACTGCAGTGAATTGAGTGACACAGTTCTCTGTTTTATCTGAAGATTTACTTGATATGTTTGTTGTTTGCTTTGATCTGTGTGTGTAAGGCTAGTCCCTGCACACTGAGTGTTGTAATTCTGTCCCTAGCCTCCCCTTGCTTGTTAACTCACTTGTGATCTGGCTTGACAACCCAGAAAGCAGTGATCTTTGTGTTATGCATTTTTCTCCTGCCTAAACTGCTAAAAACCCTTGCTTGCATGACTAGTCTCTGCAAGCTGTTTGAGTAATCTTGTTCCTGTCTAAACCATGCTTGGATCCTTGCAGGACTTGATTGACAACCAAGAACCTGCAAGTTAAATTCTGAATTCTAGCTCTTAAACCCTTTTTAGTAAAAACCTTTACTTTTCTGTTGGAAACATAAAAACCTGAAGATTTGGTTTAGCTTCTGCCAACCCTTAGAACCATCATAGCCTTGTTGATCCCTGTGGAGACGATAGCACAAACCCCCTATAAATCTACAGCTTGATCACTTGCCTCTGAGCAGGTGGATTCACCGGGATAGCATTTGCTCCGGTGAGTGGTAAGTTTTGACTCGGCGGAATTCTCTGAGGTGCCCCCGCCTGATTTCCTCTGGATATGGCTCCTTCCCCCTTGTGCGCTGATACCAGCTGCATTGCCAAGTTGTATGATTCGCCGGTCTACGGATGTCTTGGGTGTGGAAACTGCAAGGTCCATCCAACATAGCCTCATAAGTGAAGGACTTCTTCTTGTCATTCCATGGCCTCTTCCCCTCTTGATTCTGGCCCCATGCTGGGCCACTGTTATTCGGACGCTGGCTACTGCCGGCATCTGGTTGGTCTTGGTCCACTGCAGCAACTTGATTCGAACCATACCGGTAATCCGATTCTCTCCTCTTGTTGCCGAAGTCCTGGCAGTCATTCTGCCGAACTGGCCCGGGTCTGTTGTTCACCGGGTATCTTCTACTCGGCTCAACCGAGTTCAGCAGAGGCTGTGTCAGGTCACCGAGAGCATAGCTATCCACGATCCGGATTGTCTCGGCCAAAGTGGCCGGCATTTCTCTCTGCAGCTTCTGCCAGAGCATGGAGCCATGTAGGCATCCTTGCGCAAACCATGAAATGGCCCGTGCCTCCACAACTCCTTCGCAGGAATTACGGACAGTACTCCACCGAGTTAAATAATCTCGGTCAGTTTCATCATCCCTCTGCCTGCACATGGCAAGCTGCTGAGGACGGTTGGGCCTCTTGTAAGTGCTGGATAAGTTGCTAACGAAAGCCTCTTCAAAGTCCAGCCAGCAGTCGACACTGCCCTCTCTCAAGTTGTTCAGCCAAATCTGGGCTGGCCCTTCCAGCATCTGTGGGATATATCTCACCGCCCATCGGCGGTTACCTCCCGTAATGTGCAAAACCGACACATAATCTATCAGCCAGTCCTCTGGCTTGGTGCGGCCATCATATGTCTTTGTACCTCGGCTCAATTGAAAGTTCGGCACCGGAGGTTCCCTCATGATCTGAGGTCCAAAGCATGCAGGGCCAGGTGGGCCTTGCTCTTCCAGCATCTCGGACAGATAAATTATGTCCAACTTGTAGCGCGCATCATTTGGTGCTAACATGCGAGGTCCCAACCGGGATCCCAATGCACCCTCATACCTCTGATACCCGGCTCTCTCCATAGCCGAGTTACCATCATCATATCGGTTGGCCGCATGGCCAACACCTTGCGGCTACTGCAGATGTTCGACACTCGGTTGCTGCCGAGGCTGGTTCGGCACCGGATACCGAGGTGGATGACCTCGACCAGCCGAGTTAACATTCCCGACATTCGGGTTGCCTAGGCCGGGATTACTCTTACCTCGGCCTGCAGTGGCCTGCCCAGCTAATTACTTTCCGGCATACTCCGGATCATATGTCTGCATCTGCTTATTCTTACCGGAGTTTACACTCCGGTCTCGACCTCCACCATCATGTGGAGATGAAGCTTGTCCCCTAGATTTTTCACTAGCTGCCCTAGCCGAGTGAACAATCTGGGACCCACCAGCACCTGGGTTAGCCTTGCGAAAGGCCTCATTCTCCCGGTTAGCAACACCGATTAACTCATTAACTCGGTCTTGCTGCTTACGGCGAGCTTCTCCGGATAAACCAGATAACTCGGCTCTTGCTGCCTCGGCAGCTCTAAGAGTCTTAGCAGGGGATCTAAACTTCGGTTTTTCAACCGTCATATGGCTAGGAGTCTTACTAGAACTAGATCTACCGTCTCTAGCAATCTCAGCATTGAGGCCTTTGCCTCTCCTACGCACATCCTCTATATGGCTAGGGTGATTAGCTACCGGGGTTAACCCATGAGCTGCATTATACTCACGAAGGGATATGCCGAAATCTCTCCGTATCTCGGCCACCTCAATGGCCTCCTGATGCAGCTTCTGGCGCTGCAGCTCTAACTCGGCAGCTGTTTGGGCAGCATCTATCCCGGTTGCTACCGGCACAGCCAACTTCTCGATGATCTCCTCTAGAGGAGCAGGTCTGACCGGCACATTGGATATACCGGCGCGGAGGTGCTCCTCCCCTTCCAGCGGAGGTTTCGCCATGCGGGCGGATTTGGTGGCAGGTTCACCGGCATTGCCTTTGCCAGCACCACCCACAGGCCCAGTCATCATTACCTCGGCGCAGCTCCTAGGCGATCGATACGCCGGCCGCGAGCCGCGCAGACAACAGGAGGATCCTCGGTGGCGACGTAGGTCACGAAGGTGCCGAAGCTGATGAGGCAGCCGTTCATCGGGAACGGCCTGCTGCCGAAGCATCCCGCATTGTCGCTGATGAAGTTCAGCGAGCCAAGCTTGCAGATGAGCCCGCAGACGACGCGCTCGCCGGAGTCGATGATGGAACCCGTCCGGATGATCACACTGGCCAGCGCCGCTGCAGGCCCCACGGTGAGCGCCAACTGTCATGGTGGTATCACGGCAGATGCCATAGGATGGCTAAAGTGTGGGGCCGATGGACGCTAGTGGATCCGGGAGAGGGCTAGCGCGCTAAGGAGCGCACACAGATGAACTCACAAGCATACGAACACGCACGATCTACCCAGGTTCGGGGCCCTCGTGAGGAGGTAACACCCCTACTCCTGCCTATATCTCTGTATATATCTCTCAATCACAAGTACAAGCTGCTATTTGAGCTTTATGATCCCAACAATGGGGATGAACACGAGGTGGAAGATGAAGCTATGGGGGGAAATGAGTCTCAGGGCATCGTCCCTCACGCAAGAGGGGGTGAAGCCCTATTTATAGGCTAAACCGAGTTACTGAAATGCCCCGCATGCTGCACTGTAGCCATGCTCAACGGTATGTCATGATGGTACTCCTGTCAGAGACAGGACGTGACATGCCCATCCCCTGCAGCACAACGGTACACCTAGAATGTACCCTCTGCTAGGGACAGGACATGGCATGCCCATGCCTATCTCGTAGCCTTTTCCCCGGATGTCCCGCGGTCAGCGGTTAGGTGAGGCATGTCACCTCGCTCCCCCTGCACGCTCCCGTGTCAGGCGCTTCCGTGCCAGGCGCTCCCGTGTCAGACGGGATGTGACAGGAGCATTGACTACTCTCGGACACTAAGACACCTCGCCTCGCCTGTTCCGACATAGACATGTCGGACTCTCCTTCGGTGATTATCTCTTCCTGCACATAACAGAAGACAAGAGGATACCGATATTCATATGTCAGTCGACCTACCTCGGTTAGCATATGCCGGTTTGCACCAGCATGGTACCTCGGTTCCTTTTGGCCCTGATTACCTCGGTTTGCTTATGTCGGTTTGCGCCAACATCACACCCCGGTCACTTCTGAGGTCCAGGTATGTCGGCTTTTACTGTAACCTGGCCCACACCTGGGCGAAGCTTTTACCATATCATGACCCTACCCGGGGTAGCCCCCGACATCGACTTTGACCGTTAATATATAATAAATTATGTCGATCTAGAATGTATAAATGATATCTTTGGATTTGTCTTGCAAAAATTATTTCTTCCACATATTTTTATAATAATTTTGTGGTCATATCATGGATATACAAATCATGGTCAAAGTTGGACGTCGTTGACCAACGAAATTAAAGGGTGCCTTGTATTTGGGATGGAGGGAGTACCAGCTTTACTCTTTTATAGGTTTTCTCTAAAGAAAAACGCCCATACGACAAGATAATTAGATTTTTCGTAGACAAGCTAAGGTCGATCCAGCGCACAGCCGCATACATGCATGAAATGCTCATATATATGGTTGCTATGTATCTTTCATGATCTTGGGTCTTGATCAATCATTATTCCAAATATTAAAGCGAAACGTCCGTTCGCGCTCTCACGATCAATCCAGATTCGGTTAGCTAACTTTAGGTTAGCTTTCAACAGATAATCTTTTTTTTTTTGAAACGAGGCAAAATATTTGCCATTTCAATTAATTAAGGAAGGATTTTTTAGAGGTGTTACAAGCCAAGCCTTGCCCAAAGAAGGCAAGGCACACAAAGAAAGTCTACTCTCCTGGCATAATATTACACAACGCTTTGGCTTCGGCATGCAACCACATGCCCTTTTCATCTTTAATCTTTTGGAGGATCGTAGTAGCGGTGGCCGACTTATTTTGGAGGACCCGTGCATTTCTCTCCAACCAAATTTCCCACGAGACAAGCATGTCAAGTGAAGCTAACGCCTTCCGATTGGCGCCTCTGTTGTGGATGACATGAACCCACCACTCCTTGACGCTTCCCCAAGAGTCCCAATCCGATGGATCCATATCATGGAGACCGAGCCAAGCTTTCAATGAGGACCAAATCCTCTAGGTGAACCGACATTTAAAGAAGAGGTGTGCCGCCGTTTCTTGCGCTTCATTGCAAAGCTTGCATTAACTACAATTTTGCCACCCCCTCCGCTCAAGTCTATCCGCCGTCCAAACTCGGTTTTGAAGGATCAACCAAGAGAGGATTTTGCATTTGGGAGGCGCCCATGGCTTCCAAACCAAAGAAGGCATCTTGGAAGAAGGCTGCCATTTACATCACATGTTTCATAGCAAGTACATATGCTGCCATTGTGTCTGCGTGTAAAGCTGTATATACCTAGGTAGCTCATCCGATCCTCCGCCTATTGTCGCCGTCGCACACATGCATCGTTCGGTCACCATCACCGCCGGTTGCGCCGCCGGCATCGTTGTCGGATCTCCGGTCGCATCTGGCATGCATCCATCCATGGGGGGTACATGTGGTTGATTTCATATTGATCATGCACGTTCCACCGATCAAGACCCTCTGCACCACGCGGATGGATACTAGTATCTGGCTAGCGCCCAGAGCATACAGTGACTGCCTGATTGTCATGCCAAATTAGGGCACTCAATCACCTCTAATCAATCTTGAGCCCAAATGAGCATGCAATATCCTTCTAATCACCTAACCTAATTGGCAACCTCGTGATGGTTAGCTTTGTGAACTGCCTCAAGAATAATTAAAACCACAACCGCACATCATTGTCCCCCAAACCAATAATTAACCACACCTTCGCTATCTTTTTTTTTCTTCCTTTAACCATGTTGTAAACAACATCTCTCTTTCCTGTAAGATAAAAACCGGAGAAAATATTTATTTACATGGAGAGACCTAGCTTACCATGCAGGCTCTCGACAGATCAGCTAGCCAGATGCATCAGCTGCACATAAACAATCCCAAGATAATTCACCCGTGGCACCCAATCAGTCAGTCTCATATCCAACAATATATACATCCAAGTGTTACATTGCTGGTGGAGCATTGGTCCCAAGCTGAAAAGCTAGCTTGCTATATATATTCCACAGCAAAAGCTAAGATAGATACTACGCAGATAGCTTATCACAAAGCTCCTGGTTAGTCTAGCTTAACCCGGCACAGGCGCCTAACTAAAGCAACACCACTTAGCCAGCGATTAGTTCCGTCTTGTTGTTTCTCAGCTCAGCTCGATATAATCTTTCAGCTATCTAGGTGCCATGGCGAACTACCACATCGGCGGCGGTGGCGGCGGGAGGTACGGGATGGCATCCGCGGCGGTGTGGAGGGAGCCGGAGAGCCCCCAGCTGAGCTTCATGAGCGGCTGCAGCTCCCTCTTCTCCATCTCCGCGCTGCGGGAGGATGACGCCGACATACTAGCCGGAGCACGGTCGCTGCCGGCGACGCCGGTGTCCCTGGCGGGGTTTGGCGGAGACGAGGTGGACATGGAGCTGCGGCAGCAGGGCGGCGGCAGCGGCGGCGACGACCCGAGGACCGTCCGGATGATGCGGAACCGGGAGTCGGCGCTGCGCTCCAGGGCCAGGAAAAGGGTACGTACACAGTACACAACATATACGTAGAATACGTATACTATACGCGGCTTATTAATTTCCTTCGTACATATGATCGTATACGCTTGTTTACCGTTGGCCGCCTGCACCCCAGAATGCACACGTGGATTTTCAATGTTAATTATCCCTATCTCCGGATATATTTATTTTCATGGTTAAGCAAATATTAGAGATCAGTATCTCCGGATAAAATCTTAACTGGTGACTGACATCTCTTTCTGTTTTTGCATCATGCATTAGTTGATGCAATAATTTATTCTCAACGTGGGCCAAATTAACATCAATATATGTAGTGTATGATTAGTACTGCTCCCCTCCACCTAATACACACTCTTAATTTCTAAAGCTGAAAGAATCAACATGAGGTCACTGACCTAATCCAAACCTAGCGTTAGCAGAAAACAAAACAGTAAGATGAGCAAAATTCATTTATGAATTCAAGCTACCTGGTTTGAATTAGTGTTGAAATTTATTACCTTAAGAAAAACAGTGTTGAAATTGGTTCATGATTAAAGAAAAGAGGGACTGTCAACTATTGACTTAGTTTTGTCAATGTTTAAATGGCACCCGGGGAGACAATTGGAATAATGTGGTACTGGGATGTCATTCTGGTTGCATCAAGCATGCCTTCATGCCGATAATTTTTATTCTCAGATTGATTAGTGCTCCTGACACCTAATGCACAATCTAAATTTCAGTAGAACCCCGGACCAGTAGGCACCGGAAAAAATGCTGCAGAAATTAATTAAGAGTTAGTTCGTCAATCGACCTAATCAACCTCTCTAGGACTAGCAAAAGAACAGCAAAAGGAGCAAAACACGTCTGCATCTTGGCAGTTGGTGATCAGCTGAACATGAATCAATACATCAAGTATATATACCCAAGTTGTTAAAGGATAAAATTAACTACATTATTTAAAAGTAATGTTGGTTAGTTTTTGGAGTTTGTGGCCATCTGGATATAGACATCAATGCATAAATATCCAAGCTGTGCTATGGAGTTTGTTAGACTGAACACTTTCGCTTTGTTTGCCATCCGGTGGCTTTGAAAACTACTTTTTTTTTGTTTCTGTTGTAAATACCATTGGTAGTTGAAAGCATATCTGATGGAGATGTAACAACGCATCTTTACTAAGTCCCATTGCACACATCACCATAGGTAGGCGTCAACCGACAAACATCAAGCTTACATCAATCGAACCAACTGCTTGAAATTGACTTTGTATTCGTATGCTCATGTTGTATTGATAAACCTTTGCAGAGCATAAATAACTACTTCAAATACTATGATGTTTCTCACATGGTCTTATCTGAAGTACTAGTACACCTAGTACCCTTGAAATAAACCACAATTGCATGCCTAGTATTCTGCAAGACAGCAAGAAATATTTTTGGACGAAAATAACATATTTTGCAATAATTGCAAGCTATTAACAAACGAATTAGTACACCTTAGTGAGATATTTTTTATGCAGGCATATGTGGAAGAACTCGAGAAGGAGGTTCGTCGTCTTGTCGACGACAACCTCAAGCTGAAGAAGCAGTGCAAAGAGGTACTCAAATTACCTAATCTATGGCTTACCCAGTGCATGTCTATCCTTCACCAAATTGCTATTTCTGAAAGGAAACGTAATACATTTTAGGAAGACATATTTAACATAGTTTTAATGTCTGATCACACCTGTTCTCCATGCCTTGGATCGACAGTTGAAGCAGGAAGTGGCCGCTCTGGTTCTGCCTACTAAGAACACGTTGCGACGAACCTTGTCCTTTGAATTCTGAAGCGACAGTCAAAGATGCAGGATGGATGTGCATTTCGTCTGCACAAAATTAGGATACAATTTAATGATCCGACCTGTGTACATTTACAGAGTATGTATGATGGATCAAAATGAACCATATCTAGGTTGCTGTTTCTTAACATTTTCTTTGCTAATGTTAGAGGAAATGTTGTCTTGTCTTCAGTCAGCAATCACCACATAGCTTTTTCTCTAATTAACTGTTATTTCTTACCACGATGGCCTTGCTTTTAATATCTGGTGTTTTCATCGAACTGCTATATACTAATGTCATCATCCAAGTACATACTTAACTTACATCATCGAATTGCAACTTTTCTACACCCCTAAACCTATTGGCATTGCTTATTTTACCTTATTATTATTAGACTTGCATAATCCGTGAACAATCATATCTAGGAGAACTTTACCCCACAAAGGTTCTGCAATGTGAGAATATTTATCTAGAGATGACAATGAACGACATGTGTAAAGTAAGGAAGTAATTAACGCGTTTATTTTTGTTTTTGAAGCAGGTAGCAAATGGTCATATTTTGGATTTTTTTTTTGACTATGTGGAACTAATATTTCCTCCCATATACTTCAGCGCATACGTAACCTGCATGAATTTTCTTCAAAATTTTAGAGCCTTCTATGCAAGAGACGTAAGGTGTTTCAAGAGATGATATAAATGAGCCCAAAAACGTTTAAAGGGGGAATTCATCATTGAATGGACGGAACTATAAGTTGAAAACGTTGAACCGAACAAGAGAGCATTCTAAGGCTTATACAAACTTCGAAGCAACCAGTGGCTTCAGTTGTTATGAATCATGAATTCATGAATGATTCGTCAAAAATCACACATCACTACGGGAAACCGTCAAAACGCCGACGGCGGGCCGCCGTCGGCGTAGCAACGATCGCCGTCGGCGTAGACCTGCCGTCGGCGTAGGACGCTGTCGGCGTATGAACAATGTCGTCGGCATATCCGTCGCCGTCGGCGTATCTGAAGTGGGACCCACCAAACGGACGTCGAACGTCTCCGTCTGCTCCACCTATACGCCGACGGCAGTGCCGTCGGCCTAGGCTGCCACGTGTGCTGATCTGGTGCGTCTGGGAGGAGTCGTACGCCGTCGGCGTAGGGATGACCATATGGTCCTCCAGCGTCGACGTGGCGTCATCCCGTGCGTCCCCGCAGCATACTACGTGCCGTCGGCGTAGACTTGACCATATTTTCAGTTTCTATAACTTTTTGCTGTTGGTTTCTGGCGCATTTTAAATACAATTAAAATTACACAAATTATAAAACATCACAGAAACATCAAATAAAACACCACATAAATATCCAAATGACACAAACATGATTCAAATTCATCCAAGCATTCATACAAACTCCAAACAAGTTCGAATTCACACACGCTACACCCGAACACATCCTACACCTCCCGAGAGCCCGAGGCCGATGATTCCTTGCCTTGGCTCATCTTGGTCAATCACCTGCATTGAGAAAGGATAAACTTTTAAGCATGTTGAAAAATATAGTAAATAAGAATAAAGACGTAATGCAATTAAGAAGAAGCATGTTGAAAAGTAAATAGTACGCAAAAGGACATAAAAGACCCTCACCCCTAATCATCACTCTCATAGTTAAGTCCTGGGTTGTCGTCATCACTATCAACATCACTATCACGAGTGTTGTATATTGGAACCTCCTCGCACGGTGGAGGCTCATCATCGTCATCACTATCACTCTGTAACTTGTTGAGCATATCTATATCCTTTAGATTCACCACTACGTCACCACCTGTTTGTGCATTGTCCTTGCGGTCCTCAAGACCTTGTATGCCAAAGTCCCCAAAGGTTTGTTCCTCTTGATAGAAAATCCACTCGTATGTTTTAGGGTCAATGTTGTTGTAATCCCCTCGTATGTCGCGATCCTCATGCCATCTGGCGCTAACAAATGCGCCACGCGCCGCTCATCCTCAAAGTTGAGGATCGCTCTCGCCCCAAAGTGCTGGACCGCCGCGCAGTCGTAGGCGCGGGCCGCCTGCCACGGGCACCTGAAAGTACCAAGCTGGATCTTCCTGTGATCCACTGTGATCTGAGCTGCCCAAGTCGGGATCTTCGTGTGTCTCCGATGAACACCGCGAAACTTTCGCTCCGGCTCCGACATGATACTTAGTTAAGCAAAAGCATTTGATACACGGGTTAGTCAAGGAAGCATAGATTAAAAAAAAAAGCAGGCCTACGTGAGACAACATCGATTGTACAACATATATTGCATACACCAAAATTTGCTCACTGTTTTAATAAACCTAAAACTTTAATCAACTACACATATACACAGTGGGGAAGAATAAACCTAAAATTTACTATCAATCTACTAATTGTAAACCTAACAAACACTTAAAATCTACTAATTCTAATACTAAAACTACCATTTTACAACTAACAGTGGCACTAACCCTAAAACTAACACACACAAACTAACACACACTAAATCTAAAACTATTAATTTGCAAAACAAATGAACAAACCTTGGAGGAGCTTCGGTGGTGTGGACATGCGGTGGAGGAGCGGCCGGAGAGGTGGCACTGTGGGCGACGGAGGAGCTGCGGGGAGGAGGCGGCCGGGGCGCGGGGAGGAGGCGGGCTGCGCAGGGGAGGCGGCGGGATGTGTGGGCGGGCGGGCGGCGCGGGGAGGAGGCGACCGGGGCGCGGGAAGGAGGCAGGCGGTGTGGGCAGGCGACGCCGGGGAGGAGACGGCCGGGGAACGGGGAGGAGGCGGCCGGGGCGCGGGGAGGAGGCGGGCTGCTCAGGGGAGGAGGCGGGCTGTGTGGGCGGGCGGACGGCGCGGGGAGGAGGCGGCCGGGGCGCGGGAAGGAGGCAGGCGGTGTGGGCAGGCGACGCCGGGGAGGAGACGGCCGGGGAACGGGGAGGAGGCGGCCGGGGCGCGGAGAGGAGGCGACGGCGGATCGAGGAGGAGGCGGGCGGTGTGGGCTGGGTTGTGTGGTTGGGGACGAGCGTGCGGCCGCGCGGTTTTGGTTAAGTGGATAAGCATACGCCGACGGCAATGCCGTCGGCGTATGTGTTCTGAATTTCTTCCTTTTTTATAAACAAATAAAATATTATTTATTTCTCCATATAATATTTATTTATTTATTTCTCCATATAATATTTAATGTAGTTATAATTTATATATATATTTGACCTATAATTGCCCTCCCAATTTCAGTATCCCACCCCCGTAAAATAACGGTTCGAGTTTCCCGGAACCCAACCCTACAACATATTACATGTAAAATAAATAAAAACAACACATGTAAAATCGTCAGGAGAAAGATGAACAACATCTGATGAAACAACAGAAGAAAATGCAAGAAGAGACACTGAGAGAACAAAAAAGATGTGAAAAAGAAGATGCTGAAGCGAAGAAACGACATAAAAGGCAGGAAAAAGAAACACTGGAAGAACAAAAGCGCCGTGAAAAGGAAGAAGCTGAAACGAGGAAACAACAAAAGAGGCAGCAGGAGGAAGCTGAGAATGAACAGAAGCGTCTTGAGAAGCAAGCTTCTTTGATGCAGCGCTTTTTCAAAAGGACAGTGAAAAACATGATAAATCTGGAGAGGATAACTCAGGTGCTTGCTCTGTCGCCCGAAAGGGGAGTTTTCACCTCTAAGTGCAGGAACTCACTAGAGAGAAAGTGAAGCCGGTGAAGCCGGTCACACCTACGAGTAAGATATTGCACATTTACAACACACAACAGACTTGTATACATACGGTATGGCACAACCTAGGTTTGGGTGGGGTTCCGACGCTCCAGGGCCCCGCTTCGGCGAAACCCTGAATCCGCTGGAAAAACCCTAACGTTTCCGTCTACCCCCATAGACGTGCGTCGAAAGGGGGTAGCCCGGTGGACTTTTTTGCTTGGTTGCGTTAGGTTATGCCATAGGAACATCATAAACCAAAGTCTACCCCAAATCGACACAAGATTCCATCCGGTTCTCCCGAAAGGGGAGTTTTCACCTCTAAGTGCAGGAACTCACTAGAGAGAAAGTGAAGCCGGTGAAGCCGGTCACACCTACGAGTAGGATATTGCATATTTACAACACACAACAGACTTGTATACATACGGTATGTCACAACCTAGGTTTGGGTGGGGTTCCGACGCTCCGGGGCCCCGCTTCGGCGAAACCCTGAATCCGCTGGAAAAACCCTAACGTTTCCGTCTACCCCCATAGACGTGCGTCGAAAGGGGGTAGCCCGGTGGACTTTTTTGCTTGGTTGCATTAGGTTATGCCATAGGAATATCATAAACCAAAGTCTACCTCAAATCGACACAAGATTCCATCCGGTTCGCCCGAAAGGGGAGTTTTCACCTCTAAGTGCAGGAACTCACTAGAGAGAAAGTGAAGCCGGTGAAGCCGGTCACACCTACGAGTAGGATATTGCACATTTACAACACACAACACACTTGTATACATACGGTATGGCACAACCTAGGTTTGGGTGGGGTTCCGACGCTCCGGGGCCCCGCTTCGGCGAAACCCTGAATCCGCTGGAAAAACCCTAACGTTTCCGTCTACCCCCATAGACGTGCGTCGAAAGGGGGTAGCCCGGTGGACTTTTTGCTTGGTTGCGTTAGGTTATGCCATAGGAACATCATAAACCAAAGTCTACCCCAAATCGACACAAGATTCCATCCGGTTCGCCCGAAAGGGGAGTTTTCACCTCTAAGTGCAGGAACTCACTAGAGAGAAAGTGAAGCCGGTGAAGCCGGTCACACCTACGAGTAGGATATTGCACATTTACAACACACAACACACTTGTATACATACGGTATGGCACAACCTAGGTTTGGGTGGGGTTCCGACGCTCCGGGGCCCCGCTTCGGCGAAACCCTGAATCCGCTGGAAAAACCCTAACGTTTCCGTCTACCCCCATAGACGTGCGTCGAAAGGGGTTAACCCAGTGGACTTTTTTGCTTGGTTGCGTTAGGTTAGGCCATAGGAAGGTATTTTACATGTGTTGTTTTTATTTATTTTACATGTATATGTTGTAGGGTTGGGTTACGGGAAACTCGAACTGTTATTTTACGGGGGTGGGATACTGAAATTAGGAGGGCAATTATAGGTCCAATATATATATAAATTATAACTACATTAAATATTATATGAAGAAATAAATAAATAAATATTATATGGAAAAATAAATAAATTTTATACAAATTGGAAGTACACGTGTTGCCGTCGGCGTATCGACGCAGCTGGACGTATTTGTTCTTTCCATCACGGCGTCCTTTTGTACGCCGACGACACGTTTTATGCCGACGGCTGCCGTCGGCCTTACCTGGGTACGCCGACGGCGCTTCGTACGCCGACGGCTGTTTCGACGGATGCCCTATCTCGTGCGGTATGCCGACGGCCCCGACATTTAGCCGTCGGCGTACGGCGTGGCCGTCGGCGTTTTGACGGTTTCCCGTAGTGCATGCGTAAAGGTGGACATGGCAAGTTGTTGACACAAACAATAACTAGCTAGCCCACTCTGAACGGGTTAACTAGCTAGCTACTTAGAAAACCGGCCGGGTTGACCAGTACGTGCACTGCGCCGAGCACCACCAAGCAGGTCCACGCCGGCCAGCTGCTCCGTCCTGCTGCTGCTGTTGCTGCTCCCGTTGCCGATAATGGCGCGCCGGTCGGCGATCCAACCGGCGCCTTGGCGCTGGAGACCTCGACGGCGAGGTTCATGGCTCCCAAGCAGTGGCCAGTGATCTCGCAGATGAACCACTAGGTCTTGGCCTCGGAGAGCACGACTCTGTCGGAGCCGCTTTCACAGGTGGCGAGCACGGCGCCGGGGCCGGTGGCGTAGCAGGCCCGGAAGGCCGCCTCCGTCACCTCGTACACGTTGTGCTGGCCCTTGACGTACTGGAACACTGCACCACAGATGGATCGGTCGGTCAAGTTAAACCATGCACTAGCTAGCTAGGCTGCAACGTTGTGTTTGATCGATGGCGATTATATTATGCACTGACCTAGGACGTCGCCGGCGGCAAAGGAACGGGCCTGCGCCCAGTCGGCGTAGTCGGTGCTGAAGCCCCATCCATCGTCGCCGCCTACCGGGTATTCTGCCGCCTCAACTGGACGCCACAGGAGAAGCACGTAGACCATGGCTACCGTGACCGCCAGCAGCTGGCGGAAGTAGTACGGGGACGGCATCGTCGATCGAGGTATAGAAGGAAATGGCGGCGCGCTGACCTTATGATGGACGGATAACGCTACTATAAATACATATGTGGACGACGTGGCAAGGTGATCGACTGGCCGTGGAGTGGAGCGCATAATGACATGATCGAGTTCATCCACCTCGACCTCGTTAATCCAGCTAGAGCCTCCACGAGGCTGGAGTGGACATACACATATGGAGCAGAAATGGCTGAATAATGGAGCTATAGCAGAAATGGCTGAATAATAGCAGTATATAGCTTTTTATTTTTTCACTTTTCAAACTTATTTCTCAACAAGCAGTGGTTTCTAAAAGATACATCAAACTTGACTCACACCTTAAAACAAATGGATATAGGTTCATGCAAATTTGATTCAAACTTAGTCCATCAAAATTTGATTCAGACTAGTCAATCAAAGACTATTAGCATAACAAAATCCAAAATTGCATAAAAACTAAACAAATTAGTTGTCAGTAGTTTGGCAATGATCCTCTCCCATTCCTCGTTGCTGATGGAGCAAATGTCGATGGCCGACACCGGATGGATTGGCCCATGTGTCTTCCCCAACTTGCCGAGCTCCTCATCCTGCCAGCGCTCTCTTTGTTCCATATACCGGCGGAGGATCTCTGTCATGTACTCCTTATTGGCGCGCTCCGCCTTGAGGCGGAGTAGTGGGGGGTGACAACGCGCTTCAGTCTCTAACGGATCACGCTAAAACGTGACTGCGTCGGGGTCTAGGTGTGTTGAATCCCATGACAGATGTGACTGACGTAGAAAACGCGATTTATAGGCGACGAATATGAGTGGCGATCAAATCGAAATGGGGAGGAGCGCGGCGACCACTTAACAACTTGAGGAATAAATTTTCTAGAGTAACAAATGGAGACAATTGAGTTTTCTGTCAAATGATTGCAAATCACAATTTATCATGATGATAAACCCCTATTTAGTTGACCCCTTTTGTGTTGCTCGGTAAAAAGAAAAATAGAAAACTAGTGAGCAAGAATGAAATAATCGACAAATTAATTGGTATTAAAATAAAATATATGGGCGCAAAATTGTCAAATTAGATGGTGCAAATATCCATGGAGAATAATTCTCAGTGTTGTTCAGCGGGACATTACTCCACACATTAAATAATGTAATGTTTCTCCCGCAGAAAATATGACAATGCCCCAAGTTTAGAGAGTGGACAGCTCCTGAGCTCTTTTTTTGAAAAATCAAAAAAGATATTTCCAACTTTCAAAAAATTCGGAAAACAATCCTGAAAGTAGATAATTATGATATAACCTAGTGTGCAAAATACCAGTCGAAATTCATCATATTTTAGGCTGAGGCAAAATGACAAATGGGTAAATCTGGGTACGATGAACAAGTACATTTTCAAAACTTCAAATTTTGTCAGGTTTATCATTTTTGTGTAGCCTAAAATATGAAGAATTTTGGATTGAGGTTTTGCACGTCGGTAGAGTTCAATGTTATACACACCTAGAATTTGTGTCCCGAATTTTGAATCTTGCAAATGCCATTTTCAAAGAGAGCTCCCTGTAACTCCGAGAGCCATTTGTGGTTTTCGCTGACTTTTGCATCTAGTTACGTTATTGAACAAAGCTATCTATACGAACTTGGTATTGTGAATATTTATTATCTATTATATACTAAAAGCAAAATGAGTTAGTTTTCGAAGCGTCAGGTTAATCCACATCATCATAATTAATTATAGCAGTTAGATCTAAAACATACGGCTAAGATCTTTATGAAAAAATAGTAGTTACGTACTTACTACATTAGTCACGTACAAATATGTTCACAGCTGTCACGTGACAGGAAAGAAGGCAATCTATTCCAGGACATCGGACCGAACCCGTTCCGAACAAGCCGGACCAAATGATTGTACGAATCAAAAGGCCCTGGCGTTAGCAGTCCTTAAATAAAGTGGCCTAGGGCTCCTAATCGATCACGTCGGCCCACAAGGGAGAGATGCAAATTCACGTGCACAGTGAGGACTCACGATCAGACTGGAAGATCTCATGTACTAACCATCCAGGAGCTAGCAGACTAGCATAATCTGTTGATATGTGTTAGTCTTATCTATAATTTATATTTGGAGGAAAGATCATCATCCTCGGTACATACAGTCCATTGACTGAACTGTGACATACTGAGTAAGAGAAACGGACAAACAATCCATCGTACTAGCAATATTTTTTTCCTAAGGTCCAGCAATTGTCCTCGGTAGCAATTCGGCGCAAAACTTCACAAGTTAGAGCGTGACAGTGAGCTGACTCTTCTGCAAAGTATATTATGAGTTTTCAGATAAGTGTATACATTTCTCACAGAAAGAGTATGTCCATAATTCAATTAGTGAAACCGGTTAATGCAAATAGTAAAAAAAGGCCCGTTCAAGAACCAAGAAGACTGTTATATAATCTTCACAAATATTCAATAAAGAGCTGTCGATCTCTCTCTCGGAAAGGGAGAAAATAATGAACACACCAGTTAATTATTTACAAGATAGAGCATTCTAAACTACATGTATTATTTAGTTCCTAGCTAAATGTGCGATGAATATGCACAACGAACTGAGCTTACATGGCCAATAAGTAATGTCTGGAAGCATTTCCAGATCTAATATTGCACAAGATATCCGCAATAACGATGAGCCAGCCAAAAAAAAATTTGTTTGGAAGTTTCTAAAAATTGTGGATAAAAATATGCACATTAATATTCGAGAATAAAAAACATAAAGGTAGCAAGACACTCCATCCTTCCCAAAAATATAGTGCATATAAGAAAAATTAAATAGTGTAAACTTTCACCAAGTATACATAAATCAGTATCAACATCCAAATAATGTAGTATTATCCAAGATTAGCTTTTACATATTTCCATTTCTCTGAGTTTTACCCAAATTTAACAAATGAGGCACCACGCTGATCACATGAGAGAAGTGTAATTCATGGTTCCCGACACTCTGTACTTGATCTGATATTAAAGGTGAGCATACTAGCGGAGATTGAAACAATCAACAACTCACGAGGCCCGATGTCCTTTTTCATGAGAGAAAAACTTGAAATGTCCACAATTGCTATAAGACCCTTAAAAATTGGTGTATGGTTCATATGGTCCCTTAATTATTATTGGACTATTCACGACAAAAATAGCTAGAAATTTTCTAAGCTAATTCATCATGGCATAAATCTTACACCTAACTATATATATTAAAAGCACATTATATATGGTGAACAAAAAGATATTTACAATTTCTTTTGAGAAAAGCAAACATTGTGGCCCCAATTTCTAAGTATGTATAACCAACAAATCTGTAAATGAAGATAAAAAATCACAAACAACTCTTCAAAAGAAAAATCACAAACAAGATGTATAATTACACGAACTACGAACGGCGATCTATCAATACAACACGTCATAAACAATGAGATACGCAGAAATTATCATATAAGATAAAACATCCAGATTGTAGATTATAATATTACAACGTGATAAGGGCAACAATCCAAACTTTGTTCAATCAATGTAGACAAGACATGAAGGGTGTAGCATTTTATCCTCATCATATACTCTAGATTATCATAGAGGCACCTAGGTTTCTAATCTTTAAAATAGACGTGTCATTGTCAACCAGGCAGGTGGTTAACATGCCATAACATCATATGATTATTTACAGTAAAATATGTAGTCACTATAGAACTTATTATTTTTATGCATAAAATAAATATGTATGGATATACATTAGTTGCTGAACAATTTCATTTATTGTCACATAATTGAAAATAATGAGATATCAATAAAAATGTATTTTAATTTTTAACACTTTTAACCAACTACAGATGATGCCCTCGCATTTGCGAGGGCCACTATGCTAGTTTTCTAAAAAATTGGTTATACTTTGCGTTGTTTGAGTTTTAAAAAGAATACGCCTTACTTTTTAGCAACAAAGGTGGTACAAACAACAATGTAATGGTTCAACCGAACAAGTGAACATACATACAAGCTTTATGGAAAATATTGAATTAAGCAACCAGTCGGTTCAATTAAATAGTTTTTTAGAAGAAAAGGGCCCCGCCCCGGTTCCATATTAATGAAACCACATCGTCTTACATCATCCTCCAGTTTAAGTTTAATTAAATAGTTTGCGAATAAAGATTTATTCGTCCAAAAATTATACAAAATACTGTACACAAAATGGACATAACAAGTTGCTGACAACGAACGAATAAACAGCTAGCCAATTGTGAACTAGTCAACCATCAAGCTCAGTTGACCAAGACGTGCGCTACTACGCCGAGCAGCACCAACCCGCCCCACGCCGTCCAGCTCCGCGACGACGCCGCCGCCGGAGTCGGCGTGGTGTCGAGCGGTGGCGATCCAACGGGATCACCAGCGGCGCCGGAGACCTTGACGGCGAGCTTCATGCCTCCGATGCAGTGGTTGGGGACCTGGCAGATGAACCAGTAGGTCTTGTTCCCCTCCGGGAGCGCGATCCTGTCGAAGCCGCTGTCGTAGGTGGAGAGCACGTCGGCGGGGGCCGTGGCGTCGCAGCTCCGGTACGCCGCCTCCGTCACCTCGTACACGTTGTGCTGGCTCTTGACGTAGTTGAACACTGCATGCACCACAAATGTCGAGAGATGGATTAAAATCAAACCTTGCCGCGCGCCTAATTGCTTGTCCAGTTAAGTTAGCTGCTTCGATCGATGGGATGGATGCTGACCTAGGACGTCGCCGGCGGCGAAGGACTGGGCCTGCGCCCAGGTGGCGTAGTTGGTGCCGGTGTCCCAGCCGTTGATGCCGTCGCCGCCCACCGCGTGCTCCGCCGCCCCGGCCGGCCGACACAGGAGCAGCACGGCGGACAACAAGGCCGCCACCACCGCCAGCATCTGGCGAGACGGCATCGTATCGCCGGAGCTTGCTGATGGAGCTTGAGGACAAGATGGGCGGGTTAGGTAGTTAAGGAAATGGCGGCGTTGACGTGATGGCGTACGGATGTAACTAGCGCCTTAATCTGTGTCCATATATGTAGAAGACGACGTGACAAGGTTACTGGCCGGCCGTGCAGGCGTGGACTGGTTCTTCTCATCGAGCATGATGACATGATCGATGATGATTGATCGCTAATCCAGCCTCCAGGAGGACATACATATGGAGCAGAACGATTGAGTAGTGGAGGTTATATATTGTTTTATACTAGTAGAGAGTTTTTTTTTCCAAACAAACAGCTTCCTAGCACATGTTAATCTGACCGTTTCTAGCTACCTCCCTAGCTTGGGCTTAATTTGTTTCTTGTGTTTTCTTGGGCTTTTTTGTTATTCAATTTGACTTTAAGAACTTGTTGTCATCCATTGGCATATAAGAGGCCAAAAGGAATTTGATTTTTGTAACCGGGCAAACAGTTGTATCAGTAAACTAGGCGAAATTTTAGACTGGAAACGGTAATACGCGTTTCTTTTGGCAGATGGTGCAAAGTCATATTGATCTTAACAGTTGTATCAGCAGCTCTTGCGTCATATTGAAATAGTATTGTACTCATAGAAAATTATTATAGTGCAAAACTTAACTTCGGAGCAGAATGTTGTTGGAAAAAGTGGTATCATTAATTATAGTAGAAATAGTAGGAGTACTAATTATGACCTTTCTTCTTCTAGCTACAATGAAAAGTATATTACACCTAACATCAAGAAATTGCATTATGTCTGGAGAAAGAAAAAGAAAACATTACATTCCAAGTTTAATTAACACATAGCATAATGTTGGAGAAAGTGTACCTACCACAATTGCACAAAATGGTGCAAATTAGCTACTACGTTGTTGGGTACAGCTTAGGTCTCCATATATTGAATCCTACGAATTTATTTGACATACAAGGCCCAATAATCCATTACCAATTATGCACAATATGCATGTAATCTAGATCTATTAAGCCTCATGCAAAAAATAAAACCTGAAGTGAGTAAAAATTATTTTATCTTTTTATAGGGAAGACTAACAATCTTTCTAAGGGAAGACGAAAAATTAGTTTGGAGAAATTAGGATTGACATTTGCAATGGGAACAAACATAAGAACCAAGGCATAGCAATACAGTATAGGAGGGACAAGGCTTCATTGGGCGAGGGCTGTTGGGCCATCTGAAAGCATTTTTACACCTAAAAAAATCTGAAAACAGTTTTTTACTTTTTTAAATATGTATTCTCTTAGGATTTTTTAATATAGGTCTTGAGAGTTAAAAGTTAATTCTAAGATTTGCTGAAAGTGCCACGTATGTGCGCAACATTTGCAAAATCGCTCATATAAGAAGCTACTCCACCTATCCCTTTTCTTCGCCGCTCCTCCCAGCCAGATCTGGCCTCCGGCGAGCTCTATTCCAGCGACATCGATCTCCTTGGTCCAAGACTTCTTTGTCAGATTCCATCCACTTTGCGCTGAGAGTAGTTTGCCCTTGTTCGTTCTCTAAATTATAATTTCTCTTTCCGCCATTCAGTTTCGAATTATCTATTATATACTAAAAGCAAAATGAGTTAGTTTTCGGGGCACCACGTTAATTCACATCATCTAAATTATTTTTAACAGTTAGATCTAAAATATGTGGATAGGATTTAATAAAGATTGTTAGTTGTGTAAACGTACAAGGTTCGCTTGACACGTTTAATCTGTCCAGAGTTTTAATGTGGACCCGCAACTAATTAACTTCCTATACTTCTTTTTCGTGTCACATCCTGCAGACATTCATGTGCATCAGACCTGGAGATGCCAAAGAATTCCACGTACGAACATGCAAACATACTGCATGTAAAGTATTGCACATATCAACTTTTTTTGTCAATCACGCTAATTCATGTAACTTGGTCGTTGGTTATATGTAGATCAAATGTTTTCTTCTTTTGTGGAAAGCATCGGTGCTGTATAAAAATAGCCTCTTGCAAAAAAAATCATATAAATTGTAAGAAGAATAACATGGTCACTACCTAGGGCTTTAGACTTTTAGGTAAAACAAAACCACTTAGCTATGATATAGTTCACGTGAGTAATTATGATTTTACTGTTGGTTTCCAATAAACTTATGCCCAAAACGAATCCATTGTAGGAATATGTAAGCCTATAAACTTAAAGTCAATCTTAGCAATAAGTTTTCGATTCAACATTTCTAATTGGTTTCCATAAACTTTACAGCTACTGATGACCCGTTGTTGGATGTGTAAAAACTAACTCAATATTTATTGTTTGCTTTCAAAAATTCATATGTCCACTAATTATACATTCTTTGTTCTTTTTATAGTTTATTTGATTTGCATTGTGTTACTACTCGCGTAGAATAACACAAGCATGTAAATTTAAAACATATAGTTCATATATACCTGCGGCCACAACAAAAATAATATGGAATATATGTGTGTACAAAAATGATAGGGTAATTCAACATGAACTTTTTTCATTCTCTGTGGTTTATAAATCCTCATGATTAAAATAGGATTATTGAAGAGCTTGGTGATTGAATAGTGGGATTGTGAAGTCCCACGCTGGGGAACATGTGATGAGTGACCAGTTAATTAAGATCCCGCGAAGCCATGTTAAATGAAACAACTACTAATGTGTGTGCGGATGTTGAGCGACTGGCTTCAACAATAGAAAAGAGATAGAGAAAATGGAGAAAAATATCGCTTCATCACTTTCATTTTAGACCATCATCTAGATAAGATAGTAGCAACTAAAATAGAACATATTCAAAAATATGGACAAAGGTATAGCTTACAGATAACATACGTGTCACCTATTCTAATGTAGACCGAGGGCGCCAAGTATCGGAGAACCAAGGGAGTAAATGAGGGAAGAAATTCACAAAACAAATTAAAAATGCGCATTGTGTAGTTTCCCTACATATCAACAAAATATATTCATGACTACTGTAACAAGATTTATTCACATATTGATATTGTGATCCTTATGATTAATTAGCATGCAAGAATTAATATGTCTTCATCATTGCATATATCATCATCTCAGTTGTAATACGATGATTTGGTATTACAACAAACCATGATTAATATATCTTCTATATATAGGAATCATCGAGCGATTGATATCAGAATTATCATATGCAGATTTTCACTTTTAATTCAAAATCGATATGGATTCTATTTGTAAACCATATTCAATATTTTCAGCATGCACTTATGTAACATCATATAAGAATTACATGTTAGCTTGCAATGTGAATTTAGTTCTGTGAATTGATCCAATATAACCATGCACATAAGATACATGATCTCACATATACGATTTCTAAATCTTGAACCGATAATTTATCCATGATTTAAAGATAATTAAAATAGGTATCCCACGCAGGTGCTTCCTTTTTATTTACCATGAATATTGTGGTCATTAGAACAATATTAATCGTTTCCACATAATATAAGTCTCTCTAGAACCCTATATATATTCTCTACATTCTCAGATATTTCTATTGAAACAAATATTTATATAAGACACAAAATAAATATATTATCCTTCCTTATATGAAATATGATGCCCTCGCAATGCCTAAACTGTTTTTGTTTATAATTAATTGATACATAAGAATTTTATATATTAAAGGTGATGCCCTCGCATTTGCGAGGGCCACCCTGCTAGTTTGCTATAATAATACAATCCACCATCCATGCATTCATCCATATGCTCGGTCCTTGAGCGACTGCAAGATCCCAGTGGGTCTCGTGACTTGGTGGTTCTATAGATGCAGTTAGATGGTGAGTTGATAGGAAACGGGGGTTGTGTAATGCATGCATCTTTGGAATCTTCATGTTGAATTCCTGTAATTATTTTCGTGAATAAGCCTGTTGGGAACTTTGTAGGCAGATTATGTAGCACAAAGTTCTGTTCAAGTCTTACCTTCATCAAACGCTTAAACCCATGAACGGTGTGTGCCTCTAATTGAAATACTTTGACCCACAAGATTTATGTCATCTCTACTACTTATAAAAGAGCAAACATATTCTTTCCTATGGACACCCCACAAAGTGCACACAAACGAAGCTAACATCACCAGATCAGCCCACCCAACTAAATCTAACCGCCCAGATTAATCTAATTACTTGTCCGTGTGCGTTTAGCGATTTGCTGGAGCGGACGAAAACTCTGCCGCACAGGAAAATCCCGCAGCCCCTGCCATCAACGTTGCTCCCCTCGGGCAGGACATCTTTCAGTCTTCCCTTTCCCGATTTGCCCCGATTTTAACAGCTCGGGTCGAGGCCTCGAGGGTCGGCAAAATTGATCAGCACCCGCATCGTCGTGCAGGTGCAGCCATTTCCATCGTCCACCGGGCGCAAATGTTGCAGAGGTCTGTTCTAGATGCTGAATCTAGGGAGTATGGGATCACGCTGCCCCAAATTGAGGTCGCCATCGGGTCATCTGGATGTTCCCGCGGCCGATTCAAGGATCCTGCCTCCGAATCACGACCACTCGCCGTCTCCTCCGATTTAATTTGCTCTACCGCCAGGACCTTGGTCCGCTGCCAGGATATTTCTCCCACGACCTTGCGCCGTTGCGAGGAGTTCCGCACGGTCTGGATCGTCCTCCATAGTGAGCAGTTCCTCCGCTCTAGGCCTTCCCCATAACCCAACGGCTGTTACCTTTTTCCACGGTTTGGGTGATGACTATTGACTACTGATGCTTGTATGTGCTGCTCCTGTGCTTGGTTCTGGAGTAGAATTTTTACTGCTCTGCTAAATGACATTTGACTGACTATTGTTTTGCTATTTTTGCAGGCTCTTCACCCCAACAAATGAGTCGTTGCTTGCCACGGTCGGCAGCGGATTCTTCATCAAGGTAAACAACTCGGCAAACCCAACAGGCCTTAATCGCGCCTTCATGTTAGTAGTACTCCCGCAAATATTATATCCACTTGACATTAGCTATTAGATTCAGAGTGTTGTCCGTCTTAAGCTGTGAGATGTGTTGCGATATAAACATGTAAAAAGCCGGAAGGCTGATATATTGTATTTAGCTGGGCTAGCTGCTAGCTAAGAAATCGTAAATTTATATTGTTACATTACTGAAACAAGTTATTGGATTTGGTGTGCATATAACATCGTATCAGTGAATAATTTCAGATTCTTGGGTATCATGTGCTGTCACTGATCCAAGTGTTTCATATGACTTTTTCATTGTTTGTCTGATAATTAAGGTCACAAGCAGTAGGCAGAAGACATATGAACCATTTTTTGTGCGTGGTTGTTTGCAAATAATCATAAGACATTGGTCTTTCAATCTGAATCATTCGGAAAGTTGCTGTAAGTAAATTTTAACACTATATTTGAGACACGCCATTATATAAAATTTAGGACTAACTATGCATGGAATTTCAGTGGGTTCAGCTGTTAGTTGCCTTATCTAATAGCAGCCTTTTGAAAAAAAAATCGTTACTCATTTCTTGTAGATATTGGAAACTTGCCTTTTTTATTTTGTGGACATTTTCGTTATTTTTTTGGTTTATAATTTCATTACAGTTCGTATTCCTCCTAGCTATTATTTAACATTGTTTGTATTCCTCCTACAATTCGTCTTAGATGAGAAATATTACAAATGCATCCGGCACGCCTGCACTGTACCTTGTTGTAAGAATTAACAGATGCATGATATTATAGTTATTTTGAAGGAATAGGTAGTTAAATAAAAAAATGTTTATCACTGAATAAAATCAGGTAAAGACAACAGAAAAGACTGAAATCTAAGTTGCAAAGAGGGAAAGTCTGATACAGAAATGATTGTTTCCCTTGAAATTATTCGATTTTGAAATGAACAGCCTCCAAACAATGGGATGCTGCTATCAATTGATTGCAATTCTAATGCATTGCTTCCTAGCTGAATATTCTTATTTATTCTTCGTTTTTCCTTAGGAATCTGTTCTCTACTTCTCTCCTGGAAACATGATTGTGAAGATCATCCCTGTTTCTATGTTAATGGAAGATTTTAGGTCCATTCGGCCGTCTCTTTACCTGAGATAGGAACTCACTGAATATGACAGCTTGCTTAGTTGGAGAGATTAAGAAACTCATGAACAATTGACCACTGTAATTATAGTTCCTCAATGTAGCATTGTATGAGTTATAGAGGTTATCGGGTTCTATCAGTCCTACTCCCATGTACAACAAGTGAACTGTGACGCCGTCAATTTGTTTTCCTTTTTAACATGAGACATGATTAGTTTGTATAGTGATATTGTTGTTTGTACCTTTTGTCCTCGATGATCCGATTTACGGGCTCTTTGTATTGAATTTTGTGATATGTACATTAAAAATAAAGTTTATTATATGATCCCTCCTCGCTGGAAAATTTAACTGGTGATTTCATCTACTAGCGCTTGAAAGTAACAAATGATTCCCAAATTTTATTTGTCTTCGCAACAATATGCAAGCCTTCAGTTTGTGGCTGCAATGCGGTGTTTCGTAGATTAACCAAACAAAGAGTAGGTGACACACTGATACACTAACGTCTATACCACACATATTCTCTATTATGAATATAAAAACGAAAAGTGACATTCAACTTAATCATAAAGAGCTGGTCTTGTAGAGCGACGTGTGTGCACGTGCAAATCTACTAGTTGTATTAATGTATTAAATTTCTCCTGTTTGCACTAACTCGACAGATATAAGCAGAACCTGGGCCTCTCAGAGGGCCGGCGCCTCCCTGCTCCCCTCTCGGCGTCTCCCGGCGACCTTCTTCGTCGACGTCCTGGTGATCGGTTGCAGCCCCATCGTTCGACAAGATCGACTGCCACCCCGCCCTCCTTGCTCCCCCTCTCGGCCGCCATGTCATGTATGTCTCCTAAAGTATGGGCCGGGTCAAGATGGGCTTTGAGCTGTGTGCCTTGGGCCTAGAGGATGGAAGCGATGGATGATATAGGCAAGGTAGCAGTACACACGAGGGGATCGAACAGAACTGAACTGAAGCCTGTCTTCGTCTCCTTCCTCTCTCTCTCTCTTGTTCTCTCTGGATTTGATCCTTTCTCATGGTCTAGCTGCTACCACAAGCAGCTTGTATCCACCTCACGTCCCGGTGATCGCCGGCGGCAACGGCGACATAACAAGTTTGGTATCAGAGCTACGAATTTTCCCACCAAAATCCCACAAAAAAAACAGTTGATCTGATTGTGCGGAAACGATGGGGGCTCCGGTGACGGCGACGGATGCGGTGTTAGCGGCGACCCTGGTGAGCCTCAACCAGTCGCTTCAGCGGATGAAGGAGATCGCAGAGCGCTCGAAGTCGACGGATGCGACTTGGGCTCGTATCTCTCGCATACAGGCTTCCTGGGCGCCCGGAGAGCAGGGCATGGAGGACCGCGGGGATTCCTTCACGCGGAAGATGGAACCATCGGTGCAAGAGCTGGCTCACGTCTCGGGCTTGAAGGCGTTCACGCCGACTTCAAGCACGGCTGCCCACCATGACAGGAAGCCAAAAACAACCACCACCATGGAGCATGCCCATAAGGTGTTTGATGCATGTTCAACACAGCAGGAGGTGACTATGAGCAGCATCATCCACGTCTCTGTGAGCAACGTGATGTTATCCAGTGACAGAGCATGTTCTGCGCCAGGTCTTTGGAATGTATGGTTATGGTGTGACTATGATGGCCCTGTTCCAAGGAAGCAGTTGGGTGGAGGCCTCAGTCCAACTCCGATTGGGGCATGAGGCCATCCGTGCGCGTGACACCTTGCATGGAAGGAACATCTACAATGGCTGCTGCAATATATCTATCAAGTGTACACCAGCGGCTGCATCGTCTACCCCTGTGGCACCGTACCGGGCCATGGGCCAAACGTTACGTCAACAACCTCCAATGCATTAGCAGCTCCGACGTCATTCAAGGTGGCCACGGGCACGCCTGCATCCATGCTTGAAACACTCTCCAGGGGGTCTGCATCTATGTGCGCCAGCAAGGTGCCGGCTCAAGTGCCATCGTCACCCATGCCAAGTTCAGACGTCGAAGTTTTCCAGCCTATGGCAGTGCCCTCTTCACCGGCAACTCGGGTGCAATCCACAGCAACATTGGTTGTCAAGGAGACAATCGCCGCCACATCGGTCCTTATAGACACAGTTGTTGCCTCTCCTCTGTGTCATGAGAAGGTGCAGCAACACCATGCACTTGAGGAGTTCGACATAATGCTCGATGTGACGGAGAACAAGAGGTATCCTTGGCGCGTCATCAAGTGGGTGCCAAGGATGCGAATTACTCGTCGCCTGGTATGGTGGACTCCGAAGAGAAAGTACCACCACACCTCACTGCCATGTTCCAGCGAGGTACCTGCATCAGAGTCACTGTTGTGGCCGTCTTGTTGGTTTGTGACTTCACCTAGGTGCAACAACGAGCTTATGCCACCAGAGAAGCAGGCATGGTGTGAAAATGCTTTTAGTCCTGGAAGTATGCAAAGTATGCAAAGGCTGGCTGCTAATGGATGCTTGTTCAGGAGGTCATGGGGCACTTGTGTTTCAGGTTGTGCACAGCTGGTACAAAACTGTGTGCATTGGGACTAAGGAGATATGAAGATTCTTCTTGCATACATGCCAAGTATTAGTAATCTGCCAGTTATTCAGATGTGTGTATGCACAAGTGGGTTCCGTTGCTATATGATACGCGTGCATGGTCACTTGATTTATGCTCAACTGTGGCAACAAAATGTCTTCAGTCTGGGATTGAGCAGCCATGCGAACTTTCAGAAGCAGCAGTTTGCAAGGTGTGACTTGCAAGTTAAGAACCAGCTTACAATTACAGCTCTATTTCAGCAGTGGTATTCTTCATTGACTCAGCTCGAGGTGCTTGCCATCCAATGTTTGATTCAATTTTTGCACACGTCATGGAAGATTCAGATAGTTCTTTATGTGGCTCGTGGTAATCAAAAAATGGTTCTGTTTCCTTGCCTCTCAACTAGAGGGGTGGCAGCACAGCAAAAATCAAAGCAATTTCAGATAGAGGTTATTTCATCTTGCAAGGCCTACAATCTGGCAACAGTTCAAGTTTCCGAGGGAAATGGCAGGCGTTCCTACGTCAATCGGCCCCCAGCTTACTTGACTAACATCTCAAGGCCCGTAGTAACAATCAAATTTAACCTTACTGGCGAGAAATTGCACATTACATGGATGTTACGAGGCGATGGCGGTGACCGGATGTCACCTGACAACATGGATCGACAGATGCCATGGGATCCAGGTGGTGTTTGTCACAGCGGCTTGAGGGCAAGACGGAATTTAAGGGGGCGAGAATGTCATGTATGTCTCCTAAAGATATGGGCCGGGTCAAGATGGGCTTTGAGCTGTGTGCCTTGGGCCTAGAGGATGGAAGCGATGGATGATATAGGCAAGGTAGCAGTACACACGAGGGGATCGAATAGAACTGAACTGAAGCCTGTCTTCGTCTCCTTCCTCTCTCTCTCTCTCTCTCTCTCTTGTTCTCTCTAGATTTGATCCTTTCTCATGGTCTAGCTGCTACCACAAGCAGCTTGTATCCACCTCACGTCCCAGTGATCGCCGGCGGCAACGGGACATAACACGCCATCGGATCTGCGCAGGAGACGACCCTCTTCCTCGGTCATCCGTAGCTAGCCATGGTAAGCTCCTTTGCCTCTCCTTTCCGTACGTATCCTCCTGCCCTGCAAACAATCGCCGCAGAATTCGGGCAGTAACCACAATATATGAAGCTGAACTGATTTGTTTGTACAGCGTAGCAGTATGGTCTTTCGAAATGAAAAATATAGGTTCAGAATGACACTTACAATCATCATGTACCAATTTCTCCGACATAAAAGGTTCGAAATGGAAGGGATATATTGTGGTTACTTATAACATAACAGAGCAAGTATGTAGGATCCTGAAGCTGATTTAAAGTAGAGCCCAACAACTAGAAGATTCTAGTTTTACAGCTACTTATCTTAGTTCTTGTTTGATCAGAATTAACGTTAATTAGATAAATCTGAGCATCATATGGATTTCTCTCTTGTGGACAGGTTTATCTCTCTAGTTTCGTTGACGATGACAAGACTACTAAAGCCTCTGGGTGTCCTTTGCTTCCACTAAAAACTCATATAAGGGGCCCAGCCCCACCCGCAGATTCAGGTATTGTCACAACATTAGACACATTTAGTGATGTTCTTCCATTCATGTATGACCAACCAAGCTGAAGTGCTTATTTATGTCGATGCTATTTCAGAGAAAGCGGATATAGTGGATGAAGCGATAACTTTCTTCCGAGCAAATGTTTTCTTCAAAAACTTTCATGTCAAAAGCCCAGCGGACAAATTGCTCATCTATCTGACATCTTGTATCAATATTGCCTTGAAAAGACTTGAAGGCTGCCAAACACTAGCTGTTGGGACCAAGGCAATCATTAACTTGGGCTTGGAAAAGGTTCCTGTGCCTGGGGAACCGGCATTTCCTTTCCCTGGGCTTTTCACTCTTCCCCAATCTCAGGAGGAAGCAGGTATATAGCTGCATCTACTTCAGTTTCATATGCTTACCCTTTTCATGAAAGTGAGCTAACTCTGTCCTAGAACTAGTGTAGTAGTACTTTCTGCGAGAGAAACACTCATTTGTATTTTTTATTGACACTCTGGGCTAATTAAAGCTATAACTTCGAAGGCCACAAATCTAAGATCAGAATTTTGTTACTCCCATGGGTTGTGATCCTCAGTTAAACATTCTGCTGTTTGAATGCAGAATTGTTGAGGAATTATCTGAAGCAGATAAGGGAGGAAACAAGTGGGAGGCTGCTCAACTGTGCATACAGAACTAATGGTACCCCAAATAAATGGTGGTTGGCTTTTGCAAAGAGGATGTTCATGAACATTGTCATCCTTTAGAATGTAGGCATTTCAGCAGCAGGTTAGAGTTTGTATAAATCCTGATTGCGCTTGCATTTATTTCTATGATACTGTAAGCTTTTCGAAAGGCGGCCACACCAGTCAGAGATTCTTTAATTAAATTAAATTTGCTATTCAAATGACCATCTTCTGAGACTATCCATAGTGGGAGTAACTTCACTAGTAACATAGATGCCACCTAACCAAAAAATCCTACGTGGCATGTAATTAATGAGGAGAGATACAAATAGAGTAACTTAGCTAGTTACTTGTAACACTAGTAACATCACACTTTTCAAGAGAAAATAAGTCTATAGAGTAATAAATGAGACAATCTATGACACCACCTCTATGTTAGTTTGCACTATGAGGATAGTAACATAGTCTAGTAATATGTGTATGTTCCTACTTGAAGTTACTCTCCACTATGGCTAGTCTGACCTTGCTTCGCCGGTTCAGATTTAGTTTTTGTGCCAAAGAACTAATATCTCAAGGGTCGCAAGTCCGATCTAGTTTGTAAGTTGTCCATTTAAAAGTGTCTGCGGCGCGCTATTTAGCGTGCCTGGAAAAGCTCTCCCTACGTGCGCTAAATTGTCCATCGCCTAGAAAACCAAAGTTCACCCTAAGCGCGCTAAATTATCCAACGTGTGGAAAATCAACTGCCCTCTCCGCGCGCTAAAACGCTAATTTGGCACCAGAAAAAAGATTTAGTGTGCCGCCATACCGCGCGTCTGTTGGAGATGGTCTTAAGTCCACAAATTATCTCCAAGCTTCAATATTTGACTTAATTTACATGAGCAGTTATAGAAATTCAATACTAGAATTATTGCACATGCCAACAGAATTAGTCGCCATCCGATGGAAACTAAACATCCGGGTCAAACGATTTCCAAAAAAACCTACGCCATAACTAAATTGCTTCGCACGATGGAATAGAAGATGGACGTTGCTGGAGTGTTCCGACGCTTGGGTTCCAATCAGCCCGATGGGTGTTTTTTTTTTTTCGAAACACGGTACAACACAGACGCTCACATACACGTGCACACACTCACCCCTATGAACGCACGCACGTACACCCTACCCCTATGAGCATCTCCGTAATACCGAGTCGGCGGGTCGAGTCTTGAGATTGACAATGTCACCATGGCGCCTCGCTGTCGATGGGAACGTCGCCTCCCACTGAAGAATATTCCGCCTAAATGAGAAACACCAACGTCAAATCTGGGATTTGAACTCTGGTGGGCTGGGGGTACAACCACCCTCCTAACCATCTTGCCACAGGCAAGTTCTCCGATGGGTGTTACTCCGTATCACTACTATATATAAACGTTTGAAAAAACCACCCCCTCTCCAGTGCGCCACGTCACTCCAATTTTCTGGCCCGTCCGATCAAACGAACCAACGGCGCAGATTGGCCCACGCTGCTACAGTAACGTGCGTTACTGTAGCATCGACTTTCTACCGATCGTGTATCGCCGCGTGTCCCGGTCACGCCGGTTCCAGCCGCTGACCGGACCATTTTCCAAAAAGCGGCACGCAAACGGAAAAATTGCACCGCCAACTCCAGTTTTTCCGTAGCAAGGGACCCGACGTAATTCCGCAAAACATCAAGGACTCCACTGCAAAAACCACACGCGCACACCCCCCCCCCCCTCTCTTCCCCTCTCGTGCGCACACGCGGCCCTTTAGCTGCTCGCCGATCAAATCTACGGCCACCACGACCTCCGCCGTCGCGTCTTCTTCGTCTCCGCTGAGTTTTGCATGCTAGGACGGCCGCGTCGCGCCTCAATCATCGTCGGGGTCCGCTTGCTCCGCCCGCCGCGTTGGGACGCCGCCGGCGCCGCTCCGGCGACGCAAACGCAGCGGCGCCACCGTGTCCGGCCGCCCCACGTCCAGGCGCATCCACGGAGCGTAGCCCCGCGTCCAGCTCAGCCGGATGCGCCGCCGGCGTGCTCCACGCCGCCGTGCGAGCGCCGTGCGAGATCCGGCCCTGCTGGCGCCAGACGTCCACGTGGGCCAGATTGTCGGTTTTTTTCCAAGAAAAAAAAGGATAATACAAACATTTATATAAATACCCGTCTGATATTTCAAAATGCCCAGAAAAAAAACTAACTATCTATGACATAAAACGAACATGTTTGAAATTTTTTAATTCGCCAACATTTACATATATTTATGGAAAAAACAACCATATTGGCATATTTTAAAAACCTTTCGACTCTAACCATTTCACATCCGTCAAAAAAAATCTTAATAATTTCCCAATTTGAACAATTTTCAAAATGCCACAATTTCTAAAACATAAACTTTCTAAAAAATCTCAAAAACTTCCAAACTTGAACAACTTTTGAACGTGGACTTCCTAAACACAAACTTTTTAAAAATTCCACAAACTTACAAAATTGAACACGCACATTTCCAAATTCTAATTTTACCACACGGGTGCGACATTACGCCAAATGCTAATTAATTATGTCATAAAATCAAAATTCTAATTTACATATTTCAAAAAAAATACATTCCAAATCTACTCATGTCACAAACATACAAAATTTTCGAATCTGAAAAACACCCCAACTTGAACAAATTTCGAAATCTACACAATTTTTAAACACAATCTTCTTTGAATATCACTAATTTTAAAACCTACACAATGTTTAAATATGCACACTACCAAAATTTAAATTTTATTTACTCCACAGGCGCGGCATTGCCGCGCTATGATCCCTAGTTTAACCAAGGAACCGTCGCACGCAGTTATATTCTCAATATTCTGGACGAGTCATAAACCGCCGCTCACGCTGCTTCCCGCCGTAGAGTTCCGGCGACGATGCCGCCAGCGCCAGGAGCCCAGGAGTAGAAGGAAGAGGAGTCGCGCATGTCGGCCACCCGCCGGCCGCCGCGACGAGCACACTGCGGCTCCCACGCCGACACGCCGTCGCTCCTCGCCAAGCCCCTCGTCACCTACAAGGTACGTTTTCTTCACGCCTTCGTCCGATCTTCGATTAATGCAAGGAAATCGACCGGATCAACTCGATCTTGTTCAAGAATGTACATGTGAACACTCAATTACTTCTGTAAATTTTTCATACTCGTGAAAAGCCCAAGAGGCAGCTAAGTTTTCTGCTACTTGGACGGTGGCACGTAGTATACTCAAATTCACAACATGTAATCTACCACAGTTCGAATTATAAACTTGTTCGTTTCCTAACCCATTCAACGACTCAAAAAGAATATATGTGTAGACCATAGTACTCACGCCACATGACAGAGCGTCATATGAATGTGCTACAATTTTCTTTGTCGCCTCGTAATTTCCATAATATTTTTTGTACCGTGGTTTTATTTTTATTTTTTCTACATATGTAATTATCCATTTACGCTTCCATTTTGGACCACTATCATGTAGTACTAGTTGAATTTCGGCGCGGCGGCACGCCACGCCCTTTGCAAGAACTTTAGGCAGAGTGAAATAAAAAGAATAAGGACAACATCTACATGGATAGATGAAAGAGAAGTAGCTCTAAGTTTCCGGCTGATGCTCGTGTCATTGGAAGCTACATAACAATGGCGATGCAATTTTCAGGTTATAAACACTGCTAAGAAAATAAAATGCTAATGAGTGCAAGTAATCTTTCAAGTAGTAATAATTGAATACAAATCTGAATCTTATTTGGACCTCACAGTGGGGATCAAATATATAAGAAATGTATTGAAACTACGTGATCAAATAAGGCCACATAAGAAATCATAGATACATCCAGCGGCCAGGAATAGTAAGCGAGACCTATTGAGTATAAGACATATTCCCGAATATGCCAAAGAGAATAAGAACATTAATCAACAGTAATACCTAACTAAATATAAGCTCCTTTCACATATCTGTTGTCCTGAGTACAAAACCATGTAAACACATATTAAATATTAACTATCAAGCAAATTGGACACTTACATACTCAATAATGAATAACATTAATCAACAGTAATTCGGCGCGGCGGCACGCCGTGCCCTTAGTGCATTATCTGTGTGTGGCAGTACCTGCAGCATACGCCAGCCCTTAGGAGTTTGATGTGGTTTTTTCCATAGCACATGCATTCCTGACTTCGTGCCCAGGAGCGAGCTCCAAAATGCACATAACTTCAAAATTTTGGAAGTATGACATTACAACAGTAGAGACAGTAGAGACCATATTAGCGTTCTCAGATTTTACACCTCATAAAGAATCTTACGTAAAGTACTAAGCAGCTAACATAAAGAGTTGTACATGTCTATCAGTAAGTCTGAACGTGTACATGAATTCATCTCAATCAAAAGCAAGTATACATCACGAAATTCAGCTTGCATACTTGTAGCACACAAAACTTCAGTATATAGGACAGTAACTTATCATCTTGCCAAATTGCGTCAATTAGTGGAGAAAGCCAAAGGTTGCGAGTTGATAGTGAAATAGTCCTCGTGTTGGAATGTTGGACCATCTAGGCTCAAGTGTCTTTGGGTGATGAAATTATGAGTCATCAATTTTTTACCTATAAGAAGGGAATTTTCTATAAGAGATGAGTTGCTTACATACATGTCTCACATATTCCCGAAAGGCATGCTAGAGGATGACATCAATACCTGTGAGAATTAACACCTCATATATCTGGAAATAATTCGTAATGAAGACTGAAGAATCAAGATTGTATAACCACCATTCTATAGCTGCAAAAAGTTTCAGGCATTTGTAAGCTGTATAAAAGAACAAAAAGTTTCAGCCGTGTGTGAACTCTATAAAAAAGACTCATATTAAAAAACTTCTGGTGTAGGCTATATGCACATGTAGAGAACATATTCGTCAAAAAGTAAAGAGAAGTACTAACCCTGGTGATGTACCCTTTACATAATAACCTCCTAACTATACAATTAAGCAAATGTCGTTTGGGAAATAATTCCGGTTTATTTCAGACAATTTTAACAGGATAAAATGAATACAAAGAAGAATTATTTTTCTTGCTTTAGTTTTAGACAGTAGAGTCTTGCGAACATGGATTTCTATCTTCTAGCAATATTTGATTAAATATCGCTAGACCAAATGATATATCAGTGTGGAAGATGAAAGTAGGAAAAGATGTCATGACTTTTCACTTGTTACTTTGACCTCTATATTTTTCTTCCACTTTCCAACAACCTCACTTAATTGACGGAATCATGTTAGGAAGTTCCTCTCGTTGACAATTATACTGACATAGAAAGAGCTCGATGGACAACATAAACTGCAGCTCACACCCTGATCGTAAGCAAGACAATATTTGGAGTTCAGTCATGAGAGAAACCAAAGGGGGACCATCAATAGATTAACCAAAACACCATCCACCTGCTGCAGCTGGTATAATGGAACAAACCTGCATATTGGTAGTTCAGAAATTAACATTTCGATGATGGCACGCACGTAGAGTATTGCTTTTTTGTAATATTTGTTTGCCATTTAGAAAATATTGACATCCTGTACTAAAAATGTAATTAAAACATTGCACTTGTACTGAAAATGTGTATGTAGCCCTCATTGTGAACCTCACAGTCAGGTGAGGCATACTTCTACTTAACATCTATGAACATTTCGTACTGAAATACATGGTATATATCCATCTTACTAAGTAAAGATAGAACTTTATAATGGAATACCTCGTGTGATATAAACTTGGACTTCATATAGTAGAGATTATATATCAGAATAAACAAATCATGTCCCGCATAATTGCCAGCCTCTTAACTAAAACAAAGAACATTTTACTGTAGCAGCACGCAAAATCCAATCAATTTGCAGGGCATGTGAGAGCAGCACATACAGTCCAATCAAATAGGCCGGCGTAAGCAAAACATCAAGCAGCTTTCGAGACACGCCACAACACAGCCTGAGAGGTTGAAGAAAGAACAATCAGGAATGGTTAGCTACCAGATTGGAGACTGGTTTCAGGGATGACGACGCTCGATTGGTCGGCCTGCTTTTTCGCTTCGGCGTCTTTCTTCCTGGAGTCCAGCACCTCATCCTTGTACCTAAGGAACGAAAATTTCAGGGCTCTTGGGCCTCACAAACGGGAAATCGGAGGGAACGAATTGGAGAAGGGGATGGAGCTGCTTACTTCTTCATGGTCTTCTTGCTGATGATCTTTTTGGTGGCGGCAAACTTGGCGCCTTTCTTCTTGGCCTTCCCCATCCTCAACTCAAGCTCTTAAATCCGGCAGTGTTGGGGATAGGAGACACGGTCGGGCAAGGTGGCTCAAGAAGGGCGACGGAGGAAGCTCTGGCCGGTGGCCCAGGCAAGCGTGAAGCCAAGGCGGGCGGCTAGGGCGTGGATGGCGGCCCAGGCTGGGGAAGAGTAGCACGGCCTCGTCTTCGTCGTCCCTCTGGTGGCATCTCCACCTCGAGCTCTACCGAGCACGATGGTGGGGCACGATGCCGCCCTAGACTCGCCGCGTCGCCTTATCCGACCACGCTGCCATCTCGTCGAACGTGCCAGGACGGAGGACGCGGACGGATTTGGGATGGAATCAGCTCGCTGAGGGGACGGAAGCTGGGGGAGGAGAGATGGCGAAGGAGAAGGATGGCGGCTCGGCGCGGGATCTCGTCGCCCGTGGAAGACGGCCTGCGGGAGAGCTAGGGGCGGCGGCGGCGTCGAGGTGGGAGCAGGTGGCAGCCGCATCGGGGAGGAGACGCGGGTGGGGAGAAAAGGGGAGGGGAGACAGCCGATGTCGCCGAGGCGCACGCTGGGGCGGCGACGGCGCTTGGAGAAGGAGGCTGCGGTGTCCGCTGGAGGAGGCGCGGCGGCGGCCGGCTGCGCTAGGAGGAGGCAGAGGGGAAGTGAGAGGAATTTGCGATTTAGGGTTAGGGGTAGCTATATGTAGGAAGGACTGAATTGTATTTTTCGGCAAACTTGGGGGCTTGTTTGCAAAATAGCCGGTGAAACTGTTCACCTGCAGTAATATCTACAGTGCCACGAGAGCTCGCGATTTTGGCTGTCTTTTATATATAGTTAGTAACTACGAAAATTCGCGCGGCGACACGCCGCGCGCCCGTGTGGTGGCACAACAAAATAAATAAATTAGAGAAGGTCAAATTGTTGCATGACGTCAAGAAATTTAGATCCAAATTATGATGGCACCTTAGGTTGTTTCCAGGAGGTACAGAGCCCGCCGGAGAAGGAGGCGAGAGGTGCCGGAGGTGGCCAACTCGGGGAAAATGAGGTCGATTTTAGTTCTAGGGTTAGCACGGGTGTTTTATTAAATACACGAATTTGAAGATTAGAGAGAAATGTATATATGTTCGTCGAAATAAAAAGGTTAAAAGATGAAAATTGTTTCGAAGGGTGATATCTATCTACTCGTGAAAGAAAAATTCAAACGGATGGCTGAGTGCGACGAATTTGACAAAATTCGTCAAATAGTTTTGCGAATCTGGATCCAAAATTAAGGAGGTAGAATCGACCAAACTCGAAACCGATCACGGGAATGGAACCTGCTCGTCAACGCGCATATATTTCATTTATGCAAAAAGGAACATGCTCGTCGACGCGCATATATTTCATTTATGAAAAAACCGTATAAAAATGGTATTCTGAGCTAGATCTAATAGACAAATTCAAACGGATGACTGAGTGCGACGAATTTGATAAAATTTGTCAAATATTTTTGCGAATCTGGATCCAAAATTAAGGAGGTAGAGTCGGCCAAACTCGAAACCGATCACTGGAATGGAACCTGCTCGTCAAGGCGCATATATTTAATTTATGCAAAAAGGAACCTGCTCGTCGACGCGCATATATTTAATTTATGGAAAAATCCTACAAAAATACTATTTTGGGCTAGATCTAATAGACAAATTTGTGAAAATACGACGAATTTTAAGATTAGAGAGAAATATCTATATGTCCGTCGATGCGAATCTGGATCCAAAATTAAGTAGGTAGAGTCAACCAAACTCGAAACCGATCACGGGAATGAAACATGCTCGTCAACGCGCATATATTTCATTTATGCAAAAAGGAACCTGCTCGTCGACGCGCAAATATTTCATTTATGAAAAAGCCGTATAAAAATGCTATTATGGGCTAGATCTGATAGACAAATTTGTGGAAATACCACGAATTTGAAGATTAGAGAAAAATATCTATATGTCCGTCGAAATAAAAAGGTTAAACCATGAAAGTAGTTTGGAAGGGTGATATCCATCTATTCGTGAGACGAAAATTCGAACGGATGACTAAGTGCGACGAATTTGACAAAATTCGTCAAATGTTTTTGTGAATCTGGACCCAAAATTAAGGAGGTAGAGTCGACCAAACTCGAAACCGATTATGGGAATGGAACCTACTCATCGACGCGCGTATATTTCGTGTATATATTTTCATCAAAAGGAGGGCCGTCGGATCTAAATCAGACGATGCGGAGGCATGCGCGCACTGTAGAAGCGCATAGCATCTACAGTGCACGGGCCACGTGGCTGCCTTCATCGAGCGTTGAAGACGACGTCTTTTATATATCTTACTATATATAACAGATGGAGGAAACCACGCCCCGTCATTCGTCCACGTCGCCCGCAATCCATGGCCGACCGATCGAGCGAGCGGACGGTCCAGATGAACCCACGTCGCCCATAGTATACCCGAATTTCTACCAATGCGGTAGTGCCGCATGTCCCCGGTACCGGCCGGTCACCCCGTTCCCAGCCGGTGCCGCATGCTTTTGCGGAAAACCCCCCGCAGAAGGACCTATCTGCAATATGTGAAAACGCCAGGGACTTCCGTGCAAAATCGCCGGAACACCCCTCTCCCTCTCTCTCCCGCGCCGCCCCGCTGGTCGCCGCCGTCGCCGCTGCGCCGCCCCGCCGCTCCGGCGCTCCCCGCTCAAATCGAAGGGCACGAGGAGATGCGCCGTCGCCGCAGCTACCTCCTCGCCGAGCTCCGCCTGCCGGAACGCTGTCTTCACGCCGGAATCCCTGCCGCCGTGGCCGCGTCCGCCGCCGCCTCCGGGCTTCACCGGCGACACCCCGACGACCATTAGGGGGCGGCGCCGCCACCTACAGATAGCCCGCGGGCAGCCGCACCTCACACGTCCAGCGGCGCTTGCACGCGCTCGCCGGAGCGTCGCGCCCTTGCGCCGCCGGGAGCTCGGCTCCATTGCTGACGTCATTATTATTGGGTTGCGGGGAAACTTTAAAAATTATCCGTAACCTTACCGCCAAGATCTATTCTATGAAGGTACGTTGCACCCCATAATGCGATGATCCAGAATACTTACAAACACGCTTGCGGAAGATCTTGCGTTTGTCGAAGTAGATGTCGGTGAAGCCTGATGAAGAATCACACGTCCACGCCGGGAGGTGAGATTGTTGCCGTACGTCGTCGTTGATGTAGACCTTGATGAAGTTGCTCCGTTGTCCAAGGAACTCGCTTGCACGAATCCCGCTCTAGCGGTATCCACACATACACCGTGTCAATCCACCCCGTGCGTTCACCGCCTAGCTACTAGCACGTGGTGAAGAGAGTCAGCCTTGCGGCGTAGTTTAGGTGGTAGATCTAATCAACTAGATTAGATCTATATGACAAGTAGAGACGTCTAATTCTCAACACATGAGATCTACAAGAGAGAGAACTTGTGTGGAGGCAAACTTGTGTGTCAAACCCTAGGGGCTTGGGGTTGCTTATAAAGGAGGCCAAGGGGTGGAGGTGCTTGGGGAAGGGGCCGAGCCCTTCCCCTTTAGGGCCGGCCAAGGAAGGGAGGGAGGACTCCCTCCCCTTCCCCAACTCGGATTGGGAGGAGGAGAAGGACTCCTCCTCCCAAACCTGCCAAACCTCCCAAACCTCACAAGGAAGGGGGGAGGAGACCCTCCCCCCCCCAACTCGGATTGGGTGGAGGAGTTGGACTCCTCCCCCCAAAGCGCCTCACCCTAGAAGGAAAGTGGGGAGGAAACCTCCCCCACCTCCAACTCGGGTTGGAGGGGGACTTCCCCCTCCCACCGCCTCCTGCCGCCGCCGTCCCCCCATGGGCCACGTGGCCCATTAGGGTTTCGGCCATGGGGGGAACTTCCCCCCTTCGGCGCTTTGGCTATTTTTTCAATATTATTAATTAAATAAATAATTAATTGTTTTGTCTAATTAATTCCTAAATGAATATTTCCTTTTACAGAAAATTCTTGGAATTAATTACTTATCATATAACTCATATTTATATGAACCGGGATACTAGTATCCGCCGACAAAACCATCGGAACAATATTTCCTTCTTCATAAGCACTCGGATTAAATCCGTTGATGATAGAAACTATTCCCATCATCCCAGGACATTAGATGTCCGCATTCTCTCTAACTTATAATTCACCGGAACAAATCCCAGTGACATCGGAGCTACTCCGACATAATCTCATTCCCACTAAAACTACATCTTTACTCTCAATCAAAGATTGACCTACAGCTTAAGTGTGTGACCCGAAAGATTCAGCAATCACAAAGTATTGTTTGGGAGCTTACCAAACAATAACCAGTTGTGGGTTAGGCATTCGTACTGGCACCCTTGTGTTGTGAATGAACAATAGAACCTGTGCGTTACTCATTACGCTTAATCCCCTTACGTGCACGATACCAATGATATCTCGAGATTGAGACAATGTGCTCTAGTGTGATCAAACCCTTCGATCATAACACATATTATTCTCGTACCAATATCATTCTCTTTTCTCATTCCGTATATTTGTTGTCCCGTGATAAATCACGCTTGTGTCTGGCCAGACGATTGTGGTGACAACAATAATACTGAGATGGCCTAGAGGATGTATCTCTCCATCGCCTGGAGGAGTAAGTGCCATTCTTGAACGATCTCTGTTCCAATACATTATTCTAGTTCAAGCCCAAAAGCCACCTATCATAGTCCCATGTTACTGCAAGACGTTTGGTGGAAATCAAAGCTCGAGTGTCGAATAAGCGGTGACAAGATATTCTCATAGCATAGGGATCTAGCTAACGATAACTAAATAGATGATCAATCGCTATTTCATCATCGACGATTTGTCTCATAGCGAGATCATACGGTGGGTCGGTTCAGTGCGATTATCATTCCGATAAACCACTCCTATAGTTGAATGACTTATACAAAGTCCATGATCAGGAAAACATGATCATCGAGCAACAAGATAGGCTAGTCTTAGAGACAAGACCAGGAACTCTTTTACCGTTCATATCTCTACACATGTATCGGAGGTTTTCCTCTTGTATACGTTGTATTTGCTATACAAGTACCCAATACAGTTGTAGCATAAAGATATAAATATTAATAATAAACATGGAGATAAGTAATAAACTTAATTATTATTGTCTCTAGGCATATCTCCAACAGTCTCCCACTTGCACTAGATTCAATAATGATTCTAGCTAGCATGATGACATGACACCAAATGGAACTAAGGTGTCACTCACGCTTTCGCATGCGGATCTGAAACTGTGTCCGCGCTTTGATCCAACCAAAGCTCATAAACTTTATTTATCACCTCACATGCCAAACTTGACTATGTAAGTAGGATATATTAGGAATTGGATATGGGCCTTTCCGGTTCCGTAGTAGCATTAATAATACCTGGTTGATATTATCATACCATATATTGAAACCTCACCTTGAGTAATGACTCATCCAATAACTTGCTTATCATGACGTCTCACATCAATGACGCAACTATCCTCGATAGACAAACTATCTTTGTTGTAGAATCCACTCATAAGATACATGTGATTTTGATAAAATCAAAACACTTAGTATTTATCATTTGAAAAAACATTTATCAGAATAAATTTGACTTCATAATTCCACCACAAATATGTATATGAGTAACTTCTCTATACACACTATTTGAAACTTTACAAAATCCTCCTTGTTGGTATATTCTTTTTGTAATCTCACCACCAGGTTCTTTTACCAAACCTTTTGTATGATCAATTACAATTTTAATTAACTGCTCTTATGAGAATATTCCTTTTAAAGAATTTCTCATTAACGCCGGTGGCAAAACTTTATAAAAGTTGAGCACTTTGGAAACTTTCCGGCTTTATGTACTTATATATAGCAATGTCATAAGCAAAATCACATTTAAATATGATTTGATCTTATTCCTCTCTATTCGCTCATCCATGACTACGAAGGTCAAGTTATTTCGCAAATATCACGCTATGAATTCTTGATCAAATTTCTTTGACTCAAGACACAATTTGAAATTACCTTTCGAAATTGCACTTTAGTACATTCATACTCATGTTTATTAAATTCTATCTTAGAGACAAAACTTTAATAAGACATTTTCCGACCTTTTATTTAAACTATTTAAATCACGAGATTTATATATTTATCAATTCGGCCTAGCCTCATTCAATAAATATAATATCAGCTCCCACTGTCTTTTAAGTCCCTTCGGTTTATATAATGAAAAGAATAAAATTGTTACTCATTAATACGACTGACTTTAAACATCCACAATATAATTAACAAGATTATTTTCATAATCTAAATTAATTATCCTTAGCAATAATATTGCTACTTTTAGTTCAATAATAGCTTCAAGCAATTGATACGAAAAGTATTGCAACTTTTCACTATCAGTTATTCGTCCTTGATAAAACAATTTTAATCAAGACTAGCTCTATGAATATTAGATATTCAAATCTGTCCTTCCTTTATGAAATATTCATGCACATGAATTTTTACATCACGTCCAAACAACTCACAAGATTGGATCTTGGAGTCTCATGAATTTTCTTGAACTCGTTTTATGACAAATTCCGTCATTAATGAATGTTCATTATCCTGTTTGTAATTGTTTTGCTTATATCATGTTTCCGGGAAATAATGACAAAAAACCACCACAATTGAAAACGAGTTGACGTGGAAGCACCACCTTAGGGTTTTGTGACACATAAATACCTCTATTCGGACTAGGTTGTGACGGGAGCACTGATTCACATACTTAAGCCTGTTAATACGTCTTATAACAGTATGGACCCACCTGTCAGGTATATGTGGCAAAAAAAAAGAAAAAAAAAAGAGAAGAGGACGGTCAACGCACGCACACTTGCTCGGCTCCGCCCTTGGCACCGCGAGCATGGGCGGTGCTCGACAAACTCCGCGCACCGGCCGGCCGCCCCTCCCTGGCCGTCGTAGGTCCCCTGAACTCGCTGCCTCGACCTCCTTGATCGCCGCCGGCCGTCCCGATCCCGCACTTGGAGCCTTGTCCGTAGCCGCCGCCGGCCGGCCGACCTCCTACCGGGTCCGTGGGAGGCTCCTCTCCGGCGAGGTCGCCGCCATCGCTCTCGTCGACCAGCCTCCTGGCCAGCAACGCCGCCAGATCCGCCACTGGAGAACTCGCCAGAGTGTGCGCTCGCCCTGGCCGCACCGCCCGCACATCGGCCACGGCCACGGCCGCCCGCCCCTGGCCGCGCGTCGCCCACGGCCGCCCGCCCCTGGACGGCCGAGCTGGGCCTAGGCACGCGTGGCCGTTGCTCTCCTGCGCGGCCTCCCGTCCCTCCCCCAGCTTGTCGCTCTCCACCCCGGCTCGCTGCCGCCGCTGACCGGGCACAAGTCCTCAGCGCTCGCCACCGGCCGGTCACACGCCGTCCTCGCTCGCCGGGGCCCTCCCCCAGCTCGCGGCCGAGCTTGCCGCCGGCCGGGCCCCCTCCAGTTCGCGGCCGACCGCCCCTCAGCACGGCAAGCACGGCGTGCGGGTGCCCGTGCAGGGAGATGCTCGCGGCCCTGTCCTCCCGGGGCGACACCGTCGGGGCAGCCGACGCCGTCGGGGCGCACTCGCACGCGAGGAGCTCGACGCCGGAGGCCACGGCAATGGCACCCACAGTCGCGACGGCGGCGGCCACACCCCACACCATCGCCGATACCTCCTCCTACTCTGGCCGCGCGCCCGTCCCCGCATGGCCTCCTCCTACGTTGCCCTCGCTGAACCCGTCCGTGGCGCGCTCCAGCTCCAAGTACGTTAACACCTGCGCGCCCCGGCAGCTCCGCCGCATTACCGACACGGCCACGAGCAGAACCAGCCCTATCGCCGCGCCTGGGCTGTCCGCGCCGCGCCGTGGTGCGCCTAGGCTAGTCGCGCCGTGCCGTGGCCGCGCCTGGGCGGGCCGCGCCCGTCACTGGCCGCGCCGCGCCTTGGCTGGCCGCTCCGCGCTGGTGGGACTCGACCAGGGGCGTCGGGGATGAGGCTAAGAACGGCGGCGGCGCACCACGGCCAGACGCGGACGGACGCACACAACCTGTTCGACAGAAGGGACATGAGATAGATGTATTGCCTAGCATTGACCCGATTTGTTTTCTTCTATTTTTTTGCCACGTAGACCTGGCGGGTGGGTCCAAAATGTCAGAAATTGTGTCAAAATGCTTAAACAGACAAATTAGTGCTCCGCGTCACAACATAGCCCCAAAAGTGGTATTTATGTGTCTACAAACCCTAAGGTGGTGGTTTTCGGACATCTCGTGTTCAATTGTGGTGGTTTTTTGTCATTATCTCTGTTCCCGGAGATTTAAATGATTTTAATCACCTAGTGATTTTAATCATTACATTCCTCACATGATTTTCCTTAATTACTTAATTTGAATCATGTATGCCTTACATGTATTTCTGGACAAAATAATGATAAGGAAATATTTGCATGTTTCTTGTCTCATCCTAACACTTGCACAAAGACTCCCAGTCTTAATTTAGTATTACGATTTTCACTCTCTCTTCATGAGAAGACACTTTTCTCCAATTCTAAAGTCAACAAGCATTTAGAATTATGTGTGGAAGTCACTTGCCAAAATAACAATCTTGGACTTTTGCAAAACACCTTTTCAATTTCGAACTTAAAACTTTAAATCCTTAATTGAAAAATATGGAACTTATTATCAAAATAACTCTAAGTTAAAATTGATATAGGTCCCTAGAATACAAACAAAATAATCTATATACTTTAAGTGGGTAATTTGGAACTCTAATTTCACAACACATTTAGCAAGACTTTGTAACATTTCCTTTTAATCTTTATCTTGCAAAAGATTTTATTACCATGATGATTTCGAGTTACCAAAATCCATCATAAGTAATTTGACTAAGGAAAAACTTTCCTTTGTCAACAATGTTACAATATTTATTAAGTCCTTTTCCTTTAAACTTTAAATCAAATTCCTTTGATTCCTTTATTTTGATTCTCACACTCTCCCACTGAATTATATGAAACATTGAAACTTCAATAATTTCATTAACTCTATTTCATCAATATGCAACTTCATATTAATTCCTCAATAGAATTGAATTAATGGGTAGATTCCACTCCTTTATGTAAATCTCGAAATTTACTAGTGCCTAGCACTTTGCCAAATTCGATTCTACTAAATGCCTAGCATTGTGTGGATTTCGATTTTCATCAAATGCCTAGCACTTTATGAATTTCGAATTTCTCCAAGTGTATGACACTTTGTGATTTTAGTTTTATCCATTTAATTTAGAGATAACTTTAAGAGTCTCAAAGAGAACCAACGAAAAGTATAACTCCAAATTAAAGATTAAACTAACTTTATTTATTACTTATAACTTTAAGCAATAACTTGAATCAAAACAATAAAGACTTAACAAACAAATAATTAATGACATAACACAATAAAGAAGATATAAACTTTGAATTTCCAAACTTGGAATTCCCACACATACTTTATAATTCGAACAATGACTTGTTCCAGAATATAAAATATTCATTACATAATGATCGAACTGAAAATTATTCTTATTTAAAGTTCTAGTGCAAACCTTCTTTATTGACTTGAATTGAAGACATAGTGGTGATCATGACGCATCAAGTGCCTTTCTTTCCCCACTTCCCCCAATTCTTCCTAAATCTCTTGTCTCTTTCCCTTTTCACATTGCGATCATGCAACATGAAAAATTTCAGTATTCATATACCAAAATATCTTAGAGTTGAGATTATGTCAATAACTTGTGTATAACTCGTATACCTCTTGTGGACTTGCCACTGGTCTTGTAAGAAGGATGTTGTCATCAGATGATGCACATAGATATCCAACTCAGCTGATAAGAGCATTTTGAAGACTTCCTTGACTGTCTTCTCTACTTTCATCAATTCATAACACGCCACAAGTGATACATGTAAAATGCATACATGAACTTTGCATTATTTTTCTTATATTCCAATCATATTTGCATCATATAAGGGTTATATCAATGTTTTATAATGATTTTGGGAATACTTCATAGTTTTCCCATTTATTTGGAATTAACCCTGTTTTCCAGAAAACGTCTTTTTTAGTGTTTCAGACTTTCCGGGAGCTTCGGGACTCCAAAAAGGGCAAGGTCAGAGAGCACGGTTCAGAATTTTCGAGACGAACGCAATGGGCTTAAATGAAGCCAGAAGCCCAACAGCTGGAAATGAGAGGGCCCACACGGCCTAAAATCTATGGCCACGTGGGCCCACCCATTTGGGCCTCGTGGCTCCGTTGCCGTGATCTTTGCTCCACCGACTCTGTCTTGACCTAAAAACGCCTATAAAAAAGGTCCCCCTACGTTTCGGAAGGAGGCGGCAGAGAAACACAGAACCACGAAACAGAGAGACAGAAGGCTGCCGCCGAGAAGATCGAGGGGGGAAACGCCGCCGGAATCGCCTCCGGAGGGCTCCACCCCCCTCCGGCGTGTTCATCATCAACATCTACAGCAAGAACTTCTTCACCATCATCACCATGATGAAGGGGGAGTAGTCCACCCCCTGGACTAGGGTTTGTGGTGGTAACTTTTGTATCTCTCCTCTCTCTTGAGCTTCACTAATTAGTACCGTATGAGCTGCTGAACATGATTACGGTCATCTATGTAATACCTTTGTGGTGAATATTGTGGTGTGAGATGATTTGTTATGCATTTACCGTTGTGTTGGAGCTTTTGTGATTTGTCATACTTTGAAGTATGATGTATGTGGGTACGGGATGGCCGATGTGACACGGCATAGGTATTGAGTGACACAGTACCGCCCAACATCCTTTATCTGGGGGTAAAAAGAAAGAGTATGATGTGGGAGTGAGAGAAACCACGCTAGCCTTACGAGGGGTGACCTAGCAACACAAATGAGTATTTCTTTCAACTATGTGTTTTAGGACATATAGCCGTCATAAAAAGCTACCATTAAAACATGACAATTGTGTGTACTTTATCTATAACATGATGATCACCGTAGATGAGAGAGAGAGAGGATTAAGTGAACCCATGAACCATGTCCATTGTTCCTATAAGAAACACACACTTGAGCTTGTCCTCTTGCTACATAGAGGATTGGGCTTTCTCTCTTTGAGAGCTTTCACTTGCTACTACCTTTGTCTTGTCCTCTTGCAAAGAAGAGGATTGGGACACTTTTACATCCATCAAACCAACCATCTTGTTCTCTAAACTTGTTTAGTGCATAATCAACTAAAACTTGTGACACTTTAGTTGTAGGGAATAGATAACTTTTCCTTCTTGCTCCTGCGGATCGATACCTTACTTCCACATTGAGAGGTGCTACAGTGATCCCTTGCTCTTGGGGGTTATCAAGTACTTTTCTGGCGCCGTTGCCGGGGAGCGTAGCGCTTAAGTTTCTATTCTTGTGTGCACTAGACTAAGCTTGGGGAGGTCTCTTTAACTTATTTTATATCTTGCAATCATCTAAGCTTGGGGAGGTTCTTTGACTTGTTTGATGATACTATGTCTCCCATTTATGATGATGAATATGATATTTTCAGTCCACCCACTATTGAGGATATAGTTTATGTTGATTATGATATGCCTCCTATATATGATGTTTACAATGATGAATATGATATTTTCAGTCCATCTACTATTGAGGATAAAAATCATTTTGATTATTCTATGCCTCCTATTTATGATGATTACATTGATGGATGTGATATTTTTACTCCCACTATTACTAATGAAACTGTTTATGCTTATGTGGAGAGTAATGATACTTTTATGCATGTGGATCATGATAAGAATGCTCTATGTGATGGTTATATTGTGGGTTTTATCAATGATGCTACTGAAAGTTTTTATGAGAGAGGGAGACATGACTTCATATACCACAATAATATTAAGTCTCCTCTCTTTTTGTTGAAATTTTGAAGTTGCACTTGCTTTGCCTTCCTATGCTAGTCACTTTGTGCTTTATTGATTTATTTTCTTACAAGATCCCAATGCATAGGAAGTGGGTTAGACTTAAATGTGTTTGATATTTTTCTTGATGCTCTTTTATATTCAACTCTTATTCCTATGGAGCATCATTAAAACTATCAAGCCTAGCTATATGGCTATAAAGAAAGCGCTTTGCGGGAGGCAACCCGGTTATTTTTGTGTGTGATTTTTCTTTGTGTCCTCTTGCTGTAACAAGAGACTTTGTGTCTAGTTTAGTTCTGGATTTTAATAAAGTGCCAAGTTTTACCCATTTTGGTTTGAAAAGTTGCTTATAGTTCGGAGATTTTATTCCTGCACGAGTCAGTGCACGGTATGATTTTTAATTCTTATTCTGTAACTCCGAATGAGCTCATATTTGAACTGTAGTTGCAACTTTTCATCCTCTGTATGCATGAATTTTTTCGGAATTTTTCGAGAAAGTTTGGTAGGGTAGAAAAATACGTTTTGCTGCTGCTTTTTTCTGGACAGATTCTGTCCCATTTTGTTTGATGCATGCTTTGAGCTTTTAAGTTGAATCTTTTTGATCCAATTGAGTTTATGAGTAGGCATACAACATTATACACTTTCTGGACATTCATATGAATTTTTGTTCAAGGATTATATGCAGCAAGGAACCTATTTGTTTATCACTATTAATGCACCCCACAGAAAAGAGATGGGAGAAACGGTGTTTTGAAGTTTTTTCACAGGGATTGGAGGAGATGCACCAAGAGCTATCCAAGGATGGTGAAGACCATAAGCTTGGGGATGTGAAGACAACCCCGCTGGACCTACACACTCTCGGTTTGCACACGTCCAACTTCTGTTTTTCGATCGAAACACTTTATCGCATAAACTTGGAGCGTCGTTTTTTTTTTGTTTGAGTCTTGAGAGACCACCACACTATCATTATATATGAGAGAGCTACTGGAAATATGGGTTGAAATATGTTGGATGCTTTTATAAGATTGGGAAAAGGGATGTTTGACTTGATTTTTAATGATACATATAGTTGCATGATTCATGAGCTTGTTTATGAGTAATAGTTTGCAAATTCTTTTTGTAGAGCTATCACTTATTCATGTTTTGGTGCTGATTGTTATTTACTTGGTTTAACATGGATTAGTTAGTTCTATGGACACTCATGCATGCATCTAGATGGTCAACTTTCTCCCTTTTGCTAGCCCAAAAACTCCAACAAGCAAAAACTTGTTTCCAACACCTTCAACCAAAGTTATTCCAGTGAGTCCACCATATCTACCTATTGGCTTTATGCTATTCCGAGTATGTTTAACATGTTGTTTGTGTTATCTTACCTCTGAATGAAAATGTTTATGTTATTGATTGCAATGGAAAAAATTGGTTATATAGCTCTCACGAACTTGATGCACAATGTTCTTTTATTTGCATAATAAAACTTGACCCATTGTGATTAAGATTATGATGTTTGTGGCTTGATGAATGTTTTGGGTTGGAAGTTAGCCCATATGTGCTGTCACATGGCAAGCTTTCAACACGCTCTTCATCTCATTTAGTTGATATCATGTGCTTTTGTCTATGGATGCTTATCATGTTGAAATAAATGTGGAAATAGAGTGAGTTTAAATGAGTTTGTGTAAATGGTTAGAGAGACGCCTGGGCCGCTAATCTAAGCCATGCATCATTCATGGTGGAAATTTACTTACATACTATGGTGAACCTTCTGTGATACACCTTGCAATAAAAAACTATTCCAAATGGTAAATAAAAAGGGTGTTGAGATTGTTCATTTTGTTTGTTTGTCTTGTCATTTTGATATGGGCTTGTTCCATATCTTGGGACAAGAGGTACCCCAGTTGACGCTCTTGATGATACTATTATGCTTACAATGATATTTAATTGAACTTGCTTTGTTTCCCAAGTTGAGTAACACATGGTGTAAGTACTTGTATTCAAGGGGCATGAGACATTCAACCCATTCTTTATCAAGCACACTACTCATATTTGCTTTCACTTTAACCTTAATCATTCAAGATGCTATGATAGGGGCAATGAGAGCTTGACACCAATGAATACCTTATTGCAATCATTAACTTAAGTAGAAGAGTTTGGAAGTTGGATGAAACTTATGCATGCTTTACCTCTACTCACATATACATCTTTCCAAAGTGTACACCTATCATATTCAGATTTTCATCTACACTCTATGACCATTGTAGGATGTTCTACTTATCATTATGCATACATGTGTTCCATATTACTTGCTACCATGTTACACTTTGTGAACTATCAATGAACATCCTTGTCTTGAATACTTGATATCACTTCATAAACTATTTGCATATTGCTACTCCTTTGAAGAATGAATCATTTGACTATATGTAGCAATAGTAATCATCTTTGATATCATTGTTAAGTATTAAATTGCAAAGTCCATGTTAGTTTTATCATCTTCATACTCGAGGACGAGCATGGATTAAGCTTGGGGATGTTGATGCATGTAAAATGCATACATGAACTTTGCACTTTAATTGCTTATATTCCAATCATATTTGCATCATATAAGGGTTATATCAATGTTTTATAATGATTTTGGGAATATTTCATAGTTTTCCCATTTATTTGGAATTAACCCTGTTTTTCCAGAAAACGTCTTTTTTAGTGTTTCAGACTTTCCGGGAGCTTCGGGACTCCAAAAAGGGCAAGGTCAAAGAGCACGGTTCAGAATTTTCGAGACGAACGCAATGGGCTTAAATTGAAGACCAGAAGCCCAACAGGCTGGAAATGGGAGGGTCCCACGCGGCCTAAAATCTGGCCGCGTGGGCCCAGCTCTTTTCCTCGGAGCTCCGTGGCCGTCGATCTTTCTCCACCGACTCCGTCTTGACCTAAAAACGCCTATAAAAAAGGTCCCCTGGCGTTTCGCGAAAGGAGGCGGCGGAGAAACAAGAACCACGAAACAGAGAGACAGAAGGCTGCCGCCGGAGAAGATCGGAGGGGGGAAACGCCGCCGGAATCGCCTCCGGAGGGCTCCACCCCCCTCCGGCGTGTTCATCATCAACATCTACAGCAAGAACTTCTTCACCATCATCACCATGATGAAGGGGGAGTAGTCCACCCCTGGACTAGGGTTTGTGGTGGTAACTTTTGTATCTCTCCTCTCTCTTGAGCTTCACTAATTAGTACCGTATGAGCTGCTGAACATGATTACGGTCATCTATGTAATACCTTTGTGGTGAATATTGTGGTGTGAGATGATTTGTTATGCATTTACCGTTGTGTTGGAGCTTTTGTGATTTGTCATACTTTGAAGTATGATGTATGTGGGTACGGGATGGCCGATGTGACACGGCATAGGTATTGAGTGACACAGTACCGCCCAACATCCTTTATCTGGGGGTAAAAAGAAAGAGTATGATGTGGGAGTGAGAGAAACCACGCTAGCCTTACGAGGGGTGACCTAGCAACACAAATGAGTATTTCTTTCAACTATGTGTTTTAGGACATATAGCCGTCATAAAAAGCTACCATTAAAACATGACAATTGTGTGTACTTTATCTATAACATGATGATCACCGTAGATGAGAGAGAGAGGATTAAGTGAACCCATGAACCATGTCCATTGTTCCTATAAGAAACACACACTTGAGCTTGTCCTCTTGCTACATAGAGGATTGGGCTTTCTCTCTTTGAGAGCTTTCACTTGCTACTACCTTTGTCTTGTCCTCTTGCAAAGAAGAGGATTGGGACACTTTTACATCCATCAAACCAACCATCTTGTTCTCTAAACTTGTTTAGTGCATAATCAACTAAAACTTGTGACACTTTAGTTGTAGGGAATAGATAACTTTTCCTTCTTGCTCCTGCGGATCGATACCTTACTTCCACATTGAGAGGTGCTACAGTGATCCCTTGCTCTTGGGGGTTATCAACAAGGCGTAGTACAATTATGGTTGTATTCTTGGAAGTGTGTCAACAACTTGATTTCCTGGAATTGGTTACCCAATATCCTCAAGCCTCCTGAGTATTTTGCAGAACTTAACCTTGTGCTCCCTCATCAAGCTTTCGCTTAATAGTTTGCAAGATCTAAATTCTCCATTGAGTTTGTCGTTTAGCAAGACATAACTGGCACATGAACCGAGCTTTCAAAACTTCCATAAGACGGAAGGGGCGATAGTATGGATAACTGTCGCTAAGCTTGGGACACATCCTGTCTAGCACAACCATACTCACTTTATACTCATGTTTCTCCATAGGAGAATATTCTTCTTCTATTTCTGGAATAGTTGTATCCAGAATATGCTCTAATCGCGTCTACTGAGATTTTCTCTCAGCCTATGAAGCCAATCCGTAAAGATCACGCTTCCCACAGTTAATTTTCCTAACAAGTTCTCTTCATAAATATTTTCAACGGGATCCATCTTCTACAACAAAACAAGTTTATTTACACTTCTAGTTTATTACTAATTTTAATGCACTACTTTAATTCAATCAAACATGAATCTAAGATATGCTCCCACTAAGTCCAATAATCCTCATGATTGGCACTAAGTGATTCAGGACCCGATTGCCCTACGAAGCAAGCATGGATACATGTCATGTCCGTCGGCCAATCGGTAAGCACTATGCTAGTTGCAGCAGCTACAACTCCTGTTCGTCTTTCGACGGATGTGTTCCGAACTCATGGTCATGTTATGCTTGGACGTCAAGACAACCAACCGACACTGGCTGCTGGAACTGTTCGCGCCCGCCTCCCGAACCCTTGGTGCACATTACTCCTGGATACAGGTCGCACGGCAACAAGCATCCGGTTTGACGGTGCCACGGTTGGTAAGAACATGATCTCCTTGATTTTATTTGAGGATTCACCCTAATAAACGACTACTGCGCAATCAAGGTGCAAACAACAAAGGATAAACATCACAGGCAATTAATAATAATTCATGTGCTTTGGTATAGCCTTTGTTATTCCTCGGAAGTCCTTGACGCTCGTCCTTGAGGATCACCATCTTCATTGTTCCCGGTCATGGTAAATTCCCGAAGGAAAGTTGCCATATCCAAAACTCGCCAAGTACACGTCGCCGACGCAATGCCGGCGCCTCCTCCCGGTCTCCACGACGAACTCTTCTTCGCTTGATTGTCGATGACGAACTCAATCAATTGTTTTGGCTCCCACCATCATGTTAAGACACCGTAACAAAATAGTTATACCAAAACACATGCACACAATCCTGCAAAACCAAGTTAGACGTATCTAACGCTTTGTTTGCATGTTTTACGTGGCTTTGTAGGCTCTACGGAATTACCGTCACTACCTACGTATTGAAGCACGTTTAGGCTAGTTGCTAGATTAACATTGCGGGGTGATTGAGATCCCAACATTACGAAAACGTTGCAGAACCACAATCTAAACGATCACATGTGCGCGTGACCCCCGTGAGGCATCCAACCCTCAGGCCCAATCCATTATACATCAACGTCCACAACTAAGGGTATAGACCCGAAGCTACTGAAGCACATCGTTGGCGCCAACAAGCATACTAGGAGCAGCCGGAAGGTCCACGGATAGCCAGAAGTTCATAAAGATGTTGCCAATACTGCCATGGAATATAATGCACAACTTTTTGGGAAGCAACTAAAATAAACTTAATGCAAGAACCATGCAATGCTCACACCAACTGGTGCTCTAGATCAAATCATACCAACGCATAGATCGGCTCTGATACCACTATTGGGTTGCGGGGAAACTTTAAAAATTATCCGTAACCTTACCGCCAAGATCTATTCTATGAAGGTACGTTGCACCCCATAATGCGATGATCCAGAATACTTACAAACACGCTTGCGGAAGATCTTGTGTTTGTCGAAATAGATGTCGGTGAAGCCTGATGAAGAATCCGTCCACGCCGGGAGGTGAGATTGTTGCCGTACGTCGTCATTGATGTAGACCTTGATGAAGTTGCTCCGTTCTCCAAGGAACTCGCTTGCACGAATCCCGCTCTAGCGGTATCCACACATACACCGTGTCAATCCACCCCGTGCGTTCACCGCCTAGCTACTAGCACATGGTGAAGAGAGTCAGCCTTGCGGCGTAGTTTAGGTGGTAGATATAATCAACTAGATTAGATCTATATGAGAAGTAGAGACGTCTAATTCTCAACACATGAGATCTACAAGAGAGAGAGAACTTGTGTGGAGGCAAACTTGTGTGTCAAACCCTAGGGACTTGGGGTTGCTTATAAAGGAGGCCAAGAGGTGGAGGTGCTTGGGGAAGGGGCCGAGCCCTTCCTCTTTAGCGCCGGCCGGCCAAGGAAGGGAGGGAGGAGTCCCTCCCCTTCCCCAACTCGGATTGGGAGGAGGAGTAGGACTCCTCCCTCCCAAACCTGCCAAACCTGCCAAACCTCACAAGGAAGGAGGGGGAGGAGACCCTCCCCACCACAACTCGGATTGGGTGGAGGAGTTGGACTCCCCCCCCCCCCCCCCAAACCGCCTCACCCTAGAAGGAAAGGGGGGGAGGAGACCTCCCCCACCTCCAACTCGGTTGGAGGGGGACTTCCCCCTCCCACCTCCTCCTGCCGCCGCTGTCCCCCCCATGGGCCACGTGGCCCATTAGGGTTTCGGCCATGGGGGGGAACTTCCCCCCTTCGGCGCTTTGGCTATTTTTCCAATATTATTAATTAAATAAACTAGCAGGGTGACCCGCGCATTTGCGCAGCTAGATGCCAATTATAGATTTGCTTTTGTATACATAGATCTCACATAATCAATTATTTATGACTTATTTGAGATTCATGCAACTAAAGCTATATATATAGCAAAAAAGACTTTTTGTACTTGATTGGTTAATGTATTATTTTGATTCACAACAAATAAGAGTACTTTTTCTTTGGTATTTAGAAACATCCTTCTATATGTCATAAAAAATATATTCTCAAGGATATAAGGTCTACCAAATATATTAGCGGTTGAAACTTTTGAACCCAAATTGTTATTAAGGTGCTCACTCCGATAGCATATTTATTTGAAATTATGGTTATTTTTTACTCTTCTTTCTTGAGATCTTGCTACCTACTAAACTTGGATTGGTCCTTTAAATCTTCGAAGAAGCATATTTCATTGTTATATCAACCCTACTATTGACCACTCCAAAATAAATACATTGCCTCGTGGCTGAAACTATATATGCTAAAATCATTTTAACTCTTGCATTTGTACCTTGCACTCGATCGTGGAATCTTATACTGGCCTGTGAATTTCTCACATTTGTCAACCGGTTACATCTGTCTAATTATAACTCTCATGCGTAGTCAGGTGTTCGCTATATGGTGGGAAGGATGATGTATTTTCACTGGACAGCTTGGGTAGTATCACACCTTAGATAGGATATGTGAGTTGTAAAACTCAATACTGCTAAAAATATGACATAGCATGTCCGTTTTGTGTATATAGCTATAACAAATCTACGATTCAAAGTCCACCTGCACCTAGAAACCAAAAAAAGACAAATATATGTTTGAATAGTCGAAAGACTCTTGACCAAAAGCTGACATTAGTCACATTCGCTTTTCTTTATATCTCTAATTCTCGATCGGCCGTTCTGGACATATACTGTGGTTTTTTGTCTGCCGGGATAGCACGTACGTATGTTGGGATCCTTCTTGTAACTAGTAATTAAGCACGTGCACATGCACGTTACATATAATTGTATGTTGTATATAGACATAGTTGTCACCCTAAAAAAACATAGTTGTAAAAGTTCTAGAGGAAGGAAATTTCAGCTTAAACTAAACTGGTGAAATCATTATCAATTTGCTATAAAAAAATATACACAAATATTCATTTGTTTCTATGTGAAATGGAATAGCAGAAATGTTGTCAAATATGAAATGCAGATCCATAAGTTTAATTACATAACCCTGTGTTAAACTCTGAACCAAAATGCAGTAACTCGTGGGCAACTATGTTGCAGTAGATCGACTCCAGCTGACTAAAGACTGAAAATTGGAAAGTGCATGGGCCGATGCGCCGAGCTTGTCTAGAAAAATCATTCATACAAGACTGAAATTCTGATATTGCAATATGCAAATCAGAACTAAATGTATACTATGTTATCTTCTTTTAAAGTACGGAGTAGAAAATATCTTAATCTTCTACTTCTGAAGGAGACTCAAGCTATGGCGTTTCGAGCCGTTTAATAGGTAAGCAATGTATTAACAACTTCAGTATGCACGCATTATTATATAGCGACTAAATCTTACTGGTCCCGTAAGCTCAGCATATGAAAAAGGAAAATATAATAGCATGTGAGAAAAAATTACATGATCTGGCTCATGGGGAAGGGTAATCTTATTTGATCTTTTTGGTTGTTCTGCCGCTGGGATGTCAGATGATCCATGATAGTTCTAAACTGTAAGCAGCAGTATTATTTTCTAAGAAAATACATGGAAAGCTTTCCTTGATTACATTTTTCAAAGTTGTGTCGGAGTTCAAATTCGGTCCTTTTCGAACATCAGCAGCCATTCCAACTTTGAGACGAAGTGAAGGGGAAAAAGCTGGCTGAGCCCTGGTGTGCAAAGCAAACAAAAGAAAAATCCAAATTTTGACTCAGAAGTTATTGCAAGATAACTAATCACTCGACTACAGTCATTGAAACTTGGAGCATGTGAGCATGGTAGATGACAAGGTACTGCATATATAACTGTTGGTCTCTTCAAATAATTCAAGCGATGAAACATGTAGTAGGGAGAAGAAACACATATGGCATTTATGTCCAATCAAAATTCTACTGACCAAGGGCCGTCCGTCCAGCAAAACAAAAGCAATAACTGCTGACCAAGGGCCTTGGCTGTTTGCAGTGCTAATCCTTGGGAATATGTATGCAGTATATAAAAGAAATACCTTATAGAACTACCTCCAATGAATAGCAAACGATAAGCGGTCAAGCAACACAAAATATAAAAATCACCGGATTATCCAGTCGTTCTAGCATGTAGATCAGCTGGAGACAGCAGGTCAAGCATGTAGATCAGTAATCTGTATACCTGAGTGGCTGAAGCCTTAGACTGAGTAGCATCATACCGGTACCTTGCTTCTAGGGCCAAACCACCCTAGGATTTTTTTCCTTTTTCTCTCACTTTTTGTTCTTGTACATCTTGTACCACTCTGCAAATGAAATGAAAAGCGGGCCAGTGGCTGAGAGCCTTGGACTGAATGAAAAAAAAATAGCTGTCCGTGAACACATTACAATACAGTCGGCTCTATACTGCTTAGCTGTATCAGAAGAGGCATGAAGAGCACACGAAAAACTGAATAGCAAAAACTATAGTGGACTTGAACAAATCAACGTCGGAGAGTATACGCTAAAGGATGCGGGAATCGTGGGTCGCGGCAACGCCGTCGGAGAGAGCCGTGGCGATGATGTACGGCCGAGGCGCCGGTGTACGTAGGCAGTGCGGTGCCGCGGTGTACGGCGACGCCAGAGGCGGGGGCGGCGGTGTACGGCGGCGGAGGCGGTGCCGCGGTGTACGGCGGCTGTGTACAGCGACGGCTGAAGATGCCCTCTTCAGCGGTCGATGGTTTTCTTTTTGGGAAGGATGCGTTACGGGATTGATTGCTTGAGACGGAATTAGCGGGATTAGCGTTAGGCGCTCAACGGAAAGAGGAGACGATTTGGTTCCGCTCGGCTGAACCGTGGTCAGTCCTCGTTATAACCCTTCGATTAATCGACGTGTGGCTAGGATCATTTGGATCACCCCTCTCTCTCCCTTTTTATATTAGTGGTGATTAATGGTTCTTTTGATATAACAGTTGAATACAGATCACGTACAAATTCACAGTGAAAATAAAATAAAGAAATAGTAGAACTCACGTAAGAGATAGGGAATATGTTTTGAGTTGGGTTAAACTTTCTATTCTTTCTGTCTAACCTTGAGTGTGCAGAAGGTGCTCGTCAAGCACTCAAGCCAGCACTTCTATCTCTCAGCACTTCTATCTCTCAGTTCTTGCACCATCAATCTGCATGTGTGCTGCTCCAGGCCGTGGACGTACTTCTTGTTCCAGCTTTCCATGTGAGTATGCTTCCAGCATGGTCCATACAATTTGTTGTGATCGAGCCGCCTTTTCCCCGTTAGCTGTTCACACCTTCAATCTGCATGCCTATTACCCAAATAAATAACTGCATGCATGTGTGCGACTCCCGGTCCCGGCCGCCGGCAGAGTTCTGGTTCCGGCAGGGATGCGTCTAGCATGGACAATCTAGTAGATCCTCGCCTTTTCTCCCTTAGCTCTGGCAGCTTCAATCCACAGACCCGCTGGCCGCCTTGAACTTCTCTTGTTCCCGGCGGGAGTCGTCTAGCATGGCCTTTTATCTGTTAGTTCTCGCACCTTTATTTGCATGAGTTCGACTCCCGGCCGCCGACGGACTTCTGGTCGTGATGCTATTGGGAGTTTGAACGATCTGGTGACCTGGCTAGATGTTGTCGGCAAGCATGCTAAGAGATTGAAACCGTGTCTTTATTTTTTGAGGAAAGGAACCGTGTTGTTAATGGTGTCTGATTCCTATTTTAATACGGCTATAGATAGACATCGACCTGTGAAAGTACGATTTGTGGACCGATCTAGTAACATACTTAATGAATCTTAACCGTACGTTAATGTTTGCAAAATCTGAGCCTTACAATGTTTGTTGTTTTAATTATATAATAGATAATTAATTGTTTTGTCTAATTAATTCCTAAATAAATATTTCCTTTTACAGAAAATTTCCGGAATTAATTACTTATCATATAACTCATATTTATATGAACCGGAATACCAAGTATCCGCCGACAAAACCATCGGAACAATATTTCCTTCTTCATAAGCACTCAGATTAAATCCGCTGATGATAGAAACTATTCCCATCATCCCGGGACATTAGATGTCCGCATTCTCTCTAACTTATAATTCACCGGAACAAAACCCAGTGACATCGGAGCCACTCCGACACAATCTCATTCTCACTAAAACTACATCTTTACTCTCAATCAAAGATTGACATACAGGTTAAGTGTGTGACCCGAAAGGTTCAGCAATCACAAAGTATTGTTTGGGAGCTTACCAAACAATAACCAGCAGTGGGTTAGGCATTCGTACTGGCACCCTTGTGTTGTGAATGAACAATAGAACCTGTGCGTTACTCATTACACTTAATCCCCTTACGTGCACGATACCAATGATATCTCGAGATTGAGACAATGTGCTCTAGTGTGATCAAACCCTTCGATCATAACACATATTATTCTCGTACCAATATCATTCTCTTTTCTCATTCCGTATATTTGTTGTCCCGTGATAAATCACGCTTGTGTCTGGCCAGACGATTGTGGTGACAACAATAATACTGAGATGGCCTAGAGGATGTATCACTCCATCGCCTGGAGGAGTAAGTGCCATTCTTGAACGATCTCTGTTCCAATACATTATCCTAGTTCAATCCCAAAAGCCACCTATCATAGTCCCATGTTACTGCAAGACGTTTGGTGGAAATCAAAACTCGAGGTTCGAATAAGCGGTGACAAGATATTCTCATAGCATAGGGATCTAGCTAACGATAACTAAATAGATGATCAATCGCTATTTCATCGTTGACGATTTGTCTCATAGCGAGATCATACGGTGGGTCGGTTCAGTGCGATTATCATTCCGATAAACCACTCCTATAGTTGAATGACTTATACAAAGTCCATGATCAACATGATCATCGAGCAACAAGATAGGCTAGTCTTAGAGACAAGACCAGGAACTCTTTTACCGTTCATATCTCTATACGTGTATCAGAGGTTTTCCTCTTGTATACGTTGTATTTGCTATACAAGTACCCAATACAGTTGTAGCATAAAGATATAAACATTAATAATAAACATGGAGATAAATAATAAACTTAATTATTATTGTCTCTAGGGCATATCTCCAACAATTATGACGTCAGCCATTTTTTAAATTCCTTCTTATCTCTGAAATGGATTAAAATTGTTTAAACTTTAACAAATCATGTCTTATTCATTTTAAATCGGGAAAATATGTACAATATATCAAAAATTTCAGAAAAAATAGATCTTTCTTTTAATGTCATAATCATACATGTTTGAAATATTTACATTGATGCCATTAGTCAAACACTAATAAACCCTAAATTTAAAACATGGGTATGTTTTATAACCCATTTAATTTGGCCATGCATCTAGGGTTGAACAAAATTAGTTAAGATGGCATGTCATTCATGTGTCTTTGCGTTGCATCGACGCCATGAATTGGTTGTTGTTTATTTCTTTCCCGTGTTTTCGTTCATCTCGATGGTACTCAGCGACACGAGAAGAATGCAGAACAATTGAGAGAAGAATGCAGAACAATTGATCATAAACAATCCAGTCAGGCAGAAGATTTCTGATGATATAGCATTTGGTTCAATTTCCAAATCTGCGCAATTTTAAAATCTAGACGTTTTCAAAATTAAATATTGCCACACGAGCGAGAAAAATATATGACAAGTATATCAGCATGACCCCAAAAATAAACGTTGCCTATTCACGGCATATGATCAAATTTCAAATTTGAGTATTTCAAAATGTTAAATGCATTCCAAATCTAAGTATGTAATAAACGCAAAAAAAAACGGATGCCTTTCAAATGTGAGCACTTACGAAAACGTAGACATGATTCAAATATGAAAAAAATTCCCAACTTTACCAATTTTTGAGATTCGAACGGTTCCCAGATACAAACTTTTCGTTGACTTTCACTAAATTTAAATCTGAAAAACATTTGGATGATAGTCGTTGACGTTCACTAAATTTAAATCTGAAAAACATTTGGATGATAGATCATGCCCACAAAATTTAAGCATTCAATAAACGTAAATATGAATAGCTCCCCAAATTGACCATTTCAAAAATTTGAACAGCTTCTTGACCTAGACTATTTTTGAATTTCAACAATTTTACGATTAAATAATTCAAAACTTTAGCCCACGGGCGCGCCGGAGGCCGCGCTTAATTCCCTAGTAGTAGTAACACATGTGTACTGGAAATCTGTTTGTTCATCTAACACCATGCATGTCCTGTAGTATATATACGTGTGTACTAATTCATCTATGTAAGTACACAAATATTTGCTCCAGAAAGTTGTGTCCTAGTACGAGTACATGTAAGAGCTAAAACTGAACCATATGAGATTAGAATTATGACGTGTGCTCGCAGCTGCCTGTAGCGGAGTACATCTCTGAATTTATAACATCCGGGTGCACTAATTTAAATATGTGTGGTATGGCCCGAGTATAGCCGATTGTCCGAATATGGTTAGATCGACAGTGAAGGTATTGTTAGATCAGGATCTGGGAGGCATGGATATGAATCATTTGGTCCACTAGATGGCGTGACATTAGGACCTGAACTTGAACTATACATAGATGCTATTCTTAAGAGATCAGCTGACCATCCGTACCACAACTACACTGTACCTGACCATTAATTTCAGCAAAAGGAACCGTTGTCCACTAACAAAGATCTCAATTGACTTGAACCTTTGTTTAGAGAACAACACCGCTGCTGTAGCAGGTACTTCGTTGTCGATAGCGGAATTTGCTTTCATGAAACTTCCAGCCAAGTTTAATTTGTTATTCAACTCTATTTTAACAGGCTAGTCTCATGTTTGGCATGAACTAGCTTATACCTGATCTAATTTAGATTGGACCATTCCACGGAATTCAAATGACCATCATCTGACCTTGCTTCGCCGGTTCAGAGTGGCCCTGATATCCACAACCGCCCCGTGCGCGCGCATGGCCCTGATATCCGCCGCCGCCGCCGCCGACTGAGCTGAAGGTCAGACCGCATTGGCCCCTACCCAGCACCTCGCCTGAGGACAGTCTGGCCAGTCGAGATCGGGGGCTTGAGGCTTGAGGTGAGGACAAAACTGGCGTCCTTTTCCTTTGACTACTCAGCTGGCTGAGGTCAGAATCATCCTACTCTTTATTCAAAGTGCATAAATTTGAGGGATACAAACGCCTTCAGGCGGACTAACAAACCAAACAAAATACTGGCTGAGGTGAGGCCCTGGCCAGTCAAAAACAAATATTTCGCGACGATGATATTGAATTTTTTTAGTGTAGAAAGAAAGATGGAATCACGAAAGTGATTGTCACGCTTTGACCACTAATCTGGACGGGCGAATAGCTCAGATGCGACGTTTTTTTCGAGTAATTGGACAGGCAGCGACGTCGTTGCACGTAATAGCTCACATGCGGCATCTATTCGAGCCATAATTGCTCTGAGGCGACATGGCCATCAAGTCATGTTCCCACGCTGTAAACCAGGTTTGACCGGTACATGGAGTAGTTTTTCTCGAGTGGGACCCATGCGTCAGCGAAACTGGCCTCTGTTCGTGGGGGAACCCTCTCTGCCACGCGCCGGCGTCCCGCGGAGCTCACTCTGTCCCGTCGTCTCGGTTTCTCCGGGCTGGGGAAAAAAATTCCTGGCGACGGCGAGTCGGCGGCAATGGAGCGGGCGACTCGAGCTGTGGCAAAGAAGCGGGCGATTCGAGCTGCGGGAATGGAGCGGGCGAGTAAAGCTGCGGCGAGGGGGCGGGCGACTGGAGCACCGGCAATGGAGTCGAGCAAGCTGGCGGCGAGTCCTGCGGCGGAGGGAAGAGCGGCCGCGCGAGTCCAGCAGCGGCACCCGGAGTCGAGCAAGCTGGCGGCGACGCAAAGTTTGGGGTGCTGCGTCGAGGGAGCGGCGAGGGAGGATGGAGGATGGGGGGGACGGTGCGGGTACACGGTCGCAGAGGCGACCGGCGGCCCGATTTGTGTCTCGTGCAGCGGCGAGGGGCTCCATCTATCTCGACGGCAAGCGAGCCTACCGGATTTCAGTCCAGCAGGTACTGAAGAAGGCGTGGAAGCGTCACGGCTACTACAGCTCCAAGGTTTTCCGGTCGGCGGTGATTCGCCGCCGATGACGAGGCAGAGGTTTGCCGCGATGCGCAAAATTGCTGCGTTCGACGAGAGCAGCTCGGGCGATGCTGCGGGCGACGAGAGCAGCTCGGGCGGGAGCTCATCGAGCAGCAGTTCAGCAAGCTCATCCCCGAGCGTGGACTTCGATGCCGCGTTGAGCCTAGAGGCTTTTAGCCTAGTTGCCGGGATGGCGGCGGATAGATTGTTCTGCTCCGATATCCTCTGCGAGATGAAATCGAGCTAGAAGATTGTGCTGCAGAGCCATGGCGGAGGGAAGATCGTGCTGCATTCTGTAGATAACTAGTGTAGTGAATTTTGTTAGGTGACTGAAACCATTTCAGGCAGTGCTTGCCCAGTGATGGGAGCGTGTGTGGGAGTGATGGCTACGTGTTGGTGAACCCCAAGAGGAACGTTATGATGTAGACAGCAGAAGTTTTCCCTTGAATAATCTACCCAAGGTTATCAATCCAGTAGGACTTGACGATCTATCGGAAGGTTGTTGATGTTGACTCCCCCTGGCGCTAGGGAGCTTGCACCAACGTGGAATCTGCACGGACACAAACCAGAACTTTGCCCAACACGAAATAGAGAGGTTGTCAATCTCTCCGGTCTTGCAGAAACAAAGAGTTAAACGTATGGTGTGGAAAACAGCAGGAAAAACAACAAGTAACAGGAAACAGATGATTGCAGCAGGTTGTGTAAACATTATGAGGAAATTGGACCAGGGTCCACAGTTCACTAGTGGTGTCTCTCAGAACAGATAACTAGCATTTTGGGTAAACAAATTACAGCTGGGCAATTGACAAATAGAGAGGGCATAACAATGCAATACATGCCAAGATGTCTACTATGAAATCTAGTTGGGCATTACAACAAAGTACATAGACCGTTATTCCAACAGCATCTATGCCTAAATAATCCACCTTCAAGGCAGTATCCGCATCTCATTCAGTATTAAGTTGCTAACAACAGATTATTGCATGAAATAAAGTGTGTAATGTAATCAATACAAGTGCCCTTGGACACTGCACCAATGTTTTATCCCTAGTAGCAACAGCACATCTACCATCTTAGACCTTTCTGTCACTGATCCAGATATCTAGAGACTGAACCCACTATCGAGCATAAATACCCCCTCTTGGAGTCACAAGCATCTACTTGCAACGGAGAGCATGCAAGATCAAGAGCACATAGATAAACAACTTGAATAAACATGGTATCAATATTCATCGGATCCTGGCCAAAGCATCTACTAGCAACGAGAGCATGCAAGATCAAGAGCACATAGATAAACAACTTGAATAAACATGGTATCAATATTCATCGGATCCCAGCAAACACAACATCTAGCATTACAATAAGATGATCTTGATCATGTTAGGCAGCTCACAAGATCTAAACATGGAGGCACAAGGTAGAGAGACAACCATCTAGCTACTGCTATGGACCCGTAGTCCAGGGGTGGACTACTCACGCATCACTCCGGAGGCAGGCATGGTGATGTAGAGCCCTCCGGTGATGATCTCCCCTCCGGCAGGGTGCCGGGAAGAGCTTCAGAACTCCTCCGATCTGAGATTGACGATGACGGCCGCGACGGAACTTTTCGTGGAATATGATCGACCGTAATAGGGTTTTCGCGTCGCGGAGAATATATAGGCGAAGAGGCGGCGTCGGTGGCCGAGGGGGGCCACCACGCCATAGGGGGGCGCGGGCCCACCCTGGGCCGCGCCCTAGTGTGGCGTGGCCCCCTGGTGGGTCTGCTCCGACTCCCCTTTGGACTCCGTGATCTCCTCGTGATATTATTGACGATGTCTTTTGTTTCGTCCAATTCCGAGAATATTTCCTTAATAGATTTTCTGAAACCAAAAACAGCAGAAAACAGGGAACTGGCACTGTGGCATCTTGTTAATAGGTTAGTCCCAGAAAATGCATAAAAATGATATAAAGTGTAACCAAAACATGTAGCAATTGATATAATAACAGCATGGAACATCAAAAATTATAGATACGTTTGAGACGTATCAAGCATCCCCAAGCTTAGTTCCTGCTCGTCCTCGAGTAGGTAAACGATAAAAACAGATAATTTTTGAAGTGACATGCTACCAACACAATCTTTGATCAAATAACAATGTAATGCACATGATCTGAATGAAGTGATCCAAGCCAATGGTCTATAGTTTGCAAGCAAGTAAATAAAGAGTAAACATAAGTGATCACACAAGTGCAAACTTTCATGAATAACACTATAAAACATTTAGAGATATAATAGTCTAACATAATAGTTAGTTCACAGCAGCAATAATTCTCAACATGAAAGTGTTTGTATCAACACAAAGGAAGATAATAGCTTCAGCTTTTGCTTCAACTTTCAACATGTATATCATATAGATAATGTCAATGCAAAGAATATGATCAACCAAACACAAAGTTATGTAAAAACTGTTATACTGGAGTTGACAATGATGTTTGCTTAAGTAGACAGAAAGAAGTGGGAAAACTGACTCAACATAAAAGTAAAAGAATGGCCCTTCGCAGAGGGAAGCAGGGATTAACATCATGTGCTAGAGCTGTAGTTCCCGAAGGCATATAGAGAGCATAAAATATTGTTTTGTAAGGTAATGGTGTATACAGGTGTCAACAAATCAAATAGCAGGTACTTGTCATCTTCCATGGCTAACTAACTTTTAGAGCGGTTCCGAGAGTTTTTAGGACTGCACTTGTAACAAGCACTTATTGGTGACACTCCTCCCAACCATTTACTTTCCACAAACCATGGCTAACCGAATCCTCGGGTGCCCACCAACATTCACCATGGAGGAGTGTCTATTTATTTATTTATTTATAGGGTGGACTAACCAGCTCTTTAATGCAAAATAAAAGGTGGAGAAGCAGATGAAGCTGCCAATCCTTGTAAATTAATTAGCATGGAAGATGACAAATCTCACTACTACGTCCTTATGAGCTTTTCAAGTAGTGACACAAAAAGGAAATGTAACAGTTTTGAGTAGTTAGTAGATAGCACATGAAGAAATTTACTTGGAATGGTGAAAACACCACATAATAGGTAGGTATGGTGGACACAGGTGGCATGGATTTGGCTCAAGGTTTTGGATGTACAAGAAGCATTCCCTCTTAGTACAGAGTTTAGGCTAGCAAGTTATTATAAGCAAACATCATTATCAACTGGAATAGCAAGAGTGTACATAAAACACAAGGTTTGACGAACCATAGACTCCCACTGTCTTCCTTGTTAACACATAGCCTTCATCCAAAAATTATCTAGACTACTATGGACTTCCAATATGCAACAGATTATTATAGCAGAAAATCCTTATAGTAGTTCTTCATTAATAGCCATTACTTACATGATGCACAAGCTTAAACATTAATTACTTGACAGCTCAAAACAATTGGCAAGCATCAAATTACTCAAGACAACGATCTAAAAAGATTCATGTAAGCATTTTATACCACTACCACATGCATAGCATTTTTCTGGTCCAACCAAACACCAATCAACTTATTTGACAACTCTCCAAACAGATATAAGTGAAGCAAGAGAGTACTTTCTTCAAAAGAAACTGAAAGCTCTAACAAGAGATGTATGAAAAACTGAGAGCTAACAGCAATAACAGCAACTAGACAGGAATACTCAACAAGTATAAGTGAAGCACAAGAGTATTCTAATGAAAAAGTGGAGCGTGTCTCTCTCCCAAACATGAATGCTAGGATCCAACAAGTATAGCACAGCAAACAAAACAAAACAAACTGAAAACAAAAACACACTGACGCTCCAAGGAAGAGTACACTAGTATGAAGCAATAAAAATATAGCACCATTAGAGATGACCTGATAATTTGTAGATGAAGAAGGGGATGCCTTGGGCATCCCCAAGCTTAGATGCTTGAGTCTTCTTGAAATATGCTGGGGAGGTAAGCCTCCCCAAGCTTAAGCTCTTCACTCTTCTTGATCATGTAATATCATTCTCCTCTATCAACACTTGAAAACTTCCTTCACACCAAAACTTAACAGCTTTTCTCATTAGCAGGTTAGTGCACTAAAAGATAATACTTCAAAGTTCTAGCAAAGACAAAACTCACAAGCCAACTATTTTAAACATTAGCCACTGTTACTAGGCTCAAGTGGGCACTTTTACACGAAAAGAAACCACTTAAAAACTTGTAAAAGAGAGAATGCAAAATAAAAGACAGAATCTGTCAAACCAGAACAGTCTGTAATGACGAATTTTTTCGAGGCACTTACGATGCTCAGATGAAAAACTTTTGAAATAATGAAAGTTGCGTAACATCATCAGGAACATGCACAAAAATTTCAGCATTTTTCGATTTTTTCTGATTTTCTACTGAATTAAACGGTGACGAACAGCAATCTGTCCCAATGCAGTCCCGAAAATAAAAACCAACTTTGCATTAGTAACTCTCCTTGGCACAACAAAACAGCAAATAAAAGATACAAAGGAGTTGCTACAGAGGTAAACAAGCATCCTTGACTCAAGAAAACAAAAATAAAACAGCAAATAAAAACATGGGTTATCTCCCAGAAGTGCTTTTCTTTAATGCCTTTGAGCTAGGCATGAAGAGATGCATCAAGTATTGTCAAGACCAGAAAATCCAAAACCATAATTTGTCTTGACACTAGTATCATGTGAGTATTTCATCTTCTTCCTAGGGAAGTGTTCCATACCTTTCTTGAGTGGGAATTGAAATTTTATATTCCCCTCTCTCATATCAATAACAGCACCAACAGTTCTCAGAAAAGGTCTTCCCAAAACAATAGGACAAGAAGGATTGCATTCAATATCCAAAACCACAAAATCAACAGGGACAAGATTGTTATTAACCATTATCAAAACATCATCAACTTTTCCTAAAGGTTTCTTCATAGAAGAATCAGCAAAGTGAACATCCAAATGACATTTTTCCAAAGGTGCAAGCTTGAGAATATCATATAAATTTTTAGGCATAACCGAAATACAAGAACCAAGGTCACACAAAGCATTGCATTCAAACTCACTCAGTTTCATTTTAATAACAGGTTCCCAATTATCATCTAACTTCCTAGGGATAGAAGCTTCAAGTTTTAATTTTTCTTCCCTAGCATGCATGAGAGCTTTGATAATATGTTCAGTAAAAGCCATATTTATTTTACTAGCATTAGGACTCTTAGCTAGCTTTTGCAAGAACATGATGACTTCAGTTATGTTACAATTTTCGAAATTGAAGTTGTTGTCATCAAAAACAATGGAGCAATTATCACCAACACCTCTAAAAATTTCAGCACTTTTACTAGGAACAAAAGTAGTGCTATCAGGCAATTTAAACTTTTTGTAGAGGTAGTAGAGACATTTCCAACACTTATTATCTTTTCACTAACAGTAGGGGGCGCATTAGCATGAGGCACATTTGTTTCATTAGTAAAAATAGTGCAAACTCTAACAGCAGCTGTTGTACTAGTTTTTCTTTAATAGCTTCGGGTTTAGCTGCCATTTTATTTATCAAGGAGGTTTGAGAATCTGACAAATTCGAAACATAAGTCTCAGTATTAGAAATCCTAGTTTGCAAACCTGAGATTTCATTATTTAGATTTTCAATTTGGTGACTTATATTCCTTAGCATACTAGATTGTTCCTCCATCATTCTAGTGAATATCTTATTTTGCTCAAATTGCTTTTGCATAAAATCCTTAGTTGCTTTCTCAACCTCTATCATTCTTTCTTCACTAACCATGCCAAACTTGCCATTAGGACTTCCATAAGAGTTGCTACCATTAGAAGGATATGGCCTATAATTGTTGCTACCAAAATTATTCCTATAGGCATTGTTGTTGAAGTTGTTATTTTTAATGAAGTTTACATCAACATTTTTCTCATCATGAGCAACCAAAGAAGCAAGAGGAATATTATTTGGATCCACAACACCATGTCCATTCGAAAGCATAGTCATAATAGCATCAACTTTATCACTCAAGGAGGAAATTTCCTCAACAGAATTTACCTTCTTACCAGTTGGAGCCTTTCAGTGTGCCATTCAGAATAATTTACCATCATATCATCAAGAAGCTTTGTAGCAGCACCCAAAGTGATGGACATAAAGGTCCCTCCAGCAGCCGAGTCCAATAAGTTCCTTGAGGAAAAATTTAGTCCTGCATAAAAGGTTTGGATGATCATCCAAGTAGTCAGTCCATGAGTGGGGCAATTTTTAACCAAAGACTTCATTCTTTCCCAAGCTTGGGCAACATGCTCATTATCAAGTTGCCTAAAGTTCATAATACCACTTCTTAAAGAGATAATTTTAGCAGGAGGATAATATTTTCCAATGAAAGCATCTTTGCATTTAGTCCAGGAATCAATACTATTTCTAGGCAAAGATAGCAACCAATCTTTAGCTCTTCCTCTTAAAGAGAAAGGAAACAATTTCAGCTTAATAATATCACTCTCTACCTCCTTATACTTTTGCATATCACAAAGTTCAACAAAGTTGTTTAAGTGGGCAGCAGCATCATCAGTACTAACACCAGAAAATTGCTCTTTCATAACCAGATTTAACAGTGCAGGCTTAATCTCATAAAATTCTGCTTTAGAAGCAGGTGGAGCAATGGGTGTACAGATAAAATCATTGTTGTTTGTGCTAGTAAAGTCACACAACTTAGTATTTTCAGGATTACTCATTTTAGCAAGCCTAAAACAAGCAACAGGGCAACTCGAAATTAAAAACTAGATGCAGGAATTTAATTTTTTTGGGTTTTTGATTTTTAACAGCAAGCAAAACAAAAATAAAACAAGACAAAAAACAAAGTAAAGAGATTGGAACTGAGAGACTCCCCTTTCCAATAGCCTCCAAGTCCCCGGCAACGGCGCCAGAAAACAGCTTGATGGCTACGTGTTGGTGAACCCCAAGAGGAAGGTTATGATGTAGACAGCAGAAGTTTTCCCTTGAAAATCTACCCAAGGTTATCAATCCAGTAGGACTTGACGATCTATCGGAAGGTTGTTGATGTTGACTCCCCCTGGCGCTAGGGAGCTTGCACCAACGTGGAATCTGCACAGACACAAACCAGAACTTTGCCCAACACGAAACAGAGAGGTTGTCAATCTCTCCGGTCTTGCAGAAACAAAGAGTTAAACGTATGGTGTGGAAAACAGCAGGAAAAACAGCAAGTAACAGGAAACAGATGATTGCAGCAGGTTGTGTAAACAGTATGAGGAAATTGGACCAGGGTCCACAGTTCACTAGTGGTGTCTCTCTCAGAACAGATAACTAGCATGTTGGGTAAACAAATTACAGCTGGGCAATTGACAAATAGAGAGGGCATAACAATGCAATACATGCCAAGATGTCTACTATGAAATCTAGTTGGGCATTACAACAAAGTACATAGACCGTTATTCCAACAGCATCTATGCCTAAATAATCCACCTTCAAGGCAGCATCCGCATCCATTCAGTATTAAGTTGCTAACAACAGATTATTGCATGAAGTAAAGTGTGTAATGTAATCAATACAAGTGCCCTTGGACACTGCACCAATGTTTTATCCCTAGTAGCAACAGCACATCTACCATCTTAGACCTTTCTGTCACTGATCCAGATATCTAGAGACTGAACCCACTATCGAGCATAAATACCCCCTCTTGGAGTCACAAGCATCTACTTGGCCAAAGCATCTACTAGCAACGGAGAGCATGCAAGATCAAGAGCACATAGATAAACAACTTGAATAAACATGGTATCAATATTCATCGGATCCCAGCAAACACAACATCTAGCATTACAATAAGATGATCTTGATCATGTTAGGCAGCTCACAAGATCTAAACATGGAGGCACAAGGTAGAGAGACAACCATCTAGCTACTGCTATGGACCCGTAGTCCAGGGGTGGACTACTCACGCATCACTCCGGAGGCAGGCATGGTGATGTAGAGCCCTCCGGTGATGATCTCCCCTCCGGCAGGGTGCCGGGAAGAGCTTCAGAACTCCTCCGATCTGAGATTGACGATGACGGCCGCGACGGAACTTTTCGTGGAATATGATCGACCGTAATAGGGTTTTCGCGTCGCGGAGAATATATAGGCGAAGAGGCGGCGTCGGTGGCCGAGGGGGGCCACCACGCCATAGGGGGCGCGGGCCCACCCTGGGCCGCGCCCTAGTGTGGCGTGGCCCCCTGGTGGGTCTGCTCCGACTCCCCTTTGGACTCCGTGATCTCCTCGTGATATTATTGACGATGTCTTTTGTTTCGTCCAATTCCGAGAATATTTCCTTAATAGATTTTCTGAAACCAAAAACAGCAGAAAACAGGGAACTGGCACTGTGGCATCTTGTTAATAGGTTAGTCCCAGAAAATGCATAAAAATGATATAAAGTGTAACCAAAACATGTAGCAATTGATATAATAACAGCATGGAACATAAAAAATTATAGATACGTTTGAGACGTATCAGGGAGTTCTTTTGTGAAATGGCCGTGCTCTGGACGTGCCCTGGACGTGCTCTGGACGTGCCGTGGCACGTTCCGGTAGGTGAAACCTTGTTTTTGTAGGTGAAACCTTGTAAAAAAATGTAAATTATTGTGTTCCTTGTTTTTGTGTTCCTTGTGGCATTCGCACGCCGTCAGATTGTGGCATGCACACTGTCGAACACCTTTGGGAGCGCGCTCTGGACACGCTCGATTGTGGCTTTCGCACGCCGTCGGATTGAAAACAAGTTGAAAGAGTTGAAACATTGTCAACTAGGTAGAGGCTTATGTCATCTATAGACAAAATGCTTTAATTTTTTATTTAACTTACCAAAATGTAAATATTGCTAGTGTTGCTAGTGTTACCAAAATGTAAACATTTGTAACTATTACCAAAATCGAAATGTACATGTTATTTGTGCTAGGCTTGGCTGTTGCAATGATTTTATACTAATTTTTGAATTCAAATTTGAACTACAATTCAAATGTACATGTTATTTGTGCTAGGCTTGGATGTTGCAATGAGGAGGATTTCATTTATAAATATTAACCTTCTAATGGTGGTAGATTTGTCGCAAACAGAGGCATAACCTAGTGGCAAAGGGTTGATGCTCCTTTGCCCACCTAAGTTCGAGTCCCCTTGCTCGCAATTTAGGTGTTGCACATTATATGTCCTAGTCCAGTAGCTTAGTGGGTCGGGCATCTCACTATTATAGAAAGATTTCTATAATAGTGAGTTGTCTCATCCATTAAAATATTGCACTTGGACAAATTCTTTTGAATTTTTTAATTTTTTTTTATATTTTGATTCTTTTGTGCTAATTTATGAATATTTGAATTCAACTATGAACCAAAATTGAAATGTACATGTTATTTGTGCTAGACTTGGATGTTGCAATGATTTCGATCTAACTTGGTCATCCCCATTTCTAATCCTGTCATTTTTCTAATCAGTTCTCCAAAATGAGCTACAAAAGAGCCTGGATCATTCTTAGTCACACCAAAATGAAGGTTTGGTGAGGTTTTGGACAATTTCATGTTGCAAATCCCAAACCACCTCTCTTCGCACATGAGAGTTCATTGTTTGAAATGTGTGATTTCACACCATATTGAAGCATTTCTTGTTTAATATGTGTCTAGACCTTGTTTATCAGTTGGAGATGTTAGTACATGACAAAATAAGACCATGTGCACTGGATTTGCATTTTTTTGATGTTTTTTGAATATTTCATGAATATTTCAAATTTAGCCAAACTCAAGCCAAATCAGCATTTAAACAAGTTTTACACACCAAAATGGAAAACTAAGCCTGGATCATTCTTAGTCACACCAAAATGAAGGTTTGGTGAGGTTTTGGACAATTTCATGTTGCAAATCTCAAACCACCTCTCTTCACACATGAGAGTTCAAATGAGCTCTAAAGGTAGTGTAAACGGGTCCATTTCTAAGCAAGATTTTTTTCCACCTTCTCTAAATCAGCCAAATAACTATCCTACACATCTACTCTATATATAAAAACCATGTGCACTGGAATTTCATTTTTTTGATGTTTTTTTTGAATATTTTATGATTATTTCAAATTCGGCCAAACTGAAGTCAAACCAACATTTAAACAATTTTTAAACATGAAAATGAAAAAATAAGCTTGGATCATTCTAAATCCCACCAAAATGAAGGTTCTGTGATTATTTTAATTTTTTCTGAATTAGTTGGTCAACCCACACAAAATCCTACGAAGCTTCTGTGATTTAACCCTGGCCGTCCGATCATGCCTTCTAGAAGGAAACCCCCCGATCCGCGCCAGTCCCAGTTCTGCGCTCTGATTGGCTGTTGATTCTTTTTTTTTGAGAGGAGGCTGTTGAATTTTTTTTAGCTGCAGTGTTTCGAACGCGCATAGGCCACGGCCCAACAAACTCCACGACCCAACAATTTTTTTTAGCTGCAGTGTTTTATTAATTTCAAACGCGCATAGGCTACGGCCCAGAAAACTCGACGGCCCACGGCCCAAATCCTGTCTTGCCCTAGCTATTGCTCTTCTTATCCACTAACCCTGTCGTGCCCTAGCTATTTCCCCACCCTGTCGTGCCCGAGCTATTTCCCCACCCTCGCCGCCGCTCGCATTAGCTCGCCACCGGTGATCAAATCGAGCTACGCCTGTAGATCCAGCCCCGCCGCCCGCCGATGTTTAGGAGGGGAGGTCGAATCGCCGGCCGCGGTGGCCATTCCGGCGGTGGCAACGGCGACGAGGAGCGGAAGGGGAAGAGGCGGGTTCCAGCTGACCCCGCTAGGAAGGCCGTGGCCGCTTCCGACGGCGCTCGTAAGCGAGGCGCGCGTGCGCGGACGAACCTCGGAATGCGGCCTCCGCCTGCGTACGAGCGCCGCGAGCTGCCTGAGTACGACCGCCGCATGGCGATGGCTGGAAGCTCTTCCGGTGCAGGGAGCTCCTCCATTGCTCGGGGTCGGGCACCGCTGCCGCCGCCGAAGAGGGAGGAGGAGGAGCAGCAGGAGCGCCCACCGCGCAGCGGCCGCCCCCTCCTGCCCGGGACTTCGTCTCCGAGGAGGACCTGCCCTGGGTCACCTTGGAGGTGTTCCAGCACAGCACAGAGGAGGAGAAGCGCCGTCAGATGGAGATTGAGCTCGACCAACGCCGCCTCGAGGTCAGGATTTACAGTTCCCTCCACGACGTCATCGACATCAGCTCGGACTCCGATGGGGCCGGGCTATTCGACTCCGACGAGGACTAGGACTGAGCGGCGCCGCCGCCTCGTTGCCGCTGCCGCACCCCCGGGGCTCCGGTGTGAGCCCAATTTTTGGTCGTAGCTAGGGGTAGGAGCAGCAGCGAATCGTCCCCCTTGTATTTTCAGTTCATCTCTGTGTGGCTTTTGATCCGATGAGCCACGAGATTCTGTAATGCAGTCTATGTCGAATATATAGTCTGCCTACTATATGCGCCCCACTTGTTTATTTTATTTGCATTTATTTATATTTTGTCTCGCCGGCGTTGCCGCGCTGCGTCGATGTCGTCGAAGAAGAAGAAGAAGAAGAGAAGAAGAAGAAGAAGAAGAAGAAGAAGAAGAAGCAGAGAAAGCGCGCGCAGGGGAAGAGATGAAACGGTCGTCGTTGCTGACGTGGACAATTGTGGGTCCCACCCGCCTCCCCTTAATCCTAACTGACACTGGGGTAGGAACTGATTAAGAGCAATGAGTTAGGGAAGTTATTTGGGCTCAATGAGATGTCGCACTGGAGCTATTACAAGCAACGACGTCGTTCCCCAGTGAATAGGGTGAAAAAACGTCGCATGTGAGCTATTTGCCCAATCTGGACTCAGGAAGGCTATTTACCTAAGTACTACTAATTTTCCAAAGTAAACTATGGTTTCATGTAGAGGTTTTAGCAAAACCCAAATCAGTAGAAACCAACTGTGAACAAAACAACATACAAACTGGCCAAGCTAGTCATCGATGGCTTACGGCGGTGCCAAGAATGATGAACTGAAAATCCATGAAGCAAAGCGACCCACTGCCTCCAGCCAAGTTTTTTCTCCGGCAAATAATCGTATCTTATTTTAGCCTTGCAAAACATATACATCTCTTGCATTAGTGAAAACAAAATCAATATCTTGTATAGGCCAGCTCCTTAAAGCTGATTGGTGCGGTGAGCAGGGCTGGGCCGTCGAACAGTCCCTGAGCTGCGAGCTTGGCGGCTCGCTGCGTGGCGTGAACAGAGTCCCAGTACACGTAGGCGTCCGGTCCGCGCACAACGTGTCGTTCCTATTGCATAGCTCGCCGCCCTCCGCGCCCAGCCTCCCGGCCCCGCAGCATGCACTGTCCACGCTCACGAACCCTTCAGAAAGCCAATCAGCTCATATTTATTTCACACGAGTAAGTAATTACGAGTTGGTTCATGTCCCAATTAATCATTATGTAAATATTTTGACAAGTACAAATCTGACAACACGTACCAATTGACTGCGGGTTGGCTAAGCTAGTCTGCACGGCAATAAAAGAGTCAGCGAGGGAGTAGGCGAAGCCGGGGAGCTTTGGTGCAAGTCCGGCAAGCAAACTCTTCACAGTGGCGGCAAACCCCGCAGCGTAGAGGTTTAGAGCATCGTTGCATGCCCCTGTCGCATTCAGCACACGCACACGTGGCACACACCCCACTGGGCCCACGTTGATGACCCCAAACTTCCTCGCACCCATCCCGTATAGGTCGGTGATGGCGGCAGAGTAGTTCGAGACAAGGGTGGAGTAGAGCGCAGCGACCTCTGACGGGGTCTTGGGATTGGTATGGAACAGGTCGTTGCTGCCGATGCCGAGGAGGAAGAAGGAATTAGCGAGAAGCGTGTGGAGACCTTGTGGATGCCCCAAGCGGCCTCCATATTGGCCTTGGTCGACGCGAAGTAGCGCAGCTGCTTCGATAGCGGGATGTTTTTTCCTTCATTCTACAATTAAGTCACATGGTTATATTAGTACCTAGCCAGTAGTATCTAAAATGACTACTAGCAAATATATATTGGTGGAAAATATTTTGCATTAACCTGGTTTAGTAGATAGGATTTGGAGGTGCTCACTACCATAAGATTAACTTACCTCAAAGATTGTTAACTCGCGGCTAAACAAAGGTCACATGAAAAAAAGATGTCTGTCTTGTAGTGATCCACAGGAACGTCCATATAGTCGTATCGAGAGGAGCCTAGTGTAGGTGTAATGGATGCATGCATGCACGCATTAGTACATGTGAAAGCCACATAGCAACAGATTGATGGGACGTTTTGTACTAGTTCGCATCACTTTGTTAAATGGAGACGCAATCTGGATGATCACCTCCACGCGATTATCTTACGTATCCAAAGGCGAGTAGACTAATTTCTCTACCGTGATCTGGAGCGCTTGTTGCTCGCCTGTGATGATTTGCCTAACCATAAACAACTCGTAAGTTTTTCCACGCAGTAACGTGCGTACATGATGCAGGTGGTGGGAATATCTCGATCGTTCGCCGCGTGATCCACGTTCCTAGCTCCCTCGCCAAGTTATATTAGCCGACCTTTGTTCATGCGCGAAAATTCGACCGACAGCGTAGACTTATGACAAACCCAAGAACTTGAACTAATTTGGAACGGTGGCGTTTTAAACTTATTTTTACTTTAAATATCCTGGTTTGCTATCTAGGAAGAAAATCTCCCAAATGTAAAGGTGTATAGCCGCACTTACCGTGGAATCGAGGATCCCGGCTCCTGCAGAAGCATAGCTAACTCCTCTCGTGAGGGCGCTAGGGATAAGATAGTTGCGGGATTTCAGCACCAGATAGGCCAGAGGGCTCCTCTCGAACCCCAGGTTCTTGGCTGCATCCATGGATCATAGAGTTCATATGATGAATAGGTGCATGATCCTTCATATACTGAGTTCTAAGCACATGCATGACATGTACCGATGAAGTCGGGTGAACCTGCCGGTAGGCTTAGGGCCACCGGGAAAATCGATGCCGTAGAAGGGCACGTTGGCCCTGGGCACGTCCTTGCCCGGCAGGTGGTTGTTGTTCCCCACGTCCAGGGTCGAGTCGCCGAAGACGTACACCGCCGGCACCACCCACTGCCCTGCCTCACCTGCGCCGACGGCACCAGCCAGTGCCGCCGCGAGCCCAAGGACTAGGATGAAGACGCTACTGATGACCTTCATATTCATGGCCGCGCGCATAGCTAGCTAATCAATTAACCTTTTGTGTATATGTATCTGCAAACTAATTGTTGGTAATGTGCTAGCTAGTTGTGCGTGCAGGCGCTGAGGGCGGCCGGCGGCGCAGGGCGCTGGGGCGACGATGGCTGCGTGCAGCCCTCCAGCCTGGGAAAGAAACGAGAGAGGAAAAGACGCGTGGGATTCGATCTATTCTTTTTTTTTTGAGGTAAGTGGGATTCGATCTATTCTGTACTCCTGCTCGCGTGCGTGCGGCGTGCACAGTCTATTTGCGTGCGTGAATCGATCACATCCCTTGCTAGGTGCTAGCGTGAGGAAAATGAGTTAGACTTAATTTCTCCCACTGACAGGTGGGGTTGGTGGGTATGCGGGTTGGCGGGTGTGGGTTTGACACCCTCATACCCGCACCCGCCAGACCCGGTGGGTTTAGATATTTCCCACTAAGCAGCCCCGTGGGTTTTTTTCTGTACCAAACCCGCCCCATTTGAGGCGGGTACCCGTCGGGTTTGCGGGTATCGGGTACCCATTGCCATCCGTAGCCGCCGGCTTCTCTCCTCCCGTGCGCCGCCGGCCGCCGTCCTCTCTCCTCCTCTGCGTCGCTCTCCGCCCCTCTCAAGCCACGCTGTCACCGCTGCCTCTCACCCTGCGCCGTCGACGCCATGGTCTCCATGGAGAGCCTCGTCCTCGACCGCCTTGACGCCGAACGCCGCCAAGGACGGCCGCTCGCCACTGGCCGCCCCCAAGGACGGACGCTCGCTGCCCACGCCCTCCTCTCTCGCGGGTACCCGTCGGGTACCAGGTACCCGGCGGGTGGCGGGTATGGTTGAGGTTGGGACCCGGCGACGGGTATGGGGCGGGTGGCGGGTACGGGGAGAGGGGGCGGGTACGGGTATGGGGGGGTCAAACCCGGCCCCGAACCCGGCGGGTGCCATCCGTACACATGACCACATATATGTGTATGTGTCGTACACGGATCACGTGCACATGCTAACAACTCAGCTATCCATGCATGCACTGCTACCAGCGAAATTCGGCTATTTCAGTCGCGGCCGGTAAATATGAAAAATAAACGAAATCCAAAACCTTGCATTGGAGTCTCGGGCGTCTAACCGATGGCTCACATGGACGGTCGCTCGGCCGAGACGCCAAGTGAAAGTGTACAGAGATCCCGGCCGGTGCCTGGTGATACGTCTCCAACGTATCCATAATTTCTGATGTTCCATGCTTATATTATACCAATTGCTACATGTTTTATATACACTTTATATCATTTTTATGCATTTTCTGGGAGTAACCTATTAACAAGATGCCACAGTGTCAGTTCCTGTTTTCTGCTGTTTTTGGTTTCAGAAAAGTTGTTATGCAAATATTCTCGGAATTGGACGAAACAAAAGCCAAAGTCCCTATTTTTCTGACACGTACACGGAGTCCGAAGGAGAGACGAAGGGGGGCCGTGGGCCGTCCTCACCATATGGTGGCGCGATCCCACCTCCTGCCGCGCCGCCACGCGGTGAGGAGGCCTCGGGCCTCCACCGACGCCGCCCCTTCGCCTATAAATTGCTATTTTCGGGAAAACCCTAAACACCGAGTCAAAATCACGAAAAGTTTTAGAGCCGTCGCCGCCGTCAACCCTAACTCGGGAGGGTTCTGAAGCTCTTCCCGGCACCCTGTCGGAGAGGGGAATCATCACCGGGGGCTATACATCGCCATGCCTGCCTCCGGAGTGATGTGTGAGTAGTTCCTCTTGGACTATGGGTCCATAGCACTAGCTAGATGGTTGTCTTCTCCTCTTGTGCCATCATGTTTAGATCTTGTGAGCTGCCTATCATGATCAAGATCATCTTATTGTAATGCTACATGTTGTGTTTGCTGGGATCCGATGAATATTGATACTATGTCAAGTTAATAGTGAAATATTATGTCTATGTTATTTATGATCTTGCATGCTCTCCGTTACTTGTTGATACTCTGCCAAGTGGTTGCTTGTGAATCCAAGAGGGAGTATTTATGCTAGATAGTGGGTTCAGTCTCTATTTAATCTGGGGGAGTGACAGCAACCTCTAAGGTTGTGGATGTGCTGTGCCACTAGGGGTAAAAGCAATGCTTTGTCTAAGGATAATGTGTTGTTTACATTATGCACTTTACTTAATGCAATTGTCTGTTGCTTGCAACTTAATACTGGAAGGGGCACGGATGTTAACCTGAAGGTGGACTATTTAGGCACAGATGCATGCTGGATAGCGGTCTGTGTACCTTGTCGTAATGCCCAAATGAATCTCATAGTAGACACCATAACTTGCACATGCATATTATGCACTTTTCAATATTGTTAATTGCACAGTTGTAATTTGTTTACCCAGCATGTTAGTTATTTATTATAGAGAGACACCACTAGTGAACTGTGGACCCTGGTCCATTCTTTTACATTTGAAATACAACCTACTGCAATCATTGTTCTCTTTCATTCTCTGCAAACAAATATTTTTTCCACACCACACTTTTAATCATTTGTTTTCAGCAAGCCGGTGAGATTGACACTCTCACTGATTCGTTGGGGCAAAGTAGTTTGATTGTCTTTTGTGCAGGTTCCAAGTCATTTCGACGCTAGCAAGTTTTCTGGCGCAGTTGACACCTTCAGAAGTGTCTTCACCTCCTACTGGATTGATAACCTCGGTTTCTTACTGGGGAAGACTTGCGCTACACTCATCAAACCTTACTCTTGGGGTCTCCAACGAACGTGTGCTTTACACGCATCAAGCAAGTTTTCTGGCGCCGTTGCCGGGAGGTCAAGCCTTCTGCAAGGGGAGTCTCTCACTTCCAATCTCTTTACTTTGTTATTGTCTTGCTTAGTTTATTTTTATTTTGTCTTGTTTGCTCTCTTTATCAAAAACACAAAAAAATAGTTATTTTTTATTTTTTTTTTCGGCCTAGTCTTTTTTGCTAAAATGAGTACTCCTGAGAACACCAAGTTGTGTGACTTCACTAGCACAAATAATAATGATTTCATATGCACTCCTATTGCTCCACCTGCTTCTAAAGCAGACTTTTATGAAATTAAACCTTCTATTAAATCTTGTTATGAAAGAGCAATTTTCTGGTGTTAGTACTGATGATGCTGTCCATCTTAATAATTTTGTTGAACTTTGTGAGATGCAAAAGTATAAGGATATAGATGGGGATATTATTAAACTGAAATTATTTCCTTTCTCTTTAGAGGAAGAGCTAAAGAATGGTTGCTATCTTTGCCTAGAAATAGTATTGATTCATGGACTAAATGCAAAGATGCTTTCATTGGAAAATATTATCCTCCTGCTAAGATTATATCTTGAGAAGTAGCATTATGAATTTCAAACAATTTGATAATGAACATGTTGCCCAAGCATGGGAGAGAATGAAATCATTGGTAAAGAATTGTCCCACCCATGGACTGACTGCTTGGATGATCATCCAAACCTTTTATGCAGGACTGAATTTTTCTTCAAGAAACCTTCTGGATTCGGCTGCTGGAGGTACCTTCATGTCCATCACTTTGGGTGCTGCAACAAAGCTTCTTGATGATATGATGATTAACTATTCTGAGTGGCACACCGAAAGGACTCCTCAAGGTAAGAAGGTAAATTCTGTTGAAGAAACCTCTTCTTGAGTGATAAGATTGATGTTATTATGTCTATGCTTGTGAATGGTAAATCTCATGTTGATCCAAATAATGTTCCTTTAGCTTCATTGGTTGCTCAAGAAGAGCATGTTGATGTGAACTTCATTAAAAAAACAATTTCAACAACAATGCTTATAGGAATAATTTTGGTAACAACAATTATAAGCCTTATCCTTCAATAGTGGTAATGGTTATGTCAATTCCTATGGTAATTCCTACAGCAATAATAGAAGTGTACCCTCTGATCTTGAAGCCATGCTTAAGGATTTATTAGTACACAAACTGCTTTTAATAAAACTGTTGAGGAAAAGCTTGGTAAAATTGATGTTCTTGCTTCTAAGGTTGATAGCCTTCTCTTGATGTTGATCTTTTGAAAAAAAGTTATGCCTAATGATGTTAAAGAGAACAAGACTTTTGCTACTGCCAATGCTATCCAAGTTAAAATTGACAACAATATTAGGATGTTGGCTGAATTGCATGCTAGGTGGGAAAGAGGATAAAATTGAAAAGAGAATAGTATAGCTAGAGTTTGTACTATTACCACCACTAGTAATGCTAATTTTCACATGCTAGTAAGCCTCCTACTATCAATGGTAACATAATTGGTGTTGGCAATGTTTCTACTACTCTGCAAACGTTTAAAATTGCCAAAACCACTGAAACTGTTCCTGATAAAGTGCTGAAATTTTTCGAAATATGGGAGACAATGGTTCCATTACCATTGACCATAATGATTTTGATTTTGATGATTGTAATATTTCTGAAGTAATTATGTTCTTGCAAAAGCTAGCTAGAAGTCCTAATGCTAGTGCTATTAATATGGCTTTCACAAAACATATTACAAATGCTCTCATACAAGTTAGGGAAGAGAAATTAAACATGAAGCTTCTATCCCTAGAAGTTAGAAGATGGTTGGGAGCCCATCATTAAGATGAAGGTGAATGATTTTGATTGTAATGCTTTATGTGATCTTGGTGCTAGTATCTCTGTTATGCCTAAGAAACTTTATGATATGCTTGATTTGCCACCTTTGGAACACTGTTATTTGGATGTTTATCTTGCTGATAATGCTATGAAGAAACCTTTGGGGAGAGTTGATGATGTTCTTATTATGGTTAACAATAACCTTGTCCCCGTTGATTTTGTTGTTATGGACATCGAATGCAATGCATCTTGTCCTATTGTTTTGGGAAGACCTTTTCTTAGAACTGTTGGTGCCATTATTGATATGAAAGAAGGAAATTAGGTACCAATTCCCACTCAAGAAAGGTATGGAACACTTCCCTAGAAAGAGAATGAAGTTACCTTTTGATTCTATTATTAGAACAAGTTATGATTTGATGCTTCTTCACTTGGAAACACTTGATTTTCACTTTCTGCGCCTAGCTGAAAGGCGTTAAAGAAAAGCGCTTATGGGAGACAACCCATGTTTTATTTCTGTATTTTTCTTTTTCTTTGAGTCAAGGAGTTGCTTACTTCTGTAACAACTCCTTTGTATCTTTATTTTATTGCATTGTTGTGCCAAGTAAAGTCTCTAGTAGAAAGTTGATGCTAGATTTGGATTTCTGCGCAGAGACAGATTTTTGCTGTCCACGTTTTGAGCTGTATTCACTCCAGAAAAATTGAAAAATTCTGAAAAATTCAGCGTGATCCTCATATATGTACGCAACTTTCATTAGTTTTGAGTTTTCATCTGAGCAACTTAAGTGCCTCGAAAAAATTCGTCTTTACAGACTGTTCTGTTTTTGACAGATTCTGCCTTTTATTTTGCATTCTCTTTTACTGTGTTTGAGTGGATTTCTTTGCTCCACAAAACATCAGTGGCTGTAGCTAATGTCCAGAAGTATTGGTGATGATTGTGTCATACAGAATATGTGAATTTTTGATTATGCACTAACCCTCTAATGAGAATTACTTGAGTTTGGTGTGAAGAAGTTTTCAAGGATCAAGAGAGGAGATGATATGATATGATCAAGAAGAGTGAAAAGCCTAAGCTTGGGGATGCCCCCTGGGTCACCCAAGCATATTTCAAGAAGACTCAAGCGTCTAAGCTTGGGGATGCCCAAGGCATCCCCTTCTTCATCAACAACTTATCAGGTCATCTCTAGTGAAACTATATTTTAATTCTTCACATCTTATGTGCTTTACTTGGAGCGTCTGTGTGCTTTTATTTTTGCTTTGTTTTCTGAATAAATTGGATCCTAGCATTCTTGTGTGGGAGAGAGACACGCTCCGCTTTTTCATGTGAATACTCGTATTCTTCACTTATATTTGTTGAGTATTCTTACTAGCTACTGCAATGCTTTTAGCTCCTGTTTTTCATGCATCTCTTGTTCAGAGCTGTTAGTTCTTGTAGAGAAGTACTCTCTTGTTTCATGTTGATTATTTGGAGAGTTTTTGTTGAAATAAGTTGATTGGTGTTTGGTTGGAAACAGAAAATGCTAAATTCTTGTAGATCATTGTCTTGGATAATTTGATGTTTGCAATTGTTTTGAGCTCTCAAGTAGATCATGTTTAAGCTCTTGCATCATGTAGTTAAACCTATTAGTGGAGAACTACCGTAGAGCTTGTTGAATTTGGTTTGCATGTTTGCTATCTCTAAGGTCTAGATATTTTCTGGTAAAAGTGTTTGAGCAACAAGGAAGACAGTGTAGAGTCTTATAATGCTTGCAATATGTTTTTATGTAAGTCTTGCTGTACCGGTTGATATCTGTGTTTGCTTCAAACAACCTTGCTAGCCTAAACTCTGTACTGAGAGGGAATGCTTCTCGTGCATCCAAACCTTGAGCCAAAACCCATGCCATTTGTGTCCACCATAACTACCTATTATGTGGTATTTCCTGCCATTCCAAGTAAATACTTCATGTGCTACCTTTAAACTATTCAAAACTTTATTACTCCTTATTTGTGTCAATGTTTTATAGCTCATGAGGAAGTATGTGGTGTTTTCTCTATCACCTTGTCATTTACTCATGACAGACTTTCACCAATGGACTAGTGGCATATACATCCGCTTATCCAATAATTTTGCAAAAAGAGCTGGCAAATGGGGTGCCCAGTCCCAATTAATTACAACTATAACTTTAATTCTCTTCACATGTTTGCCAATGATTTATCAAAGCAATTTCAAAGTGTTAAACATTATCAAATAGGCACTCCTCCATGGTATGTGATTGTTGGAAGGCACCCGAGGATTCGGTTAGCCATGGCTTGTGTAAGCAAAGGTTGGGAGGAGTGTCATACCAATTTATAAATATGCATGTGTAAACAAAAGAGAAGAGGGATGATCTACCCTTGGGTAGAAATAACGTCCTTCATGGGAGCCGCTCTTGAAAGTCTGGTGACAAGGGGGATAGAGTGCCCACTGCCATTCGTTGACAACAACAAACACCTCTCAAAAACTTACTTTATGCTCTCTATATGATTTCAAAAACTTAAAAAGCTCTAGCACATGATTTAATCCCTGCTTCCCTCTGCGAAGGGCCTTTCTTTTACTTTATGTTGAGTCAGTTTACCTACTTCTTTCTATCTCAGAAGCAAACACTTGTGTCAACTTTGTGTGCATCAATTCTTATATGCTTACTTATTGCACTTGTTATATTACTTTGTGTTGACAATTATCCATGAGATATACATGTTGAAAGTTGAAAGCAATTGCTGAAACTTAAATCTTCCTATGTGTTGCTTCAATGCCTTTTATTTAGAATCTATTGCTTTATGAGTTAACTCTTATGCAAAACTTTTTGATGCTTGTCTTGAAAGTACTATTCATGAAAAGTTTTTGCTTATATGATTCAGTTGTTTACTCTTTATCTATTTGTTAGCAAACTATAGACCATTGCCTTGAGTCACTTCATTCATGACATGAGCCTTGCAATATTATTTGATCAAGATTGTGTGAAAGCATGTCTCCTCAGAAATTATTTTGTTGTTATCGTTTTACCTACTCGAGGACGAGTAGAACTAAGCTTGGGGATGCTTGATACGTCTCCAACGTATCTATAATTTCTGATGTTCCATGCTTATATTATACCAATTGCTACATGTTTTATATACACTTTATATCATTTTTATGCATTTTCTGGGACTAACCTATTAACAAGATGCCACAGTGCCAGTTCCTGTTTTCTGCTGTTTTTGGTTTCAGAAAAGTTGTTCTGGAAATATTCTCGGAATTGGACGAAACAAAAGCCAAAGTCCCTATTTTTCTGACATGTACACGGAGTCCGAAGAGAGACGAAGGGGGGCGTGGGCCGTCCTCACTATATGGTGGCACGGTCCCACCTCCTGCCGCGCCGCCACATGGTGAGGGACCTCGGCCTCCACCGACGCCGCCCTTCCCTATAAATTGCTTTTCGGGAAAACCCTAAACACCCGAGTCAAAAACCACGAAAAGTTCCAGAGCCGCCGCCACCGTCAACCCTAACTCGGGAGGGTTTGAAGCTCTTCCCGGCACCCTACCGGAGAGGGGAATCATCACCGGAGGGCTCTACATCGCCATGCCTGCCTCCAGAGTGATGTGTGAGTAGTTCATCCTTGGACTATGGGTCCATAGCACTAGCTAGATGGTTGTCTTCTCCTCTTGTGCCATCATGTTTAGATCTTGTGAGCTGCCTATCATGATCAAGATCATCTTATTGTAATGCTACATGTTGTGTTTGCTGGGATCCGATGAATATTGATACTATGTCAAGTTAAATACTGAAATATTATGTCTATGTTATTTTTGATCTTGCATGCTCTCCGTTACTTGTTGATACTCTGGCTAAGTGGATGCTTGTGATACCAAGAGGGAGTATTTATGCTAGATAGTGGGTTCAGTCTCCATTTAATCTGGGGGAGTGACAGCAACCTCTAAGGTTGTGGATGTGATGTGCCATAGGGATAAAACAACAATGCTTTGTCTCAGGATAAATGTGTTGTTTACATTATGCACTTTACTTAATGCAATTGTCTGTTGGTTGCAACTTAATACTGGAAAGGGTGCGGATGTTAACCTGAAGGTGGAGTATTTAGGCACAGATACATGCTGGATAGCGGTATGTGTACCTTGTCGTAATGCCCAAATGAATCTCATAGTAGACACCATAATTTGCACATGCATATTATGCACTTTTCAATATTGTCAATTGCCCAGCTGTAATTTGTTTACCCAGCATGTTAGTTATTTATTATGGAGAGACACCATTAGTGAACTGTGGACCCTGGTCCATTTTTTACATCTGATAATACAACCTACTGCAATCATTGTTCTCTTTCATTCTCTACAAATAAACATCTTTTTCCACACCATACTTTTAATTCTTTGTTTTCAGCAAGCCGGTGAGATTGACACTCTCACTGATTCGTTGGGGAAATTAGTTTGATTGTCTTGTGTGCAGGTTCCAAGTCAATTTCGACGCAAGCAAGTTTTCTGGCGCAGTTGACACCTTCAGAAGTGTCTTCACCTCCTACTGGATTGATAACCTCGGTTTCTTACTGAGGGAAGACTTGCTGCTACACTCATCAACCCTTACTCTTGGGGTCTCCTGACGAACGTGTGCTTTACACGTATCACCTGCCTGAGTTATGCCGCGAGCTCTGCATTAGCGAGCATCACCGGCCCCTCTGATTAACGAATTTGTTTTTAATAGGCGGTGGATCTAGTCTAGTCAGAAATAGCTCTTGCTGGGCCGGCCCACAGCCAACGATCGTGGGAAAACACGCCCATGGGCCCCAGACTGAGCGATCGATCTTAGGTGGCAAAAAAACATGATGCAATACGAAACAGAATCGATCGACTTAGGAACCAAGGGACGACGGAAACATACCATATTGAACCTTTTTTCTGACTTATGGGTGACATAGGTGGGTAATTATTTATAATTTTATGGGCAAATTCAATGACCTACCAAATCAAACGGCGGAAGACTTAGTGCCTTTATTATTAGGTATAGATGAGTGTAATGGTTTTTAACAGTTTCTTTTGTGTCGATATGTGCCGTCATCTATATAGTGTTCGCTCGATTGCGTGACCTCCTCCAAACTTTGATGGTATAGCAAGATTAGTCAAGTAGAACAGTTTTTTTATGTCGATTTAAAAATGGGAGACCATCTACATATATGGTATAGCAAGAGTTGCCTCGAATAATGGGTAAACCAAAAATTCATGACGCAACCAAAAACAGGGATAAATACGGATGTAGTCATGTAGACATATGTGGAAAGGATACAAATGAATCGTCAAAATTTTATCCTTGACGTAATATCTCTAAGTTTCCCCCCAAAGGTCGAGCAATTTGCTGGCTTATTGAGCAGGTAAAAAAACAAGTGCAGCGGGTCCCCTATGGGAGAAGACTAAAAAGAGAGAAGTGTAAAAGGAGGTTTGGGCCTAAAACGCCCACAGAGCTCAAGGTGGGTTCCCACATCAGCCTGTGAAGCGCTTTGGCCCCAACAAAGGCCCAAAACTTGTGCTTCGTCTTTGATGTAGCTAGCAGATTGCAGAACTGAAGCTTCTGAAGATCCTATTTTTTCTTTCGAACCAACAATAGCAGCACAGGTGAGGATGAATAGAGCGGTGATTCCTCCTGTGATGTAATAGCTCCAGGTTGACCGATAGGTACAGCTACGTACACATCATACATATTGTACTAGCTTTGAGTACATACGCCTCAAGAGGAGAGTCTGCAGCCACAAAAATTTATTTTATTTAGTTCGAGCTATATAGGCTGCTCTATCAAGTGGATACACGTATCATCTATGTGTGTATGAGTGAGTTCGGTTGACCCATCACCTTCTAAGGATAGAACGGTATCTGGTAGTTACTAAAAAAAAAAGGTGATAGCCGATCTAGAGAGTGTGTGTGAGAGAGAGAGAGAGAGACAGAGAGCGAGAGCGAGAGCTGACGATGGAGGAGATCGACGATGATGTCAGCGATAGTAGCTTGGTGCAGCCCTATAGTTTACAAAACTTATATTTTCGGTGCGCGGATGGAGGGGCCATGCATGCATGCAATCGCGCACGCGACCGGATAGAATCAAGATGTCGGCATATATTTCCAAGGGTGATCGATCCAGCTCAGACATACACCATTCTAAGCCACTGAAACCACACCATTTATCTTCAGGATCGATGTGTTGTTATGTCCGCTAGCTTTTAGTTGAGCCGTCACCTTCCAAGGATGCAAATGGGTCTGTACGTTGAAGTAGCTATCTGAATATAAAAACGAGTTAAACGACATGCATGGTCATCGATCTCCAGCTAGCTCGGCAGCAGGCGCGCCAACGGAAGGGTCGTCGACGACGATGCAGACGCAACAAGCTAATCGTCTCTCTCGAGCACAGCTTTCTGGAATGAGACATCGATCACACATCATGCGTATTCTACAAGTTGATCATATGGATCGATCGGTCAAACAACTTTGGGAGGCTTTATAAGTACCTGCGCCTTCCAGCCTGCGTAATCACAACTAGCAAGATATAGCCAACGATTAGTTTGCATACACATACTGACATACACAAAGTTTATTAGCTTTCTAGGTGCCCATGAATGGTGGTTTCGTCGCTGTCCTCGTCCTCGGTATCGCGACAGCGCTTGCTGGTGCGGTGGATGCCGGCATGCCTGCGCGGCCGGTGGTGCCGGCGATGTTCATTTTCGGGGACTCGACGCTGGACGTGGGGAACAACAACTACCTGCCAGGCAAAGACGTGCCCCGGGCCAACGTGCCCTTCTACGGCATCGACTTCCCCGGAGGCCCCAAGCCCACCGGAAGGTTCAGCAACGGCTACAACATCGCCGACTTCATCGGTATATATTATACATGTGTTCTTAAATAGGCTAACATCTTAGGTATGTTGATGGATTATGCACATGCTCATCATGTTAAGTATTAACACCATCCATGGATGGAAGGATGGATGCAGCCAAGAACCTGGGGTTCGAGAGGAGCCCTTTGGCATATCTGGCGCTGAAGTCGCGCAACTATCTCATCCCGAGCACATTGAAAAGAGGAGTCAGCTACGCCTCGGCAGGAGCCGGGATCCTCGACTCCACAGTATGTGAAGCTATATACCTTTACATTTTGGAGACCGTACGTATTACATTTTGAAGTACGAATTCAAGAAATAGATTTAAACGCTACTGTTCCATCTCTAACTGAAGTTTCAGCTCCTAAATCAACTTTCTAAAAGTTTGATAAAAAATAGTATTAACATCTATAATAGCAACATCAAACTAGTTTCGCATAGCAACGCTCATCTTTATGCTTGAACTCCGTTTAGCCTTAACAATCTCTAGCCCTATTTTATTATGGGCTAAGGTTAGCTGCGGTAAATATCAAGCACCTCCTAATCCTATCCACTAAATGTTCATCTAAAATATTTAACACAAAACAAACAGTATATTATTCTTTTTAGATAAAGGGATTTTATTGTAACAAACAGTACATAGATGTCAATAGTTATTGTAGCTACTGGGTACTAACCAAGAGACATAATTGCAGAACGCGGGAAACAACATCCCGCTTTCGAAGCAGTTGCGCTACTTTGCATCGACCAAGGCTGAAATGGAGGCCACTTGGGGCACCCGCAAGGTCTCCACGCTTCTCGCCAACTCCTTCTTCCTCCTCGGTATTGGTAGCAACGACATGTTCCACACCATGCCCAAGACGCCAGCCGATGTCCCCGTGATCTACTCCAACATCGTCTCCAATTACTCCGATGTCATCGCTGACCTATACAGGATGGGCGCGAGGAAGTTCGGGATCATTAACGTGGGCCCCGTGGGATGCGTTCCCCGGTTGCGCGTGCTAAACGCCACGGGGGCCTGCAACGATGCTTTGAACCTCTATGCCGCCGGGTTTGCTGCTGACGTGAATTCCGGATTGGCTGGTCTAGCCAACAAACTCCCCGGCTTCTCTTAGACTAGTCATAGTGGTGGTATCATAACTAGTATCATGCATGCCATGTTGGCAAAAATATGATGTGGCACTGCAATTAATGATGAAAGACATGGAGGTGGTATCATAGGTAGATACCGTAACATAACGCATTTTAAGACATGATGAGTCTACAACCTAATTAATGCTATACTATATGATACCACAAATATGTTACTACCCATAGTGAAGGTAGTAACATGCACTAGTATGTGATGCTTTCGCTGCCACAGAAATTAGCTTCGCCAGCCCGCGTTCAAATGGTACGTGTTGTCAGATCGGCGGCCCTCCAAAAATTTGAGAAAAAATCATGATTATCCTACCGGATTGCCAAACTGTGCATGCTCTTGTGTTTCTTTAAGAAACTTATAATACATCTGACTAGCAAAGTGCCCGTGCGTTGCAACGGGGAGACAAAATGTTGCAATAGGGAGAAAAAATCTATGTCACAGAGCCGCATATTTTAAAATTTAGTTGCATGATTGGGCGGATTAGTTGATGTACTTCGTGCTTCCGTTGCTACGGAGAAAACGCTAGACTGGCCAGGTGAAAAAAATTGGACGCCTGTGAGAGGAGCTCGACGGCGACGAGCAACGACCGGTGGATGTGATCGCCGGTGAAGATGTGACATCACGTCACAGACTAACACATGTACCCGTGCAAATCAACGCCTAACAAAGCGCCTGTGCGGTTGCAACGGATGCAGAATAAATCGACATGTCTTTATGAAATGGAAAAGTTTTGACAGTTATGATAATAAGTCGACATGTGTTTACGAAATGGAAATGTTCAGTTGGTGATTGCAAAGGTGCCCATATGTTTAGATATAAATTTATTTGGATTGATCTTTTTAGGTCTAGAGGATTTTACTACTGGAAGTGAATTTTTCTTTCATCTCCTTCCATCTGCGAAAGTGAATTTTTCTTTCATCTCCTTCCATCTACAAAAAATCAACACAACATACAACAATCAGTTGCAAATAATCAACACAAACATACAACTGTCACTGGCAAATATATTAGCAGCATTCTCTCTATCTCTCTCATTTTTATCTAGTCAGTACATGAAAAGAAATATACCAAGTCTCTCACTTTTACCCCAAATCAGAAATGTAGTTGTCTCTGTCTTGCAGCTTGTGCTGGGCAAATCGCAGGATTTATTTTCAATGTTCTTCTCCATCTCTGCTCTCCTTCTCTACCAACGGAGCAGCCCACAACGCCAACGTACAGGATGATCATGTGTACATATAGTGTAACTCTGGTTGTTTGTCTGAGAACTAATATGATTTTCTTTGAATAAAAGATGCTATGGATCTCGGTGATCAGCAAATGGTTGTCTAAGAACCAAACACAAACTATATATATTAGTGCATGTCAGTTTGATCAGATGAAATTAAACTAATAAAAAAGAAAATTTCAATTTGAACAACCAACCACTGTTATGGGGAAATAATACCAAAAGCAAGTGAGACCAACTCACTGATCTCACTGGACAATAAAAATCTATCTTCGTCACTCGGACAGACGAAGGCAAGCCTGCTCTGGCCAATCAAACTCACTAAGTTGCAACACCTGGCGTTCTGCATCCATGTCGATTAAAGTCCAGAAAAAGTCAGCCTGATCTGTTGTAGATCCAACTGTTCGTTGAACAGCTTGAGCAGCTGGAGCAAACCATCCCCTGAGGCAGAGCACATGCCCATCCTTGGTCGAGGAGCGGCGATCTCGTCTGTCGTTGCAGCAACTAAATTCTCCACATAACACCTCCGCTTTCCAATCTCCCAGCTTGCTCGCACGTCGTTGCTGAGCACCATGGCTTCTTCACTCCTCCGCTTACACCTCCCGCAGCGGAGTGGATCTCGGCCGGCCGGTCCGGCGCGCGGCTTTCGGGACTCAGAAGCTCTGGATCAGGCGCAAATCACATCCCTCCCTGCCCTCTCAGCTCCCTGGTCTCCCCGCATGTGGTTGAGTCTGAGCAGCGCGTCGCCGGAAGGGGAGAGCAGGGGTTCTCGCCGGGAGAGGAGAGGGCCAGAGGAGGTGGGCATGCGTGGGGGAGGAGGAAGGCCTCCCGCAGGAGGTCGTCGCCGAGTACGGCGGGCCGCCTTGTGACTCTTGGGAGACCCAGATCCCGAGCTCCGGCCACTGCGGCATCATCTTCGCCTCGATGCCGCGGACCTCAACGATGTTGAGTTGTTGACCGGGACCGAAGGGCTGGCTCTTTGCTCAGGAACGAAGAGGTACAGTGGATGGCGGGTTGATTTTAGGATTTCTTAGGGGGTTAAACGAAAAATAACCACGACGTACGTACGACGTACGTCCACTGAAGATATTATATAGTAGAGATTAGACCTTGAAATATTTTTTTAAGGGTTCAAGAATGTGGACAGCGCATGTTGTGGGTCCGGGAGGCTACGCGCCGAGGCCGGTGATCTATGCACGAGGAACGACATGTTGTGCGCCGACCGGGACACCTACGTGTATTGGGACTCTTTCCACGCCACCCAGCGAGCCGCCGAGGTCGGAGCTCAGGGACTGTTCGACGGCCCAACCCAGCTCACTGCACCGATCAGTTTCAAGCAGCTAGCCTATAAGAGATATTGAATTTTTTCTACTGAAGCAAGAGATGTCAAATCTTTGCAAGGAAAAATAAGAAACTTTATTTTCATGCGGAAAAAAGATAAATGATTTTCTGATGCATTGTCATACTTTCTAGTAGTACTGTAGAAGAACACTGGCCAGTTGCCTGTGGCAAGATGGTTAGGGGGTGGTTGTACCCCCAGCCCACCAGAGTTCAAACCCCAGATTTGACGTTGGTGTTTCTCATTTAGGCGGAATATTCTTTCAGTGGGAGGCGACGTTCCCGTCGACAGCGAGGCGCCCGTGGTGACTTCGTCAATCTCAAGATCCAACCGCCGGCTCAGTCTTTCAGAGGTGCTCATAAGGGTAGGGTGTGCGTGTGTGCGTTCATATGGGTGAGTGTATGCGCGTGTATGTGAGCGTCTGCGTTGTACTGTGTTTCTCAAAAAAAAAGTGGTGTTTCCATATATTAAATATGACCATTTATAATCTATATCTTACCTCGCTCGCCGTTTCTTTTCTTTCACCTATCTCTGGATCGAGCTCGGTCGCATCTTGTCATGCTCTGCTTACCACCACAAGATCCTCCTCAGAGGATCGAGTTGGCCACCACCACCGCCGCCACAGGCTCCGTGCTCCGGACGACCGGCCGTCCCGTGTGCAGGCCCTCGCCTCCTTGATTTACATGGGGGTGTTGAATTAGGCTGAGGTTCGTCGTCGTTGACGCACGTCTCGCATGTGTTCCTTGTCACCCAGCTCGGCTGGGCTCCTCACTGGCGAGATCCAACAACCTTCATCGCGGGGAGGCCGAGATCCTTGAGAGCGCCCTGACTTACTAGAGGCCGGTGCGTCTGTCGCCTCCGGCAGGACTCGAATTCGTCGTGGCAGGCTGTCAAGGGGACCTGAGCAGCGCGCGCCGGCCGGCCTGTTCTTGGGTTGACTGGCTGAGGGATGGTGTGGTCGTAGCCAGCGTGACACAATCCACAATTTGAGCGTTCAATCACGGCTGGTTTTTCATTGTTGCAGAATGAAGTTCAGAGATACCCATGGAAGATACGGCCTGAAGTTTTGAGGATGTTGCATCCTAACAGGCTAACAGACTACTTGCTATACCAGTGCTGCAGTGCTCAAACTATCAAGCATGATGGAGATATCCTGACTGTCCTTGCCTAACGGGGATGAGGCCTAAGCGATAGACTTCTTGCCTTTAATGGGATAACTATTTGCTTCTCCATGAAATATCTTCAACAGTGAAGTCTTCATAATTGACAGTAATGTACATTCAGGTACTTGGGTTGCGACAATATCCAAAATATCTGTAAGAATGGCGTGCTCTGCCTAGATATGTAGGTTTTAGCAAGGCAGATCAATTAGGAAAAATGTCTGTTTAATAAACCTTACATTGCTGCAAATAAAATTATTTTTATGTACTTCATGCCATGACTTTTTTCCGATGATGCCAATTTAAGTTTCACGTTGATATGTTTATCTAAAACTGCAGATGATTATTGGAAGATTATAACAGCGACTCTTAGGTGACCAAATATAAAGAGACGAGAGCATATATGTGGAATGTAAAGAGCAAATTTAATATCCAATTGTGGTCCAAAAAATTCATTCACGCCACAAAGAGGTAATCTTGTTCTATGTTAACTTCTACTACTGCTACTTCAAGTTTATTTTCCTTAATCTCTATCTCTACTATATAATATGGCTTGAGGAGGTGTTGGTATGTTTTTTAGATTTCCAGTTTTACCCTTGGTCGTTTTGCAATTTAGCCCTCAAACAATTCACTTATCAACCCGCGGTCCACTACTAGCCCTGCCAAAACGTTTTTCTATTTGGGCGTAAAGATTCCTCGCCGGAGACGGGAGAGGCCGGGTGGCGCATCCGGGCCTCCATCCTCGTGAGCGGGGCGAGCTCGGCCAGCAGCCCGGCCTCAAGAGCGGCGAGCAGCCCGGCCTCCAGCGCCGCGAGCGATGCCGCGGCGAGCAGCTTGTTCTCCAGGCTCGCGAGACAACAAGAGTTGTGGCCGTGGCGACGGGTCGCCATCCATCGATGGCCGTGCGCCCGTCCGTCGGCCTGACAGCCGTGGCCGCCCTCGAGGACCGCATCGTCTCCAGGTCGAGCAAGTCCATGCCGACGTGCGAGTGTCCGCGCCTCCGCGGCCAACTACAGCGACGCCCGCCCTCTAGGTGTGATTTGATTCCTTGATTTGAGAGATGAAGATGGAATCATGAAGGATTTGTGGTGCGTGCTGCATGGTCACTCACGAAGTCAGGATTCACGAAGAGAAGAAGGTGGAGGGGAAAGTATGAGAGAGAGGAAAATAAGAAGGTGCGTGCTGCAATGGCCTGTGCTGCTTAGCGGGGCATGTGGGGTGCCGTGGATCAGGTGAAGCTCATCGGCTACTGCGCGGTGGATTCAGACGCCGACAAGCACCGGCTGCTGGTCTACGAGTTCATGCCCAACAAGACCTTGGACGACCATCTCTTCCGCCGAGCGCACCCGCCTCTTCCCTGGAGGACCAGGCTGCAGATCATGATCGGCGCCGCGCGCGGCCTCGACTACCTCCACCAGGGGCTCCCGGAAGTTCAGGTTTTGTTGAATTCTTTTGATCCATATCGAGTTCTTTGAGTTCAACGAGGTTATGACGCGAGATATTGATCAGTGGCGGCTTGGTGATGTTGCAGGTGATATACAGGGATTTCAAGGCGTCCAACGTGCTCCTGGACGGCGAGTTCAGGCCGAAGCTGTCGGACTTCAGGCTGGCGAGGGAGGGCCCGACGGAGGGCGGACGCACGTGTCGACGGCGGTGGTGGGCACGCACGGGTACGCGGCGCCGGACTACATCGAGACGGGGCACCTGACGGTGAAGAGCGACGTGTGGGGGTTCGGGGTGGTGTTGTACGAGATCCTGACGGGGCGGCGGTCGGTGGAGCGGAGCCGGCCGGCGGAAGAGCAGAAGCTGCTGGGCTGGGTGCGACGGCACCCGCCGGGAGGTGACAGCTTCAGGAACATCATGGACCCGCGGCTGGGCGGCCGGTACCGGTGGCCGCCGCGCGCGAGGTGGCGAGGGTGGCCGACCGGTGCCTCGGCAAGAACCCCAAGGAGCGGCCGGCGATGAGGGAGGTCGTGCATGAGCTGGAGCGGGTGGTGCTGATGGAGCCGGCGACGCCTCCAACTGCGGCGACGGCCAAGAGGTGATCGATCGTGGACCGGGAGAATCCCAGTAGTAGCGGTAGTCAGCGAAGAGATAGATGGTCGCGTGGTTTCTCTGCTGCATCATCAGTCACTAGCTGGAAGAGATCATTGTCTACTGGTTTAGTTGACGATTCCATTAATGTTGCCAAAAACTTAACTTCTTTTAATCAGTTGTTCTCTTATCCTTTGTTTCAAATATAATTATGAAGAGAAGAAATATATTTTGTGAGACCGTCCAAATACACAAGAAAAAATATGTTGTTGCGGATAACTGGATGTTACTACTCTTGTGTGTTAGGTGTCGAAAGATTACTGGATATGTTCTTGCTCTTGGCATTAAACTAGATGCAATACTTAATGTGATCCAAAATGTATTTGTGTTTGTTGTCCCGTTGCAACGCACGAGTATTTAGCTAGTTCTAATAGTATATGTCTATATTTTTAATCATTTATTATTTATTTTCACGGCTCAAAATCAAATTATGAAATGACTGGTCCAAAATTTCATTCATATCCCCACGTTTCTTGATAAAGACTACGGGCCGCATGTGATTTTTCAGATACATACAATCCTATAATTCGAATGCATGCCATTTTTCGCCATATCAACTTACATGGCATATGGGCTCCAATCTAGGTCCGTAAATAACATCCCGTGACAACATACGGTCCGCATTGCGATTGATCAGCTTCATAATAAATAGGTGGAGAACGTGACCACAATTGTGGATGGCAGCAAAGCGGAGATGTGATATCGCGTGTGAGTCGCTAGCGGCGATGGGAATATATTTCTCCAATTGCAAACGCACGGGCCCGTTACCTAGTTACTTATAATGGAAAGACTAATCTGTGTTTAGTCTTAAGTGTATGATCGCTGTCAGGACACAGGAGTTGATGGTTCTTTATTTCGGGATCATTGACGTGGAGGATATGGGCTCGACTGCGAGAACACGGGAACGGAAGACATGCAAATACTTTTTTTTAGGAAAAGTGGCAACGTCACTAGTAGAAACAGAGGCATTGGTGCGCCCCTTTAGTACCGGTTGCCACAAAAACCGGTACTAAAGGGGGCATTAACACCGGTTGGCTTGGGCGCCAGCTAGGGCCCCGCGGCGAGGACCTTTAGTACCGGTTGGTATTAACAACCGGTACTAAAGGAAACCTTTTAGTACCGGTTGTAATACCAACCGGTACTAAAAGGGTGCAGCCCCGCAGGCCACGGTCAGTGGCCCCACGGCAGGCCCTTTAGTACCGGTTGGTAAATAAAACCGGTACTAAAGGTCCTGCCTATATCTTCCACCCCGGCCGAGCCAGCTCCATTTTGGAGCAACTCGACCCAACCCATTTTTCCTCTCTCCCAAGCCCTCCCAAGCTCTAGGTCACCCATTTTTTCTCCAACATTTGTCAAGATTGGTGGCACCCTATACAAGGGTTAGCAACTTCTTCATCTTCTCTTCCGGCTTTTCAAGTTTAGCTCATTTTCGTGCAAGTTTAGCAAGTTTGATTTTGGTTGTGCTTGCAAGGTGTTTGATGAAATGACTAAATTAGGGATTTCATTTGTTTTATATGCATTTTGAGCTCGAATTGAAATATAATTTATGGTTTTATATAGTGTCGTCCCGTCCCCTGATCCTCACCGCCGTCGATCGCCCGCGCCGCTCCGTCGCCGACACCACCTCGGTGAGCCTCTTTTTTATCTTTTATTTTAAAAATTGTTAGTTATATGATTTAAATGCATAATTATTTCTTGTATAATTTTCTTATGTTTTTTTATATATGTATAGTGTCATGGTTTTGATATCCGTCCCCTTCGGCCCTCGTCCGGTCTATGATTCGGATGTGGTATATCTTTTTAACTATTTATTTTGTTTCGTGTTTATAACAATCATGCCGACCAACTTGACGTAGATATATTTTTATTTAGGAGGTAGTTGAACCGGAAATTCCGGCCGACCCTATTGTCGAGTATTTTAAAAAGAAAACGACGATTTGAGAGCAAAATTGAAGATAAGTGAAGATCTTCGTCTCCAATGCCTAGAAGAGAAGATGGAATTGGACTTGAAGATTGCCGACATCGTTGATGCTCACGGGGTCGAGCTTGCCGACGTCGTCACTGCTCACGAGAGGAAGATGGATGCAATGCGCGCCAAGCTTAAAAAGATTAGAAAATATGCCATTAGTCAAGAGGCTTGGTATCATTATGCTGTTGGTTCAATAGTTACCTTGGTTGCGATTCTGATCGCATTTGTTGTTGGATTTAAATTCTTTAGATAGTTGTATGTTAGTTTCGATTGATGTATGTTTCGTGAGAACTATGTATTACATTTGGGCACTACTCTACTTTGATTTTAATGTGATGAACTTGTATAAATTAATTTGGTCACGTATCTCTATTCATTATTTAGCTGGTGTAATGGTTTTTGATATATTTATGTAATGTAGATGAGCCGAGAATGGATGTACGGTGATCGACGCTGTCCCGAGTTCATTGATGGCATGCATCGTTTTCTCGATGTGGTTAAGTTAAACAAGCTGAAGAATGGTTTTATGATTTGTCCATGTGATGAATGTCGGAATAACAGGAATTACCCGAGCGTAAGAACCATACACTCCCACTTGTTGCGACAAGGCTTCATGCCCAATTATTTTTGTTGGACCAAGCACGGAGAAAGAGGGGTTATAATGGAAAACCCTGAAGAAGAGGATGATGACAACTATCCCGTGTTCTCTGATGAACACGGTGATACTACAATGGGGGAAGAGCATGAGGTCATTGTTGATCAGTCCGACGATGATGATCTTCGTCAGGTCATTCGTGATGAACAGATGAACTGCGTAACTGAAAACGAGTGGTCGAAGCTGGAGCGCATGTTAGAGGATCACAAAAAACCGTTGTACCCAAATTGTGAAGATGACCAGAAAAAGCTAGGTACCACCCTGGAATTGCTGCAGTGGAAGGCAAAGAATGGAATATCTGACAAGGCATTTCAAGAGTTGCTACAAATATTTAAGAAGAATCTTCCGAGGAATAATGAAATGCCCCACAGCACGTACGAAGCAAAGAAGATTGTCTGCCCTCTAGGATTAGAGGTGCAGAAGATACATGCATGCATCAATGACTGCATCCTCTACCGCGGTGAGAAGTACGAGAATTTGAATGCATGCCCGATATGCGGTGCATTGCGGTATAAGATCGCGCGAGATGACCCAGGTGATATTGAGGGCGAGCCGAGCCCCAGGAAGAGGGTTCCCGCGAAGGTGATGTGGTATGCTCCTATAATACCACGGTTGAAACGTTTGTTCCGAAACAAAGAGCATGCCAAGTTGTTGCGATGGCACAAAGAAGACCGTAAGGAAGACGAGATGCTCAGACACCCCGCTGATGGGTCTCAGTGGAGAAAAATCGACAGTGCGTTTGGGGATTTTGCAGCTGACGCAAGGAACTTAAGGTTTGGTCTAAGTACAGATGGCTTGAATCCGTTTGGGGAGCAGAGCAGCAGTCATAGCACCTGGCCCGTGACTCTATGTATCTATAACCTTCCCCTTGGTTGTGCATGAAGCAAAAGTATATTATGATGCCAGTGCTTATCCAAGGACCGAAACAACCCGGCAACGACATTGATGTGTATCTGAGGCCATTAGTTGACGAACTTTTACAGTTGTGGTCTGACGAAGGTGTACGTGTGTGGGATGAGTACAAACAAGAGGAATTTCCCTACGAGCGTTGCTGTTTGTAACCATCAATGATTGGCCTGCTCTTAGTAACATTTCAGGACAGTCGAACAAGGGATACAATGCATGCACGCACTGTTTAGATAAGACTGACAGTGCATATATAGGTAACAAGATTGTGTACATGGGGCATCGTCAGTTTCTTCCAACCGGGCATCACGTAAGAAACGGAGGCAAGCACTTCAAAGGTTTGGCAGATATCCGGACGAAGCCTACACGCCGTGATGGTGATGTTGTATATGGCATGGTCAAGGATTTGGAAGTAATATTTGGAAAGGGTCCTGGCAGTCTAAATGTTCCGAAAGACGCAAACAAGCGCGTACCCTTGTGGAAAAAGAAATCTATATTTTGGGATTTACCCTATTGGGAAATCCTAGAGGTTCGCTCTGCAATCGACGTGATGCACGTGACGAAAAATCTTTGCGTGAACCTGCTAAACTTCTTAGGCGTGTATGGGAAGACGAAAGATACAGCGGATGCACGGCAGGACCAGCAAAGTACGCACCACGGAAGAGACAACCTGAATTCAGAGAAGTATCAAGGTACTTCCAGCTACGCTCTTACCAAAGAAGAGAAGGAGATCTTTTTTCAAGTCCTGAGCAGTATCAAGGTCCCGTCTGGCTACTCGTCGAATATAAAGGGAATAATAAACATGGCAGAGAAAAAGTTCCAAAACCTGAAGTCTCATGACTGCCACGTGATTATGACACAATTACTTCCTGTTGCATTGAGGGGGCTTCTACCGGAAAACGTTCGAGTACCCATTGTCAAGCTATGTGCATTCCTGAATGCAATTTCTCAGAAGGTAATTGATCCAGCAACTCTACCAAGTTTACAGACGGGTGTGGTCCAATGTCTTGTCAGCTTTGAGTTGGTCTTTCCACCGGCCTTCTTCAATATTATGACGCACCTCATAGTTCACCTAGTCGAAGAGATTTCCATTCTCGGTCCTGTATTTCTACACAACATGTTCCCCTTTGAGAGGTTCATGGGAGTCTTAAAGAAATACGTTCATAACCGTGCTAGGCCAGAAGGAAGCATGTCCAAGGGCTATGGAACAGAGGAGGTCATTGAGTTCTGTGTTGACTTTCTTCCAGATCTTAAGCCCATCGGTGTTCCTCAATCACGCCATGAGGGGAGACTGCGTGGAAAAGGCACGCTAGGAAAGAAAGCAACAAGAAGTATGGACGGGCATTCTTTCACTCAAGCACACTACACAGTTCTACAAAATTCCAGATTGGTGGCTCCGTATATCGTGGAACACATGGATATTTTACGCTCAGAATACCCGGAGAAGACTGACTTCTGGATTAAAGAAAAACACGTGGATACTTTCGGCAGTTGGTTGCGTACACATCTCATTAATGACAACACTGTTGGACAAGAGCTATACTTGTTGGCCAAGACACCATCTTCGACTATATTGACTTTCCAAGGGTACGAGATAAATGGGAATACATTTTACACGGAAACCCAAGACAAAAAGAGCACTAACCATAACAGTGGTGTCCGCTTTGATGCAACAAACGATGATGGAACAAAGGACACATATTATGGTTGCATACAGCAGATATGGGAACTTGACTATGGACCTTATTTTAAGATCCCTTTGTTTCAGTGCAAATGGGTTAACCTGTCATGCGGGGTAGAGATAGACAAGCGGTACGGAATGACTACAGTGGATCTCAAAAATCTTGCGTACAAAACCGAGCCATTCGTCCTAGCCAATGATGTGGCTCAGGTTTTCTATGTGAAGGACATGTCTTCCAGACCGAAAAAAAGAAAAGATAAGCAAGCCGGTACATCATACAATGAGCCAAAGCGCCACATAGTTCTTTCAGGAAAAAGAAACATCGTGGGAGTGGAGGACAAGACAGACATGTCAGAAGATTACAATAAGTTTGCTGAAATTCCGCCCTTCAAAGTGAAAACTGACCCAAGCACCGTGTTGAATGATGAAGATTGTCCATGGCTACGACGCAATCAGAAGAAAGGGACACACAAGAAGAAAAAGTGAACACTAGATAGGGATGTTGTTGCTGATGTGTAATAATGTATTAAACCTTTTATGTAACTATGTCCTGAAAACTCAGAAGAGAGATCTAAACGGTTGCAGGACGTAGCTAGGGAACCCGAATATATGAGTGAGTAACCTGGGAAACAAAACACACGGTTTCTCCTAGCTACAGCCCGACACTGATTCACGGTTGAATGTCGTTGCATTCAGTGTCGGGCATAGCTAGGAAACCCGAATGTTTTGTGTTTGAGCGCCACTTCGATCCAAGCAGAGGTAAGACGTCTCTGATGATCTACAACCGTCCGGCAAGACATCTCTGATGATCTGCAACCGTTTGGAACGGTCGCAGGTCATCAGAGACGTCTTGCCGCTGGTTGCCCAAAGACCTCTCCGAGTGACGATGGAATGTTTTGTGTGAGTGAGTGAGTGACGCTGGAATTCCGGGAGGTGGGCTATATATAGGGTCATGTGGCTCACGAAGTGGTCGTGATACTGCTGATCCAACAGCTCACAATCCCTCAAAAGAAACACACCTCTGATCCAACGTCTCACGAGCGCTTGAAAGAAACACACGATCCGTGTGCTTCTTTAGTACCGGTTGGTAACACCAACCGGGACTAAAGTCGGGCTCACCCCTGATCCAACGTCTCACAAGCACTTACAAGAAACACACCGCTTGATCCAACGGCTCCCAAGCGCTGGAAGGAAACACACGATCCGTGTGCTTCTTCCTGATCCAAGGGCTCACAAGCGCTCGAAAGAAACACACCGCAAGCATGGTACTCACTTGAGCGCAAGCATGGTGTGTATTGGTCCTTGCGAGAAGTGTTGTGTTGTATCGTAATTTCAAGTTGTACCTTAATTTGTTCTATCCAGTATTTAGAACTAGTGAAGTTGTAACGTAGATCTCTAGTTGTATGTTAAATCGTCTCTAAAATAAATAGATAATTATTACAAATTTTAAGACAATTAAATTACATAGATCTAAAATAAAAATAAACTAGAAAAAAACAGAAACCAAATAGAAAAAAGAAAACAGAAACCAAATAGAAAAAACAGAAAATAAAAAACCAATAAAAAGCCCATTAGTACCGGTTGTATAATACAACCGGTACTAAAGGGTTGGGCTTCGTGCGCGAATTTTTGCGCGGCCCAAATTTGAGCTTTAGTACCGGTTGTACTCTACAACCGGTACTAAAGAACACAACCGGTGCTAAAGCCCTGTTGCCTGCAGTTAAAGCAGGGGATCGACGCTTTGATCCCCAAATCACCAAGTCCCGGCGTCGATCTCCTCCGTCGTCGCCACGCTCCCCGGCGAAGCCACGCTCCGGCCGTCCCTCCGCCGCGCGTCCTCCGCCCTGCGCCATCTCCGGCGACGCGCCCGTGTGCCCCGACCCTCTACCACGCGGCGCCCTCCGACGCACCTGCTCCGGCGCGCGCCCTCCGCCGCCTCTGCGCCGGCCTCCACGGCGTGCCCCTGCTCCGGCCACCCCTCCACCACCGCGCACGTCGCCTCCCGCGCTGCTCCGGCGCCGGCCTCCACCACACCGCACCTCGGCCTCCACCACCGCGCGCCATCGATCGCCTCTTGGAGATATCTCCGGTAAGTTTTTTTTTAATTTTGTTATTACTATTTTTCATTACTGTTTATTACTAATTTTGTTTTGATTAATTGGCAATATGTGTGTTAGCTAATTTAGAAAATTTAGAAAATGTGTTAGCAATATTTACCAAATTTAAAAAATGTGTTAGCAAATTTAGAAAATGTGTTAGCAAATTTAGAAAATGTGTTAGAAAATATTTTAGTAGATTGCAATTTTTAGTCATAGAATTTTTAGTTTATTACAATATGAAAACAACATTAGTAGAAATATTAATTGTTCTTTTTTTAGTACTGTTTTTTTAAGTACCAAATTAGAAAATGTGTTAGAAAATATTAATTGCAAAGTTTCAAATATTGCAAATTTCAAATATTGCTAAGTTTCAAATATAGTTTAACATTGTAAAGGTTGAAACATTGTAAAGTTTGAAATTTTGCTAAGTTTGAAATATTGCTAAATTTCAAATATTGCTAAGTTTGAAATATTGTTAAGTTTGAAATATTGCTAAATTTCAAATATTGCTAAGTTTCAAATATTGTTAAGTTAGAAATATTGTAAAGTTTGAAATATTGCTAAGTTTCAAATATTGCTAGTTTCAAATATTGCTAAGTTTCAAATATTGCTAAGTTTGAAATATTGTTAAGTTTGAAATATTGCTAAGTTTCAAATATTGCTAAGTTAGAAATATTGTTAAGTTCGAAATATTGTTAAGTTAGAAATATTGCTAAGTTTCAAATATTGCTAAGTTTCAAATATTGCTAAGTTTGAAATATTGCTAAGTTTGAAATATTGCTAAGTTTCAAATATTGCTAAGTTAGAAATATTGTTAAGTTAGAAATATTGCTAAGTTTCAAAATTTGCAGTGACATTGAGCTATGGCGGACGATGCCCCCACCTTCGTCCGAGATTTGGAGGAAGAAGACCGTCTCCAACAAATAATATATAACACCGCTGCCGGACCCAATTCCGATGGAGAAGATTCCGACGGAGAAGACGCCGAAGAATTCAGCGCGAAATGTTTGAATGACTCCGGTGAGGGACTTGAGTTAGAAAAATTCAGAGATGACGACGACGACGAAGAAGAACCGTCTGGATCTAAGGCGGACGATGCCCTAGCTAAGAAGAAGGTATATATTAAGTCTTGTTGATCACTATAGCTAGATGCATTAATTGATTTATATGCGCACTTATTAACGAAACATTTTTCTTTCAGCCCTCTGGATCTAAGTCGTCAATCCCCGTACGAGGCCCGGCCCAAGGGTTAAAGCTCCCGGAAGGTGCAACGTTGTCGATCGACGAAGTTACCTTCAAAGGCAAACCAGAGAAACCCGATGGAATCTACAATAAATATGTACGGCAGTGCGGAGTTTTTGTAAGGGACATGGTCCCGATCACTGTGACAGAATGGAATGAGCCGAAGAAAGCCAACATAGGCGCAAAATATCTCGAGGAAAGAATTAAAGAGACCCTTTGGGACTCGATGATGTCTAAATTCAACCTACCGGCAGATCTCCCACAGAAGATGAAGGATAAAGTCAAGGAGTGGACTCTTAGCAAGATGGCCCAGCAATTCAACAACTGGAAGAACACATTGTGGAGAAAATATGGGAACAAAGATATAGTTTTCAAAGGACATCTAGAGAAGCTAAAAGATGATTGGGCTGAATTTGCGGCGTATAAGAATTCGGGCGTCTCTGTGGCCCGATCGACACAAAATAAGTTGAATGCCTCGAAGAAGAAATATTTCCATCATTTGGGCTCAGGTGGCTACAAGACTGCCTTGCCTAAGTGGCAAGCCTATGAAGACGAGCTGCGACTAAAAGGGATCACTCCACAGACAGATGACTGGCCCGACAGGTCCAAGTTCTGGTTGTTCGCGCATGGGGCAGTGTTGCACCCAGAAACAGGGCTGATTGTTGCAAAGGGAAAATGGCGGAGAAAAATTAGAAGAGTCATCAGAAAAATAAAAAATGTCATAGTACTAGTCAAGGAGGGAAAATTTGTTCCCGATAGAGAGGACGACGAGCTTTCACAAGCCCTCGGGAATAAAGAACACTGGGGGCGATGTCGAGCCAGAGGAGGCGGGGTTGGTTTTCTTGAAGGGTTTCCGGAAGACGTTGCAACTTATAGAAAACATTGCAGAAGTAAGAAGAGGGAGGCGGAGAGGGTTACTGCATTAGAACGCACGGTGCAGGATGTGCAGAAGCAACTGGCCTCAATGACCCAGACCAGGGAATCTCAACTGCGAGTAGAAGATCCTGCAGGCGATGCCTGCCCATCTCAGCGGAAAAGCAGCGTGGGTTCCACGCAGCTACAAGATCCTGCAGTTGATGAACCAGTTGCTGAACCATCGGCGGCTCACTACCCCGTGGATGATATCACGGAGAAGACAAATTGTGAGTTACATGCGCCGATGATGAACATTACTTGTCCGGTGGCGACTGGCTATGCTTTACGACATCAACCTGGAGAAACCTTCCATTTTGGTGTGATTCCGCCTGGATTTGCTCGTGTCGGGGTCACGAAAGTTATGCCGGGATTCAACGCAATACGTCTTGAATTTCCTGGAGCTGAAGGCGAGAAGACATTGGGAGATGTTGAGTTTGGTATCGTTCTATGGAAGAAGAAATACATCAAGTTTCCAGACTCGGAGCCAAGGCCACCGACTCCTCCCGTTAGACATTCACCACATCAAAGTCCACCCGCCTCCCCCCACGAAGTTTGGGATCCCGCCGCGAGTCCATCTCCCGCGCTGTCCCGTCAACCGACTGATGCGCCCACTAGTAACTTGACAAAGCGGAAGCTGTTCCCGTCGTCCACCCCTGTCAAGAAACGTGGAAAAAGTGTGCGGGCTCCTGAGAACCCCAAGGAAGTCAAGGCTCCTGAGAAGTTAACTTCTGAGATGACTCAGCAGGAAATAGCTGAGAGCCTACGTGAAGGGTCGAGAGCCTTTTTTGAGCAGAAAAAGAAGGAAAGAGTGGAGGCAAGACTTGACCCCATAAAGGAACTTCTGAAGACTATACCAAATGAGGTAAAAGATCAAACCGTTGACAACCTATATGACCCTCCACCTCCGCCCATTTCAGACTACGAGCGAGGTATTGACAAGGTACTTTCCTCGCAGAATGAGCAAGAGAAATTGTGCGGGAAAGGAGTTGCCCAGCTCGGAGAACAAGAAGCACAATCGCTCGCCCCGCTCATTGTACCTTCTGAAACTCGGGAAATCGAGCATGGAGAAGTTGTCCTTGGCGACTCAGGTTACCCCATGGCGGAGATTGCCCCACGATTTGATTTTGAACTCGGGCTGCCTATGGTGGAAAATCCGAGCCAGCTAACAACACAGTTATGGAATTTGAATCGCTGGTACATGACCGCCGCAAAAGAAGGGAAATTCTATCTCATGGCGGCGGTTAAGGAACAACACTACTTCCGAGAATATTGTGTGCATGTTGAGTTCCGAGAACTTTTTCAGATGTACAATCAACGTGCTCTCGACAAATCTCTCATCAGCTGCTATTGTCTGTAAGTAATTTATTCGTGTAATTTAATTATCTATAGTTATAAGCTCTCGTTCATTGCTTGTAATTATCGTCACAAAATTCTTTTGTACGCTAATTATGCAGAATGAAGATACGTGAATGCAGACTCGAAGGAATCTGGGACATTGGTTTCATTGACCCGGATAAAGTTCATGTCAAGACCGTGGATGAAAATCCCGTGAACACAGAGGACGTTTTGCTAACGTTCTTTAAGCGACAAAGTACCAAAAAGGAAATACTATTTCCTTACAACTTCGGGTGAGTTTTACCGTCTTCTACACATTCTATTTTGCTTCCCCGATATAAAGTGTAATCGATAAGTTCTGAATACCTGCGTATATAAACGTGCGCAGGTTCCACTACATTCTGCTAATCATTAGACTCGAGGAAGGAGAAGTTGAAGTCTGGGACTCACTAAGGAAAGATCAAAATGAATACAAAAGCGTGCGTCTAATGCTCAAGAGGTAATTTCAATCGCACTATATCAGCCTCTTTCGTTCATTTCCGGATATCAAAAGTATAAGTAATAACTACTCAATTCATTTTCTTTTCCGGACAGGGTTTACAGAAAGTTCAAAGCGGAAGAACGCGGTGTATGGCCAGAAAAGCTGGAGTTCAAGTCTAACAACGTAAGTACTACTACGTGTATCTTTCTAATACCATTATCATTCTCTTGATTATTATTTGATTAAATTATATTCTTGTATATATAGTGGTGTCTGCGACAACCACAGGGGACAGAACTATGTGGATACTACGTTTGCGAGTACATTCACACGAAGGTCAATGAGAGAGTCAAGAGTGTAAGAAATCGAGAGGTACGTGAACATCATACACAACTTTTATTTTGCCACCATGCATCAATTGTGTTTAGTTTCGATCATAGCTGATTTTATTTCCTTCTTTTAAAGATGTCAAACAAGCGGAGCCAGCTCCTACCACGCAACCGCGTAAAAGCTATTGCGGAGGAATTGGCGGGATTCTTACTTACACATGTCATAGATGAACACGGTGAATTCTACTTTGACGAAAGACCACCTCCACCCCCTGCAGTCGATGCTACAAGGGAACCGCCGGCAGTCGATGCTACAAGGGAACCGGCTCCATTGTAATTAATTAGGAGTACTTAAATTTATATGTGACGAGAGTACTTTGTATGTGTATAATGACTACTTTATATGTGTAGTGAGTACTTTATACGCGATCTCCTCCGAAACCCTGAAAAATGAGCGAAAAGGAAAAAAACAGAAACCCTAAACCCCGAAAAATAATCGAAAAGAAAAAAAACCAAAACCCCCCTGAAATAATAAGCAAAAAAAGCAGGAACCTTTAGTACCGGTTTGTATTACAAACCGGTACTAAAGGTCCTCAGGGTCGAGCTCGCCTGTCGCCCACGTGGAGACCCTTTAGTACCGGTTTTATTTAGGTGCCGGTACTAAAGGGTTACCCCTTTAGTGCCGACCCTTTAGTACCGGTTGTGTGGCCGGTACTAAAGGCCATCTACAACCGGTACTAGAGGTGGGTTCTCTACTAGTGCGTGCAGATACCTACAGGCAGAAATAGAAACCGAGGAGCTTTGGAAGATAAAAAATTAAAGAAGCCGTCAATGACGATGTCTCGTCTCCGCCTGCGGACGACGCTTCGGAAATCACATAGGCGCTCGGCATCCGAAGAGATTGCACACCAACAATTGCAGCTACCAGGTGTCAATGTTGAGGGAATCGATGCCCTCGTTGGAGGGCTCGGCTGCGTGTTTATAGGAGTCGGGAATAGCCCCCGACGTGGCCATATAGAGTCTGGGTCGAATACGATATCCAGATCGATACCGACTCGTAATACAAAGTCTAACACCCCCCCCCCCTTAATTTCAACCGGGACAGATGTTGAGATTACGTCTAAACTCTGCTAGTCCTTTTACAGGTAACGTTTTAGTGAAGCCATCCGCCACTTGGTCTTTGTTGGAGATAAACTTGATATCAAGGAACTTGTCTGCAACTTGTTCTCGAACAAAATGATAGTCAATCTCAATGTGCTTGGTCCTCGCATGAAAGACTGGGTTTGCAGATAAATAGGTTGCACCAAGGTTGTCACACCATAAACAAGGTCGCTCACGAAGAGAAACCCCAAGTTCTCGAAGTAGTGCTTCCACCCAAATTAATTCTGCAGTAGCATTGGCAATCGCCTTATACTCAGCTTCGGTGCTTGAACGAGACACAGTTGCCTGTTTCCTGGCACTCCATGAGATCAAATTGGGACAAAAAATATAGCAAATCCTCCTGTAGAGCGACGATCATCAAGACATCCAGCCCAGTCTGCATCTGAAAAAGCACTAAGAAGTGTGGAGGATGAGCGTTGAAAAGTGAGACCAAGCTTGATTGTACCATGAACATAACGAAGAATTCTCTTGGCAGCTGTCCAATGTGCAGTGGTTGGTGCATGCAGAAACTGGCAGACTTTGTTGACAGAAAAATATATGTCAGGACGAGTGAGAGTCAAATATTGTAAAACACCAACAATACTTCTGTAATTGGTACTATCATCTGGACCAAGTGGAACGCCTTCAGTCAATGATAATGAGTCCTTAATGGAGAGGGGTGTAGGTGCTGTTTTGCAATCACGCAAGCCGACTTTAGCAATGAGGTCCCGTGCATATTTCTCCTGTGTTAGCACAAGACCTGAGGAACTTCTGCAGACTTCTATACCCAAGAAATAATGTAAATCACCAAGATCCTTGAGAGCAAAATCCTGTCGTAAATCATGAAGTAGAGCCGAAATTGCCTCTCCGGAAGAGCTTGTCACAATGATGTCATCAACATAGATCAATATAAATATTGTGATACCTGACTTATGAGATATGAACAAAGACGTGTCGGCCTTGGAAGGTTTAAAACCAAGAGCTTGAAGCTTCAAGCTCAACCGAGAAAACCATGCTATCGGTGCTTGCTTTAATCCATATAGTGCTTTGTCAAGTCTGCAAATGTGATTAGGCGCACGAGGATCTTCAAATCCAGGTGGTTGTTTCATATATACTTCCTCTTCCAGAACACCATGAAGAAACGCGTTCTTGACGTCTAGCTGATAAAGACTCCATCCCCTGGAGACAGAAATAGAAAGAACAAGTCTAATGGTGGCAGCTTTAACAACCGGACTGAAGGTATCTTCATAGTCAATACCATATCTCTGTTTAAATCCTTTGGCAACTAATCGAGCTTTATATCTATCAATGGTTCCATCTGCACGTCGTTTGATACGATAGACCCACTTGCAGTCAATCAAATTTTTGTTAGAACTATGAGGAACAAGATGCCAAGTTTTATTTTGCATAAGTGCATCATATTCTTCATCCATAGCTGCTTTCCACTTGGAATCATTAAGAGCCTCTTTTATATTTCGGGGTTCACTTGTAGATGCGAGCAAACCATAGCGAACCGTACCATCTGTATATTTTTTCGGTTGTCGAATACCTTTTTGAAGCCGTGTACGTGGTTCAGGCACGGGAGGAGGCACAGGATCAGGTGCCACAGAGGATTGGTCAACCGCCACACTGCTTCCAGCAGGAGTAGCGGATCCAGTGGAGCTCCCTGGAGAAGAATCAGGCGCAGAAGATCCAGATGATGCTGTCGGTGTCGCATGCTGTAGCGTACCTGCACTTAGAAATTGGCAAGGTACCTGTGTATAGTACAAACCCCTGGATCGTTTCATTTGCACACATAGTTTAAGATGTAGTATCACAATAAAGTATCATTATTACATCGAATGATCCAGACTTGGTAAAATATTCATTACAACTTGCATAGCATATAGCTAGCTTGAAAGAGTAAAGCAGCGGAAATAAATCTTCATGGAGTCCTCATCCTTTGCATGTGCCACAGGCGAAAACATGTTGGTTGCAGACTCGAAACCCAAACGTAACCTTACTCATCGTCAGAAATTTCTGCAACAAATAAAATTTTGCAACAGAGTGGGTCAGAACCATTAAAAATGATTCTGGCAAGTGACACTATGTGGACTCATATAGGAATAACTCTATAGCCTATATGCATATTTGGCTGGTGGAGTTTGAAGGCTGATTTGCATAAAAGCCAATTTTGCCTAACACTTTGTAAAACTTTATCCTTCAAAATTTTGAGACAAGATGGCTTGAGAACCATTATCTTAACTACCCTTGTTCACCATCAAGTTTTAATTTCGAAATTTGAATGATGAAGCCTCCGTTGAATCTTTGATCAGCTGCTCAAATTGTCCGTAACCGGGGACACGGCTAAGTACTTAGTTTTTAACTCTGCAGAGGTTGTGCACTTTCACCATTAGACCCAACAAACCCAAACTATCCTCAAGCACTCAATTTGTGCTAAGGAAAAGGAGAGAGTTGAGACAAGACTTTTCAGAAGCATTTCCTCATCCCATGCCACCTTGACCTGTTCCCATTCTAACCATCTACCACCACCTGTCAAGACGGGACGAGTCCACGCAACTTAATCCATCAAGTCAGAGCCCATATGACTAATGGTTGCACGGTAAGCAATCTTCACTTAGAGAAAACATTGGCCCCTTAATACCCTGGGTGGCAACCACAAGTGACCATCCCTTAGAGGTCACCCCTAAGAGATGACACTCAACCTTTCCATCATCTTTTCATAACCAAGTCCACCCAAGTGATAAATTACTTAGTAGAATAAAGCTTTAAAGAAAACACATTTGCATAGCATCAAATATTCTACTAAGTTATCAAAGGGGATTCTAGACACAACTAGAGTAAAGGTATGGTGGGTTTAGCATATAGCAATAATACTATCCAACACATGCATATAAGGAAATACACTAAGTAATGCATATAAAAATACTTAGGAAATTTATGGGAGTGTGCCACTTGCCTTGGCAAACAGAAGTGTAGTAGTAGCAGTTGCAACCACTTTCGTCTCTCTCCGGAATTTCTAACAAGTCAAACGAACCACAAATAAACATACAATCATAAATGCAACACTTAGAAAAATTATGATGTGCATGCGATGCAGGATGATACAAAGAGTTATGGTATGCAAGACAAGCAAATAATTAAGGAAGGAGACATAAACTAACTTAATCCAAATGGCTAAGCCAAGGTCAAGCTCAAAGTAAACTTGATCAAACAATTTGACAAAAGTTGTAAGGCTATTCTAAGTCTTCACAAGTTTGGTCTTCAATTAATCTTCAACCCCTTTGTAGCTTCATCGTTTTTCAATGGTCTTCAATTAGCACTGTTAGGGACTTAGTCTTAAACACCTAGGATTTGGTCTATGTCCAAAGTGAGACAAAACTTAGAAAGAAAGCAAAGATAGAAATAAAGTAGTTGGTCTTCCAAGAATCTTCTCCTTGCTTCCTTGTAGCTTTCCTTGATGTGATAACTTCATTGCAATTTGTAGACTTGATGGTTCTGAAGACTTGATTGTTGGTAGCATCAAGGTTGGTCTTGAATATAACTTAGTCACTATGAAGTCTAGGAGAAGGAGGAAGAAAAGGAGAAAGAGAAGAAGACTTAGAAAAAGTAGGATGGTTGGTCTTCATGAACTTCCTCTTGATTTCTTCTAAGTAATTTTCTTCTTGGAGATGCTTCTATAGTCTTGCTTTCTTGGCCAAGTCCTTCCTTGATTTCCACTAAATCTAACTTAGTGGTTTTTGACTAGGAGAGTCATAAGAAATAACATGCATCCTCAATTTTGCTAAGGAGGAATGTCATGTAATGAAGTGCAAAAATAATACTAAGGACTTAATATGCATGCCATGCTAATGAAAATGCTCTAAGGAATTGCAAGCAAGAAGGATGGTCAAAATATAGCTAAGGACCAAGGGTCAACAACAAGTCACTAAAATTATTCTAAGGAAAGTTAACACATAAGAGATGCTAAAATTTTCTAAGGAAAAAGTGTTGTCAAAAACTTGTCAAATATTTTCTAAGGAAGAAATAGTTTTGTTTTGAGAGACAAAATATTTCTAAGTACTTTTTTATCAACTAAAGTCATCAAAATATGACTAAGTCATGTTTTAGTCGAAATATAAGAAGAAAATAATTCTTAATACATTTTATTAATTAAATAACACCTAAAAAGCCTTTAATCACTATTTACTCAAAAATTCATTAAAAATAATTTTACAAAAATAATAGAGTATTCCTACAGCCAATACTTAGGCATACAAAACTATGGCAAAAGAGTTTGCTCAAAAATCTATTTTTAAATTCAAAATATAGCTAAAATATTATTTAAACAACTTTTAAAATGTATCCTCATTAATTTCGACAAAACCTCAAAATAAATATACCTAAAGTTTCTACACGTCCTATGGTTTCCAAAAATATATTTTTCATAAAATTTGGATAAACGAGTAGAAAATAATAAGAGATTGAAAACACAGGGACTAATCTGTGATGCGCAGGGCTAAAACGTAAAGAAAACAAAAGAATCTTGGCGCTGAGGTCCCTAGGCCACGTGGCGTCCTCTGGTTGGTGCGGAGCAGCGCTTACTGGATGCTGACTGGGCTTGACGTGGCGTTGACGAGGCGTGACTTGGCGCTGATGATGCGTCGACGTGTCGCGATCTGATTCGCCCGTACCCCTTCGCAGATGCTTCTAATCTAAGCCGTTAAAACCCGATCCAACGGTTCAGATCCCGCTGACCAAAGACGAGCGGTGCGCTGGCCGGAGTTGCGCCGGTGACCATATCCCGCGGCGGCGCCATGGCCGGCGTGTACGTGCACGACGAACGGAAGAGGAAGGGGAAGCTAGGTGCATATGTAACAGCCCCAAAATTTGTGAACCAAATTTTCACTTTTGTGTCCTCTTTTGCATCATGGCATGCATGTATCCTTGCATTCATGTAAGTTGCTAAACAACTCAATAAATTGGTTTGTCAAAAGTGGGAAAACTAAAATGCCCAAACTTGCTCGAACTTTCTACAAAGCAATGCAACCTTCAAAGTTGCAAAGTAAATACTTTGACATCTTATGTTTGTCCAGGAAGTTCCAAGAGCTCAACTAAGTATTTGGTCTTGCTTAGAAATTCTAAAAGGAATATTATTTTGAAAATTCTCAAAAATGCCATAAGCAACTCTCTATTTTATTCACCAAGCAAATGGACTCCAATTGCTTTGAAATTTTTATGGGTGGTTGCCCAAGGTACCAGGAGGTTGCACACAAATTTGCATAATTTTTGGAGGAGTTTAACTGCCCCCAATTAATTACAGAACTGTGCAATCAGTAATAAAAAGGACTAAACCGTGATGTTTTCAAAGCTTCCAGGGACCAAAATGTAAAACCCTCATCTTCTCTCACCTCCCGCCATGCCGTGGCGCTGCTGCACGCATGCCTCGCCCTGGGGCCCCCTCTCTGCTCCCTCCCTGCGAGAAAGAGGAGAAGATCGAGCCCCCACTTGCGCTGCTCCCTTTTCCCCACCTCACCTGCTCCCCGTTTCCCTCCTCCTCTTCCTCACCCACGGCCGCCATGGCTGCCGCACTGCGCCGCCGCATCGCCGCCGACTGAGGGCGCCGCAAGCCGAGCCAAGGCCACCCCCAGCTCCACCTCGGCCTCCTCTACTTCTCCACCAGAGGAATCGAGCGGGGAGAGCCGAAATCGCCGTCACCGTCCGAAACCCCCGCCGACCACCGCCGCCGCTCGCCGGCCGATTCCACCGCCGCCGAGCCGTCCCCGACCGCGCCGTCTGCTCAAACGACCTCAGGGTGAGCCAGCGCCCCTCCCCGTGCCCTTCGCGGCCTTGCACGCGTTCCGTAGCCGAGAAATCGAAGTAGCTCGCCGCCGTGACCTACGTCGGCTATTCCGATTTCGGTACGATCGGAATATCCGAAACCTTCCAGTACCGCTTCGCTCTCTGTCCTTAGCCATTTTTCAGAGGTTACCTCTCCATCGGATTTTCCGAGTAAAGGAAATTTGGATTTTCCGATTTCTATCAGTACAAAGGAACCTTCTTTCCTTAGCCGTTTTTTCGAGTGTACAGTGAACTCGGATATTCCGATTCCAATTTAATTCGGAAATTCCGAAATTAGTCCAGTACAATAGTTTTTGCTACTGTTTCGATTACTTGTCTTCCTATTTTGATAAGTAATTCTAGTGTGGTATAATACAACTTATTAAAGATAAATAATTACAAGAGGAGATAAATTAATTGAAAGAACTTATTTAATTCAGGAAATTAGAAAATTAATAACTATTATCGGTACACCCGAAAAAGGTGTTCGATACACTAAAATGTCCGGACAGTCGTAAACGAACCTTTTAGAATGTTGTCATGCATTTCTGCTCACCGTAACTGTAATGCACCTCCGGACACTAGGAGTTTCATTAAACTAATATGGGGTGTTATTCGTATCCGGTTGCCATAATTTATTTCCCGCACCCCATTTAAATTGCTAGATAGCTTATAATAAGTTCGGTGCATTAAAATGTCATATCATCATTCTCTTGTATGCATTGCACAATTGCCATGTGTTGAAGTGTTGTTCTTGTTTTCCGGTGTTGTTTGCTCTCCGGTAGATCACGAGCTTGGAGTTGAGCCTCATTACACCGACGAGCAGTTTGACTACTCCGCTCAACAAGGCAAGCGTAATCCCCCCTCTGAGCATATCTTATCCTATTTTCCGCAAATTATTTTCTCCACTATAATATTGCATCCGGTTCTAATGTCAACTTTTGTCGGATTAGAGTATCCTATAGTTGCATTAATTCCCTATGCCACTATCTGTTTTCCCCTCCTATTATCCATAGGTTTGTGTTGTTGGCCGAGCTACTTATAAATGCTATGTGATGCTTAGCCATGCCTAGTGATATGCATAACTATATGATGGATATATGTGTTGTTGGAAACAGGTGTGAAATGTTGAGATGATGGTGGAGAATTGTGGTGACGGATAATAAAATGCTTAAAGGTGGGGATGAGAGGCCACTGTGGTTGTGGTGTTTTGTCTCGTTCTCGCCGCCTAGGTGCGAGTTCTATACCTCTTGAACCAAGACTGAGCGTGCAACCATGCGTGAGGCCTATGCATTCGCAGTGCAGGAACCCTCATAGACTAAATAACTCGAGCGGGGCTAGCCAGGGTCCTCTAGTTCGGGCTTCCATTTGCGCGTGCGTGAGTTGGTGGCTGAGAATGGTATGAGGATGGTGGTGTTAGGAAAATGAGTGGTCGTGGGGCGGGGTGTTGTGATCCTGGCAGTCCTGCCGCCACTGATGATCCTGGAAAGTCCTTAACGAGGGAGAAGTCGACACCGCTCCCACCCAGCCAGCTTTCCAAGGAAGAGAGCTAATGATCAGGTAATGGGCCGGACGGTACGCGTGGCAAACATTTGTACACCCCTGCAGGGATAAATCTTTTCGAAAAGCCATGTCCGCGGTTATGGACGACTTGGGAAGTGAAGGTAAGATCATAGAATAACTTTAACGGAATGATTAAAAACTGGGTACTAGAGGTACCACTCACAAATGCAAGGTGAGCTTCCTCGAGGGTGATTCGGGGAGGTGCCTTTGATGAACAGGTACAATGATGATGATGGTGGTTGTTGTTGAGAAAGTGATCTCAAGAGAAAAGAGTTACTTCTTACCTCTTTTGAAAATACTCTGAATAGTCGTTGCCTTTGAGTTATGTTTTCTTAAATAAAATCAGCTTTATGCAAAACAGCCATATAACTTTGAAAGCCTCATCGAGCATATATTAGCTCTTAATCTTGCGAGTTCGTCGAACTCAACGTCGTTTGTTTTGTTTCAGAGGAGGACTTCACCGACCTCGAAGGTGGGTTCTTTGTGGACGTCGACGAGTAGTCTGGGGTTCCCAGGTGGCAGCTTGGGACATCCTGGAACAGCTGGCGTTGTGATGTTTATCTGTAGGCCTCTTAGGCCATGTGTTGGATCTTGTTGTTCAGAACAACCTATTTCGCTTCCGCTTGATGTAATGTTGGGTCTGTGACCTCTGGTTGTCATTTGCTATCTTTCTCTGTATAAGAGTTGAGTTATATGTGATCTTTGTGTCGTAGAGTCTGTGATGTGCCAGTTGTTCCACAAGTCTTGATCTTACTTTTATGCTTTGATAGTTGTGCCTGTGTTGAGGCATCAACCGGGGTGTTGCGTTGTCTGGAGTGAGGTGTACCTAGCAACGCCTGCCAAAGGTTGTGGCCGGGGATTGGTAAACCCGTAACCTCTGGTTGTATCGCTTAACTGGTGACACACAGCATCACTGTATAGCAGTCGGGTCAGGGCGCCACAGCATACCACGGGGTGTAGGAGATCGCGGCGAAGCTGGTGGTGCAGACGAGGATGGCTCGGGTGCTTCGGGTGGTCGACGAACGCGCGCTGGAGTTGCTTCCGCGGCGGACGGCGAAGGTCGATGAAGCTCTCGTTGATCTGGGACACCAAGAAAATACGGGACCTTGTCAGGGAGATGCGCAAGGAGAAAAGGGAGAGAAAGAGATAGGTGGGAGGGCTCGGAGTTCACTGATGTCGCCGGAGTTCGAAGATCTCGCCGGCGGCAATGGCGGGACGGCGGGCTCGATTACGGGCAGCCTGGTGGCGCTTTGGTGGAAAATTTTGAGGGGAAAAATTGCGGGGGTGTTGGGGTTTATATGGGGTAGAGGGTTCGGTATAAAATCAAGCAAATCCTAACGGATTTGATCCGGAGATCAGGCTAGGGTTTGAAGAGGATTGCGTGCGAGAGAGGTTGATGGTGATGACGTCACTGCTTGCGTCACGTGTGGGGCCCGCATGGCAGTGAGGGAGAGCACGCGGCTGGGCTGTGGGCTGCTAGGCGCTGCGCGTGCGCGGTAGTTAGTAGTTGGGCTTGGCCCATTTAGCTAGGCTTCGCATTTTTTTTCAGAAAACGTTTTTCTTTTCTGTTTTATTCAAAATCAAATAACTTTTGAATTTTAAATCCAAAACAATTCAAACAACTTTCAATAATTTTGTAAAAACAAACTCTTTGATTTGCAGCCTTTAAATATCATTTTCCAAAACATTTTATTATCTAAATTTTCTGAAATGTGTTTAAATGAATGTTGGACACTTAATGTCATTTGAAATCTATAGGGTTTTATAAATTCCTTTTGAACTTATATTTTAAACCAAAGCAAAATATGAGTAATATGATTTATATCACTCAAAAATAATTTTGCATAAAACTCAATTTGTTTAAAAGGGTTTGATAATTCAAAATGAATTCAAAGCTCATTTTAAGATCCAAATAAATATTTTCTTTCAAAAGCAAAACTATAAATTTGAAAATATAGAATAGGTAAGTAATAGAATAATTCTCCATACAAACAAACAAGTCACAACCAAACACACTTTTCAAATAGAAATCATTTTGATTTCCAAACTAAGTTTTTAATACACAATATGACACTTGATGTCAAAATTAAAATAGGTTTTCAAACAATCAAATGTGGCTTAATAGAACTTAAATATCACAAGATAAACATTTGCAAAATATATATATTTCAACAGATACAAACAATCACAAGCAAAATAATCAGAACAATACATAAAAGTCAAAAGAAATTGGAGCATAAATGCTCTACTAATATATTTTCTTAAATATGTTTTCAAGTGGAATTATTATTCCCACTTTTGAAATATCCAAATGCAAACAATGCTATATGATGATGAATGTATGCATGAATTTTCTTTTCAAAGCAAAATACATAATAGTTTTCAAAAGTTTTAAATTTTTCTGATTTTTCAACTTTTTGAAAACTTGGGATGTTACATACTACCACCCTTAAAAGGAATCTCGTCCCGAGATTCGGGAAGGCTAGCAAAAGGTTGTGACTGGGATAACTCGGTGGCTACCACCCTTAAAAGAAAACTGTGTTGGCAGTCAACTTCAAACTGTAAACTTGATTGATAACGTACCATTCTCCAAGCTAGGTTCCTCAATCACTTCTTCCACATTGGTGCGGTTCATATATCCTTTACCAAAAGGCTTTGACTTGGCAGTTTCTTCGGCCTTCTCTTAGCTGGGCATTTATTGGCGTAATGACCCATGTTCTTGCATTTGAAGCACATCACCTTGCTGATGTCTTTCTGGTGGGGGTTGTTCTGGGTTTATTTTCCGGGCACTTATTGGCATAATGGCCCTTATTATTGCACTTAAAGCAAGCACTTGGCTCATATCTTTCTTGAGTTCTGGATTTGGGTGCGTTGTGCATTGTTATGGTTATGGCCTTCATGTCCATTTCCCTTCCGGTCTCCATTGCTTCCTTTGGATCCACCATTGCGATCCTGATGTTTGAGGTGACTCCTTTATTATGGTGATTCCCCTGTTTGTGGCTATGGTTCACCTCAGGAGTATGGTGTCTTTTGAATGAAGGCTCAGAATGATGTTTGTTGATAGCTTTCCTTCATATTTCCAGTCTTCCTGATATTATCCTCCAGTATGAGTGCTTGGTCCAGTAAGGCCTGATACTCCCAAGCGTGTGTGACTGTGAAAGGGACTTTCATCTCATCACATAGTCTCTTGAGAAACTTTCCTCCCTCTCTTCCTCGATAATTATGCCTTCAGGGGCATAACGAGACAGTGCATAGAAATCATCTCTATACTCCTTGAGCGTCCTGTCCCCTTGCCTCAGGTTTAGGAACTCTTCTTGCTTCATGTTCCACATGTCAGGGGAACTGTAAACACTACAAAACCCTTCCTTGAACTCTTTCCAGGTTAAAGTATCACATGTGTGAGTGCTATGATAAGTTCTCCACCATTTAGCCGCAAGTCCTTCCAAGAAATAAGATGCAAAACTCACTTTCTCTGTGTCGGTGCACTCACAAAGTATCAGATCCTTCTCTATTGATCGTAGCCAGTCGGTTGCCATAATTGGATCATTTGTAGGGTGGAACGTGTTGGGTTCAAGACTTAAAAATTTGACAAGTCTATCCGTATGGGTTAGGGGTGGTGGTGGTTCACTTTGATTTGCTTTGATCTGGGTCATCATGGTCATCAGCTGGGTTTGTGTTGCCATCATCTTCTGCAACATTGCTTCAACGTTGTTGGTGCGTTGTTGTTGTCTTCAGGTGCACTCTGGGGAGACATCTGTGGGTTTTGGAATAGATAAGTAAGATAGAAAGATCTAAGGGAAAATTTCTACCCATACAAGCATTCACATAACACAACAACAAGCTCAAAACAAACTTTAAACTTTCAAACTTTTCTCTTGACTTCAAAGGTAACAACGGATATTTGAAAATACAAGCCTAAGTACTGCCATACCACAATTTTGGTTGGTCAATAATGAAAACTAACGTCGACTACTCCTTCTGGCTCCTACTGGAACACTGTGGAGGCCTTAGTCTTAGGGCGCTTCATCCTTGAGTTCTCCTCTTCGAATGACTCCCTTGCGAGTTGGGCACATTGCTCCCGAAGGGCTGCTATCGTTGCTTCCTGTCTGTCGACCTTGTTTAGAAGCTTCAAATTTTCAGCTTCAAGTCTTTGAATGGTCGTCTCACGCTTCTGCTTCTGAATTCTTCGGAGACTATTATTTCTATAGTGGTCTCGATCTCCTTCCTCTGCTCCTCAATCAACTCCTTGGCCTCGTCCGTCATCTTCATCTCAGCATGGAGTGCAGTGGCAGCTATATGTGTTGCTAACTCCAGATCTTCCATTTGTAGCTCTGTAGGGTTTAGCTTCTCGCGATCCTTTCCACTCCAGTGGGGTAGTCCATTAGCATTACGCCTCCCGAAGCGACGGTAGGGAGAGTTTTGGGGCAGCATCTCGTAGAATTCCTCACAGATACGTGATAGTGCCTCATGTTTTGCTAGCAGAAGGCCAGTCTCCCAGGTGGGGTACACCCTCTTAGACAATTGCCTCGGTGGAATCCTGGTAGTACCAGGTAGGATCTCTGTCTCAATCTCCCAGCGTTGCTTATTGGTTATCTCTGAGGGTATCGTCCTTATTTTGAAGGTTGGGGGAACCAAATCAAGATCTTTGCAGATACCATTCAGTTGAACTCCAAAAGGACAAGTCACGCTGTCTCTCGGAATCTCCGTGAAGGTGAAGGGGACCATCTAAACAGAATTTGAGGAAACAAGATTAGATCAAGTGTTACTAGAATAAGTTCAAAAGAAAAGGAAGAAACAAGATTAAACTTTTATAGTAGAGTAAATTAGCTTTTAATTCCTATGGCCAGCCTATTTCTATCCAGACTTAGGGTTTCGAACCTACAGGCAACACAGTGCTCTGATACCATCTGTAGCGTACCTGCACTTAGAAATTGGCAAGGTACCTGTGTATAGTGCAAACCCCTGGATCGTTTCATTTGCACACACAGTTTAAGATGTAGTATCACAACAAAGTATCATTATTACATCGAATGATCCAGACTTGGTAAAATATTCATTACAACTTGCATAGCATATAGCTAGCTTGAAAGAGTAAAGCAGCGGAAATAAATCTTCATGGAGTCCTCATCCTTTGCATGTGCCACAGGCGAAAACATGTTGGTTGCAGACTCGAAACCCAAACGAACTACTCATCGTCAGAAAATCTGCAACAAATAAAATTTTGCAACAGAGTGGGTCAGAACCATTAAAAATGGATCTGGCAAGTGACACTATGTGGACACTTAATGGAATAACTCTATAGCCTATATGCATATTTGGCTGGTGGAGTTTCAAGGCTATTTTGCATAAAAGCCAATTTTGCCTAACACTTTGTAAAACATTTTCTTCAAAAGTTGGAGACGATATGGTATAAGACCATAGTCTCTACCCTTGTTCACCATCAAGTTTTACTTTCGAAATTGGAATGATGAAGCCTCCGTTGAATCCTTGATCAGCTGCTCAAATTGTCCGTAACCGGGGACACGGCTAAGTACTTAGTTTTTAACTCTGCAGAGGTTGTGCACTTTCACCATTAGACCCAACAAACCCAAACTATCCTCAAGCACTCAATTGTGCTAAGGAAAAGGAGAGAGTTGAGACGAGACTTTTCAGAAGCATTTTCCCATCCCATACCGACTTGACGCGCTCCCATTCTAACCATTCTACCACCACCTGTCAAGTCGGGACGAGTCCACGCAACTTAATCCATCTAGCCAGAGCCCATATGACTAATGGCTGCACGGTAAGCAATCTTCACTTAGAGAAAACATTGGCCCCTTAATACCCTGGGTGGCAACCACAAGTGACCATCCCTTAGAGGTCACCCCTAAGAGATGACACTCAACCTTTCCATCATCTTTTCATAACCAAGTCCACCCAGGTGATAAATTACTTAGTAGAATTAAGCTTTAAAGAAAACACATTTGCATAGCATCAAATATTCTACTAAGTTATCAAAGGGATTCTAGACACAACTAGAGTAAAGGTATGGTGGGTTTAGCATATAGCAATAATACTATCCAACACATGCATATAAGAAATACACTAAGTAATGCATATAAAATACTTAGGAAATTTATGGGGGTGTGCCACTTGCCTTGGCAAACAGAAGTGTAGTAGTAGCAGTTGCAACCACTTTCGTCTCTCTCCGGAATTTCTAACAAGTCAAACAAACCACAAATAAACATACAATCATAAATGCAACACTTAGAAAAATTATGATGTGCATGCGATGCAGGATGATACAAAGAGTTATGGTATGCAAGACAAGCAAATAATTAAGGAAGGAGACATAAACTAACTTAATCCAAATGGCTAAGGCAAGGTCAAGCTCAAAGTAAACTTGATCAAACAACTTGACAAAAGTTGTAAGGCTATTCTAAGTCTTCACAAGTTTGGTCTTCAATTAATCTTCAACCCTTTGTAGCTTCATCGTTCTTCAATGGTCTTCAATTAGCACTATTAGGGACTTAGTCTTAAACACCTAGGATTGGTCTATGTCCAAAGTGAGACAAAACTTAGAAAGAAAGCAAAGATAGAAATAAAGTAGTTGGTCTTCCAAGAATCTTCTCCTTGCTTCCTTGTAGCTTTCCTTGATGTGATAACTTCATTGCAATTTGTAGACTTGATGGTTCTGAAGACTTGATTGTTGGTAGCATCAAGGTTGGTCTTGAATATAACTTAGTCACTATGAAGTCTAGGAGAAGGAAGAAAAGGAGAAAGAGAAGAAGACTTAGAAAAAGTAGGATGGTTGGTCTTCATGAACTTCCTCTTGATTTCTTCTAAGTAATTTCTTCTTGGAGATGCTTCTATAGTCTTGCTTTCTTGGCCAAGTCCTTCCTTGATTTCCACTAAATCTAACTTAGTGGTTTTTGACTAGGAGAGTCATAAGAAATAACATGCATCCTCAATTTTGCTAAGGAGGAATGTCATGTAATGAAGTGCAAAAATAATACTAAGGACTTAATATGCATGCCATGCTTATGAAAATGCTCTAAGGAATTGCAAGCAAGAAGGATGGTCAAAATATAGCTAAGGACCAAGGGTCAACAACAAGTCACTAAAATTATTCTAAGGAAAGTTGAAAGTGCATGCTTGCCCCCATGCGTGGTTTTGGTAATTAATGACAATCTTTATGGACTAATGTTTGCATTGAGATATTCTTGTAGATCATGTCCATAGGAAAAGATTGGAGTTCATGTGTTGGACTCTAGAAGATTACATGATGATCAATGCTCTATTCATGGTTTTATATGAAGAATGGTCATATGTAGAGAATATGAAGTGCAAGTTCAAGAGAAGCATCTCGAAGTATGCATGAAGCTTGCCACCCATTTGGAGATAATAGTCAAGTGAAGATGTTCCTAAGAGTGGCACTCCCATCTTGGTGTATGGGGAGCAACATTTGAATCTTCACCAAGCAAAGAGCAATCAAGAAAGGTGTTCCATCTTGAGAGAGCAAGATCTTCATCATCGAGCTCAAGTGGAATGCGCAAGGCAAAGGTATGATCTTGATAGGTTTTCTATTTTATCGGTCTCATGTTGTTAGTGGGAGACCGGGTTTTAGGATAGACGGCGTACTATCAAGAGGGGTTCTCAAGTGAGTAACTTGATCGCATCTTTGTGGAGAGCTCATACCGTTGCATACTTGGCATATCATCTTTCTTGGTTCTTATTTAGCTTTTCTCCTTGTTGTGTTTTGGTGCTTGTCGTGATCTTCATGACAAGCCCAAGTTCTTCGAAAACGGATTTCTTATGGAAAACTTGTTGCGTTTTCGTATTGGAAATATTATCGGTCCACCTTCGAGATAGGGTCCACACCTCTCCATGTGTGGCAAAGCTCTTGTCGTTACCTTTCCAACGCAATTGGATTCACCTGTTTTGGAGTTCATACGAGAAAGTTATTGCATTTCAGGTTTTGCAGTTTCACTGTTTTCAGGCCGGAGTCTCCGGTCTTCTGGACCGGAGTCTCCGGTCCTTGGTTTTCCTCGGAGAGTGCTTTTCTTGTTCAGCCCCTGGTGGGGGCCAGAGTTTCCGGCCCAAGGGGCCGGAGTATCCGCCCCAGGCCGGAGTTTCCGGTCCCAGGGGCCGGAGTTTCTGCCTGAGCTTCTCTCGTCTGTTTGTTGTTCACCTCCCGGTGGGGGCCGGAGTTTCCGCCCCCAAGGGGCCGGAGTTTCCGCCCCAGGCCGGAGTATCCGGTCACTTGGACCGGAAACTCCGGTGTGAATCTGGCTGCAACGGCTACTTTTCTGGGAGGGGTATAAATACCCCTCCACCTTCCTCCAGCCAGCTAGCTGAGCCCAGCAACCTTTGCTTTCTCTCTCCTCCATTGTTGCAAGCTCATTTCCTTGATATCTCCCAATCCCTCCACCCAAACTCTTTGATCTTTGGAGGATTGAAGGAGAAGACCTAGATCTACATTTCCACCAATCAATATCTCCTCTAAGTGAGGGGAACATAGTGGATCTAGTTCTTGGAGTTCTTGAGTGGTTCTCCTCTTTGTTCTTCCTCTCTTATTCCCCCATAAGCATTTGTTGCTTTGTTGGAATTTGAGAGTGGAGGACTTGAGCACTTGTGCTCTTGCATTTTGCATTTGGTGCATCGGTGTGCTCTCCACGAGGATTCGTGGAAGTTGAAAGCTTGTGAACTTGTTACTCTTGGGTCCTTGGACCCTAGACGCCTTTGTGGTGGTTGGACCCTTGTGTGGTCACTTGAAGCCATTCGGGAGCCCCCAATCCCATTGTGGGTTGTGCCTCAGATTGTTGTTGAAAGCCGTTCGGGAGCCCCCAATCCCTTTGTGGGTTGTGCCTCGGATTGTTGTTGAAAGGCTCCGGATTCCGCCTCGAAGGAATACCGATAGTGGAAGGTGAACCAAACCTTTGTGGTGCGGTTCATCGGAGAAGAGGGTGAAACCTTTGTGGTTGTTGAACCGTTGTGTCGGTTCACACCTCTCCAACGAGACGTACTCCCTTTCAAGGAGGAACTCGGGAATACTTCCTCGTCTCTGCGTGCTTCGGTTATTTCTATACCCGAGCTTTTTACTTATGCACTTTACATTGTGATAGCCTTCGTGCTTGAAGTATTCTATATTGCTATCACCTTGTTGTTTGTCTTGCTTAGCATAAGTTGTTGGTGCACATAGGTGAGCCTAGTTTATTTAGGTTGTTGGCTTGTTAATTTAAACACCTAGTTTTATTCTGCAATTAGCAAGCCTAAACCGGAAAAGTTTTAATCGCCTATTCACCCCCCCCCCTCTAGGCGACATCATTGTCCTTTCAAAAGTTAACGCATAAGAGATGCTAAAATTTTCTAAGGAAAAAGTGTTGTCAAAAACTTGTCAAATATTTTCTAAGGAAGAAATAGTTTTGTTTTGAGAGACAAAATATTTCTAAGTACTTTTTTATCAACTAAAGTCATCAAAATATGACTAAGTCAAGTTTCAGTCGAAATATAAGAAGAAAATAATTCTTAATACATTTTATTAATTAAATAACACCTAAAAAGCCTTTAATCACTATTTACTCAAAAATTCATTAAAAATAATTTTACAAAAATAATAGAGTATTCCTACAGCCAATACTTAGGCATACAAAACTATGGCAAAAGAGTTTGCTCAAAAATCTATTTTTAAATTCAAAATATAGCCAAAATATTATTTAAACAACTTTTAAAATTTATCCACATTAATTTCGACAAAACCTCAAAATAAATATACCTAAAGTTTCTACACGTCCTAAGGTTTCCAAAAATATATTTTTCATAAAATTTGGACAAACGAGTACAAAATAATAAGAGATTGAAAACACAGGGACTAATCTGTGATGCGCAGGGCTAAAACGTAAAGAAAACAAAAGAATCTTGGCGTTGAGGTCCCTGGGCCACGTGGCGTCCTCTGGTTGGTGCGGAGCAGCGCTTACTGGATGCTGACTGGGCTTGACGTGGCGTTGATGAGGCGTGACTTGGCGCTGACGAAGCGTCGACGTGTCGCGATCTGATTCGCCTGTACCCCTTCGCAGATGCTTCTAATCTAAGCCGTTAAAACCCGATCCAACGGTTCAGATCCCGCTGACCAAAGACGAGCGGTGCGCCGGCCAGAGTTGCGCCGGTGACCATATCCCGCGGCGGCGCCATGGCCGGCGTGTACGTGCACGACGAACGGAAGAGGAAGGGGAAGCTAGGTGCATACCACGGGGTGTAGGAGATCGCGGCGAAGCCGGTGGTGCAGACGAGGATGGCTCGGGTGCTTCGGGTGGTCAACGAACGCGCGCTGGAGTTGCTTCCGCGGCGGACGATGAAGGTCGATGAAGCTCTCGTCGATCTGGGACACCAAGAAAATACGGGACCTTGTCAGAGAGATGCGCAAGGAGAAAAGGGAGAGAAAGAGATAGGTGGGAGGGCTCGGAGTTCACTGATGTCGCCGGAGTTCGAAGATCTCGCCGGCGGCAATGGCGGGACGGCGGGCTCGATTACGGGCAGCCTGGTGGCGCTTTGGTGGAAAACTTTGAGGGGGAAAACTGCGGGGGTGTTGGGGTTTATATGGGGTAGAGGGTTCGGTATAAAATCAAGCAAATCCTAACGGATTTGATCCGGAGATCGGGCTAGGGTTTGAAGAGGATTGCGTGCGAGAGAGGTTTATGGTGATGACGTCACTGCTTGCGTCACGTGTGGGGCCTGCATGGCAGTGAGGGAGAGCACGCGGCTGGGCTGTGGGCTGCTAGGCGCTGCGCGTGCGCGGTAGTTAGTAGTTGGGCTTGGTCCATTTAGCTAGGCTTCGCATTTTTTTTCAGAAAACGTTTTTCTTTTCTGTTTTATTCAAAATCAAATAACTTTTGAATTTTAAATCCAAAACAATTCAAACCACTTTCAATAATTTTGTAAAAACAAACTCTTTGATTTGCAGCCTTTAAATATCATTTTCCAAAACATTTTATTATCTAAATTTTCTGAAATGTGTTTAAATGAATGTTGGACACTTAATGTCATTTGAAATCTATAGGGTTTTATAAATTCCTTTTGAACTTATATTTTAAACCAAAGCAAAATATGAGTAATATGATTATATATCACTCAAAAATAATTTTGCATAAAACTCAATTTGTTTGAAAAGGGTTTGATAATTCAAAATGAATTCAAAGCTCATTTTAAGATCCAAATAAATATTTTCTTTCAAAAGCAAAACTATAAATTTGAAAATATAGAATAGGTAAGTAATAGAATAATTCTCCATACAAACAAACAAGTCACAACCAAACACACTTTTCAAATAGAAATCGTTTTGATTTTCTAACTAAGTTTTTAATACACAATATGACACTTGATGTCAAAATTAAAATAAGTTTTCAAACAATCAAATGTGGCTTAATTAGAACTTAAATACCACAAGATAAACATTTGCAAAATATATATATTTCAACAGATACAAACCAATCACAAGCAATAATAATCAGAACAATACATAAAAGTCAAAAGAAATGTGGAGCATAAATGCTCTACTAATATATTTTCTTAAATATGTTTTCAAGTGGAATTATTATTCCCACTTTTTGAAATATCCAAATGCAAACAATGCTATATGATGATGAATGTATGCATGAATTTTCTTTTCAAAGCAAAATACATAATAGTTTTCGAAAGTTTTAAATTTTTCTGATTTTTCAACTTTTTTGAAAACTTGGGATGTTACACATGCCCTGATGATCCTATCAGCGACGTGGTGCCAGGTGAGTCGCTGCGCGTGGGAGACGCTGGAGCTGGGGATGCTGCCGAAGACGTGGCAGCACGCGAGTGGCCTGTCACGGGAGACAACGACGGGGACGCGGCGGATGGCCAACAAGCGCAACCAAAGACACGAAGCGAATCATAGCCGAGAAAGACATTTAACACCTTTGTGGAGAGGACTATAGCCGAGAAAGACACACCGTTTGGAGCGGAAAGCGAGTTTGCGTTTATTATAGGGACGAAGATTTGGCCAACAAGCGCAACCAAAGACACGAAGCGAATCATAGTTCGGTTTGACACCTAAAAGTTTTTCAGTGGGTGTTGCATGGTTGAGAACTTTGGAAGGTAGCATATTGATGAGAAACGTGGCAGTGAGAAAGGCTTCGTCCCAAAATTTTAATGGCATTGATGCATTAGCAAGGAGGGAAAGACCAACTTCAACAATATGATGGTGTTTTCTCTCGGCAGAACCGTTTTGTTGGTGTGCATGTGGACATGAAACATGATGTGTGATTCCAACTTTTTGAAAGAAACCATAAAGTTTCTCATATTCACCTCCCCAATCAGTTTGCATAGTAATAATTTTGCGACTAAATTTGCGTTCAACAAGTTGCTGGAAATTAAGAAATACGGAATAGACATCCGAGCGATTCTTAAGCAAATAAATCCATGTAAATTTACTATAATCATCGATGAAGCTTACATAATAAAGTTGTTTGCCAACAAAAGCAGGAGCCGGCCCCCACACATCAGGAATTTTTTGTTCTAAGGGAACAGTTGATACACTTGTGGAGACAGGATATGGTAGTTGATGACTCTTAGCTTGTTGACAAGGATCACAAATATAAGGATTTATTTCTGGAGTATACGAAAGATTATTTTTCCTAAGCACTTGTTGAACAATAAACGAAGAAGGATGTCCTATACAACGATGCCATGTGGAGGAGGTGGGCTTGATGGTGATGAAGGCGTGCTTGCTAGACCACGCAGGAACAGGTACAAGAGGATAAAGACCACCATGACAGGGACCTGTAAACATGATTCGCTTCGTGACCTGATCCATTATCAAAAAGAAAAACAGGTGAAACTCGATGAAGGCATTGTTGTCGAGGGCAATTTTATGAGCGGATATGAGATTTTTGGAAGCACTGGGGACATGCAAAATATTACGAAGATGAAGAGAACTATGAGGGGTATGCAATGTCGAATGACCAATATGTTGTATTGTCATACCTTTACCGTTTGCAGCGTGAACTTGATCATGTCCCTTGTAGTAGTCGCGGTTGTGCAGTTTGTGGAGTTCGCCTGTGATGTGATCAGTAGCACCGGTATCCATGTACCAGTTGGTATCAACTCCATAGGCACCTTTCTCTTCTGTAGGAGATTCATCATCATCGTCACCATCGGCATAACGCCACCAGCACTCGCTAGCCGGGTGACCAAACTTCTTGCATATTTGACAGGTTACATCTTGGAAAGGCGTAGAAGCATGCCCACGTCCACGGCCATGGCTTCCACCACCACGGCCTCCTCGACGACCACCACGGCCGCCTCGGTAGTTCTGGAACTGGCGCTGGTCTTGTCCATAGTTGCCGTAGTTTGGGCGTCCTCGGTTACTGCCTTGGCCACCACCACGGTAATTGCCGCGCCCACGAGAAGCAGCGTTTGCCGAGAAGGAACCTCCAGATTGCCCTGACTCGGCCAACATCTTTTGTCGATAATCATATGCAGTGAGTTGGGAGCACATGTCTATGAGAGTAGTGCTTGGGACGGCGTTGATGGAAGCAACCAGCGGATTGTAATCACCGTCCAGGCCATTGAGGATGTATCCTTTAAGCTCGTCATCATCGATGCGTTTGCCAGCCGCTGCTAATTCGCTTGCAAAACCTTTCATCTTGGCGATGAACTTGTCCGCACTCATGTCGTTCTTCTTCGTGTTCGCCAGGGCGCCGCGCAGCATGCCGACGCGAGCCATCGACTGAGAGGAGTAGAGGGCTAGGAGAGCACCCCACAGATCGGCGGCATGTTCCAGCCCTAGGACTTGGGCGTGGACCTCGGTGTGATGGACTTCACAAGAAATCCGAGAACTTGCTGATCGCGCGTTAGCCATGCAGAATAGGCATGGTTCTGCACGGTCTTCTTCTTCTTTGTCACCTCATCATCAACCTCCATGTTCTTCGGTGGCGCTGCGTCGAGGCCGTCCAGCAGCTCCATGACGTCCGCACCACGAAGGGAAGGCATAATCTGGGCCTTCCAGTACAATAAATTCTCCCGAGTTAGCTTGTCCGTCGGCGGAGGCCCTAGAGCTGCCGCCAGGGAAGGAACGGAGAACGAAGCCACACTAGTACAGAACGACACATTGGAAACAGGCCAAAAACCCCTTCAGCAACGGAGAAAGGGTCCGTGTCCCCGCCTCTGTCACTGATGTGAAGCCTCACAATGGCAACGGAGATTTTTATCGTTTGCAATAAGTTTAGCAACGGGCATAATATATAACCGTTGCTTTTAGTCTTTACATCAGATACGGATATTAGTTTTTGACCGTTTGTAATGAGGGCTAAAGGAAAAAAAAAGCCGGTGACGCCTGCTGCACCGTCGACGGAGCCCTGTGGTTCCTGCTTGACGGCCGCCGGTTCTTCACCTTTCTCTTCGCCCAGCTTCATTGCGTGGTCTTTTTCTACCTATTTAGTACTGCACAAAAGTCTTGCTCCTGGAGGCGCCGGCTTCAGTGGACCGTGTGGACGGAGCCCCGCTCCTATGTCTTCACGGTCGCCGCATAGTCTCCAGGTTTCCTCCTCGCCCTAAAGGAGATGACAAAAATCAAAATGTAAGCTCCTTCATCTCTATACACAAGACATATACTTTTTCATCGGCATTACAGAAAATATAGAACTAATTACAACTAGAACATAGCCTAAACAATGCCTCATATATAGGTAGATTGGACACAAATTCCAGGGATGGAGCAAGCGAGCCAAGTAGGATGCACAAGATCGATGTGTATTTGTGCATATCACAAGGATCACTAGCGCCACCCCCGGATCACACGGTGTCACCTAATTTTAATCATCGGCATAACAGAAACAAAGCTAAAATCAGAGCAAATGCCTACTAAAAACAGAGCATATCCATGGATAAACAATTAGCTAATTACAACTAGAAAACAGCTAAAATCTATGTCTAAACAATGCCTACTAAAAACAGAGCATATCCATGGATAAACAATTAGCTACTTACAACTAGAAAACAGCTAAAATCTATGTGTAAACAATGCCTACTAAAAACAGAGCAAATTTATGGATAAACAATTAGCTAATTACAACTAGAAAACAGCTAAAATCTATGTGTAAACAATGCGTACTAAAAACAGAGCAAATCTATGGATAAACAATTAGCTACTTACAACTAGAAAACAGCTAAAATCTATGTGTAAACAATGCCTACTAAAAACAGAGCATATTCATGGATAAACAATTAGCTACTTATAACTAGAAAACAGATAAAATCTATATGTAAACAATACCTACGAAAAACAGAGCAAATCTATGGATAAACAATTAGCTACTTACAACTAGAAAACAGCTAAAATCTATGTGTAAACAATGACTACTAAAAACAGAGCATATCCATGGATAAACAATTAGCTACTTACAACTAGAAAACAGCTAAAATCTATGCGTAAACAATGCCTACTAAAAACAGAGCAAATCTATGGATAAACAATTAGATACTTACAATTAGAAAACAGCTAAAATCTATGTGTAAACAATGCCTACTAAAAACAGAGCAAATCTATGGATAAACAATTAGCTACTTATAACTAGAAAACAACTATCCTACTGAACTGGGGTCTTACATTAGGCGAGGCGGGCTCGCTTAGCGTCGCCGCCGGCGACGGAGCTAGCGCCGGCCTCCCCTGGCGGCGTCTTGCCCTCGCCGTGGACCAAAGAGAGGGCTATGGCGGCCTGGAGGTCAGACTGGTAGACCGCCTCCTCGGCGCGTTCGACCTGGGTCGACGCCTCGGAGAGGAGGACCGCCGCCTCCAGATCGGCCTCGCCCTGACGACGCTTGGCGTCCTCGCGCTCGAAATTGGCGCGGGAGAGTTGGCAAGCGATCTCCAGATCACGATCCTCCTCCTCTTCCTCTTCCTCCTCGTCGGAGGACGAGGACGAGGAGGAGGAGAAAGACGGATGGCGGCCGGGTACATCGCCTGGCGGATCTCGCGGTAGCTGCAATGGCGGACGAGCGCCAAGGCTGCGGGACCGGCCCGCGGGGACGGATCGGCGGCGGCCTGTTCCGCAAGCTCGTCCCGCAACACCAGCTGACGCTGCTGCTGCCTGAAGGCCCGGAGGGTGGGGCGGCCACGGTCGCGGCCGCGGTCACGGCCGCGATGGCCGGATCTATCAGCGCCGATGGTGGAAGCCATGCGAGAGAGTGGAGAGAGAGAGATTGTGCGGCGGCTAGGGTTGGAAGTGAGTGAGAGTGAGAGTGAGAGTGAAGGGCATAGTAGGTTCTTATATGCCGGCTGTCGGGCTGCTTCTAATGGCAACGGAGATTACGAAACTGTCCGTGTGCGATGAGCACACATCGGTAACGGAGTTAAACCAAACTCCGTTGCCAACATATATTCCACTATTCACCCGTTGCCGATGTTGTGGGCCTGATTTACGGCCCAGTGCGGGCACGCGGGGGATGTCGCGATTTACCGTCGCCTAACTCCTGCCGTTGCCATAGAGGGGTATCCGATGTGTCGTTCTGTACTAGTGCCATCGGGTTCGGTTGGGAGGGATGGAGGGTTTCTGGTTTTCTTTGGTGCTACGATCTTGAAGATTGGCAAGGCTTTGTTTTTGGATGCTACGATTCAGAGATCGACGAGGCGATTCAGAAATCGGCGGATTGTGGATTGGATCGAAGCTAGACGAAGTTGACAAGAACTCCCCTAGCGTACGAGGCACCAGAGCAGGTTGTGGACGCTACGTGCCAAGTGAACTCGCCCGGTGGTGCCAGAACACCATCGGAGGGGGCACAAACAACTTTAGAAAAAAATTAGAGTTGAAAAATGTTCAAAAGTGAAAAAATACATTTCAAAATGTTCGGATTAAAATTATTGTAATTTTAAAAAAAATAAGACTAATTTCAAAAACAAAACAACATTGAAACTTCATATTTTTTTAGAAAATAGTTAATTTTATAAACGAGATTTAAGTATTACTCAGAAAATAAAAAGAAAACGTAAATAAAATAGAACCAGAAGTAAGAAACAGAAGAAACACATGAAAACTAAAAAGAAATGAAGAAGAATAAAAACGAAAAACGAAAAACAAAACAGCCCAAATGGGCCGGCCTTGCGCAGACGGGTGCCATCAATTGCGCTGGGCTCTTCCTGGACCGAGAACGGAGGCCCAACAAAAGAATCCATCGTTATGCTCCTTCGCATCGCCGCCGCCGCCGCCGACGCCTCTTCTCCCTCGCGTCGCCGCCGCCTCCTACATCGCCTCAGCACGCTCGCCTCGCCGCCGCCGCCGCTTAGGGATATCCCCGCCGCCGTCCGCCTCTCCTCCGCCGCAGGGTCCAGGATGGAGGAGGAGTGGCCGTCCCGCCGCGTCTGCGACGCCTTCCTCGACTTCTTCGAATCGAAGTCGCACACACGGTGGCCGTCGAGCCCCGTGGTGCCCCACGACGACCCTTCTCTCTTGTTTGCCAACGCGGGTATGAACCAGTTCAAGCCCGTCTTCCTCGGCGCCGCCGCCCCGGACTCGCCGCTCGGCCAGCTGCGCCGCGCCTGCAACTCGCAGAAGTGCATCCGCGCCGGCGGCAAGCACAACGACCTCGACGACGTGGGGAACGACACCTACCACCACACCTTCTTCGAGATGCTCGGCAGCTGGTCCTTCGGGGACTACTTCAAGGAGGAGGCGATCGGGTATGCCTGTGACCTCCTCACCAAGGTATATCCTCGATTCTATCTTCTCAACATCATGCTTGCTTGTCATGATAATCTTTACTATTACATAGCAGTCAATGCTTCCCGACGATTATATGCCCGTCATGATAAATTTCGTTAGTTTAAGTGATTACATACATCATCAGCTTACTGGCCTGCACAGGTGTACAAACTGCTGGCTGACAGATTCTACGCCACCTATTTCGGTGGTGATGAGACGGCCGGTATCGCTCCTGATACGGAGTCCAAACACATATGGTTGCGGTATCTGCCCGAGGAACGAGTTCTCCCCTTCGGCTGCAAGGACAACTTCTGGGAGATGGGCGAAACAGGTCCCTGCGGGCCATGCACCGAGATCCACTTCGACCGGATCGGCAACCGCAACGCAGCGCCGCTCGTCAATAACGATGACCCGACCTGCATCGAGATATGGAACCTCGTCTTCATTCAGGTTTACATGCTGCTACTCTTCACAAGCCACTTCTTTGTTGTTGACCTGTGATATTCCCTTCTTATGCTGTTCCATGTACTCGCCTTATTTTGGCCCGCATTTTCATTACCCAGTTCAATAGGGAATCAGATGCTACTTTGACACCCTTGCCAGCAAAACACGTTGACACTGGAATGGGCTTTGAGCGTTTAACTTCCATCCTTCAGAATAAAATGAGCAATTACGATACTGATCTCTTCATTCCGTTATTCAAGGCCATCCACAAGGTATATGTCCACACACATACTTGTAGCTTCTTTTATGTTTGTGGCAGCAGTTGCTAATGCTCGATATGCTTAGCACGTGGGCGACGAAATCAAACCATACTCTGCAAACCTGGGCTCCAATGACGTTGGCAAAGTGGATACAGCATATAGAGTCGTTGCTGATCACATAAGAACCCTTTGTTTTGCAATCGCGGATGGTTCTCAGCCTGGTTAGTTCCTACTGTTTTGGTTGGTTTAAATGCTTCATTTTTTGTTGTTGTTATACAACAGCGTTTCTTTATTCTAAGCCAAGTTTTTCTGTAGGAAATGAGGGGAGAGAGTATGTTCTAAGGCGTATACTTAGACGGGCTGTTCACTTTGGTCGCCGAAAATTGAGGGCAAAGGAAGGATTTCTAAGCAAGTAAGAACAGTAACCTTCCTGTATTGTATTCCATAGACTCATGTTAGGTGATATGTGCATAACTGTATTTTGCAATGAATGCTAAAAGATATAGTGTATGGCCTATGAGAATGATTGTAGACATGTCATATGACAGTACGAAAAACTATTTTAGGTGGTATCTGTATAACTTGTTCATGTTGTTCCTGATTCTCTAGATTTCCTGTTACCGGCATCCTTCTCCCCTCCTTTGTTCTGGTATTTTGATTTATTTACCATTTTTTATCTTGCATATACAGGCTTATAGATGATTTTGTCCAAGTAATGGGGGAGGTGTTCCCCGAGCTGAAGGACAATGAAAAGAAGATTAAAGATATAATTGAAGATGAAGAGAAAAGCTTCGAGAACACTTTAGTAAAGGTAATGTCGAAACAGAGAATATGTAAGCTTACAGTTAAAGTCTAGATGACCGGCTTATTCTTTGGACCATCATAATGTATTGTTTTTCTCATTGCTGTTCAGCCAGTTAAATGATTGTGCTGTTGGTGTTATTTTCAGGGATTTGAGAGACTTAACCCATCTAAGTGCTTTATTTGGAAAACGTAATCATATTCTCTACAGGAATATGAAATAATTCTTGGCCTCTAGTTCTAATTTTAAGAATGTGAGTTCACTACATAGAAAGATGCTCTTAGATCATACTTCAATCATGTTTATCAATGTTCCCTTACATCCTACTGAACATTTCTCGCTTATATGGCTATCTTTCATGTATTGCAACCATTATTTGTTCTTTCAGGACGCTTTTATTCTATGGGACACCTATGGCTATCCAGTAGATTTGACTGAGGTTTGTTTTTTTCCACATTTTCATCAGTAAATTTAATCAAATTAATTTGACAGTAATATATTTTTCATGTTTATACTGTTAAATTAAATTTGCTACAGTTTTATCGTATGTTTTATTGTATCATTATTGTTTCCTATCTCGCAGGTCATGGCGGGTGACTTTGGGCTAACCGTTGACATGGAGGGATTTAAAGTCTCCATGGAAGAAGCAAGAGCAAAGGCTAGGAATGCTCGACACAAGGTTGTATTTTATTCTACTTATATATAATAAAACTTAATCCATCCCTTGTTTTTATCTTATCCAAGTATTATCCTTGTTCTTTGTTGTTTAATAATTAGCTGAACTTAGCATCTGTTATATTCTTATTACTAATGCTTCAATCATTTGGGCAGCTTTCTATGTTTGTATGTTTTGATTTATGTCATACTTAGTTCTGATTTTGTTATAAAATAATTCTTGCAGGCTGGGGGAAATCTATTGTCCTAGATGCTAATGCTACATCACAGCTGCGCAATCAGGGGCTTGCCAGCACAAATGATAGCCCAAAATTCTACCACGAGGTTAGATTATTGATTAGATTGTTTAGTTGTGGTTTGGCTATAACATACTTTTATTATGTTCAGTTCCTTCCAGTATTGGTGCCTATCAGGGACTGGTGTTTTTATCTAGTTTCCTATGGTTTCATAGTTGGGTCTAAATTCTTTTAAAAGCAATCGTCACTTCTAATCACCTCCAAGTAGTGATTATTACCTGGCTACTAGCTTTTGATTGTTCTTGCAGTGTTCATATTTTGCACTCTGGTTAAACACATATATTGATTATGGTCGACGTACTTAAAATCATTTGCAGAAACACAGCAGTGTGGTGATGGCTATCTATACTGGCTCAGAGTTCATAGCCTCCGCATCTGGTGATGAGGACTTTGGTCTTGTCTTGAAAAGTACAAGCTTCTATGCTGAACAGGGTGGTCAGGTACAACTTTAATATTGACATTGTCATGTTGATGTGGTTGAATGAAAGATATCAAGCGCAGTCACCTCTCAAGTTTGAGTCATGCCATTCATTTTCAGTTTAACTACTGAACAAACATGATGTTTTGTTTTTAAGTGTGATTGCCATGTGGGGCCATTGCTGCAGGAGGAAACTCCAGCAGATATCAGCTCCGTACTCAAGTCTGTCAGTTAGTTATAATCTGCACTTGATAACTCATGTTAGTTTAAATCTGATTGGAATCCTTTGTTGTTTGTCGTACCTCATCCTAATAATCTGCAGCACTGATACTCCTAAATAAATGAATGAAGAACTTGTTTTTCGTCATATCACCATTTCGAAGACCACTTTGTTGTTGTATCCAGTCTCATCTGAGGAAAATAGTATGTGTTGAGGCTGTCGAAGTTACCCACACAATAATAGTTACTTCAAGTTAACCAGTCAAAAAACAATCATGTTAATACCTGTATATTGCACAATGAACATTGCAACTAGCATTCAGTGGCCGTTTACTTGTTCTTATTTTCTGAAGTCACTGTTCTTCCATGCATCATATGAATCCTTTTGACATGGCATATGATATGGGTTGAATTAGATATATGACACTGGGAGTATTGAGGGGTCATCTGGATCTTTCACCGTGAACAACGTCCAAGTGTTTGCTGGCTATGTTCTGCATATTGGTTCATTTGTGGAAGGGTCCAAGGCATTGTCTGTTGGCGATGAAGTGAAGTGCAAGGTAACGTTCTGTGCTGATTAAATAATTATCGGGAGCCAGTTAACCTGTGACGTTTTATATATTGCATGTTCGATACTTATTTTTCTTTTGGTAGGTTGATTACACACGGCGTAGTCTGATTGCTCCAAACCATACCTGTACCCACATGCTGAACTTTGCTCTAAGGGTATGTTTTTTAGCCTCTAAAAAAATCACGGGGATGCTTTTGTGCACTCCTGATGTTTTTTTGCTTTTGTGTAAGTGCAGGAATTACTTGGCGACCATATTGACCAGAAAGGCTCCATTGTTCTTCCGGAGAAGCTGAGATTTGATTTCTTCCATGGTATGCTCTGATTCATTTTATATTGTGTTCAAATGATGTTTTTTCCTCGGCTTCTTGACTGAACTGTTAGTGCATACAGGGAAACCTGTTAAGCCAGAAGATTTGGAAAAGATTGAGTTAAAAGTGAACCAACAAATAAAGGATGAGTTGGTGGTATCTGCACAAGAAAACAAATAAAGGTGTGTTGTCTTACTCAGCTTCACATACCATCCTATGTCATGTCTGAGTTTGCCCGACCTAATTCATTTGCATATGGACTTTTTAGATATACCCGGACCCCGTAAGAGTTGTATCGATTGGTCGCAAGGTGGAAGATGTGCTTGCAGACCCTGAAAGCAAAGAATGGTTGTCCATATCAACTGAGCTGTGTGGAGGTACATCGATCTTACTAGCATGCCTGTATAAACAGTTCACTACTTTTCTTTGTGCGGTTATGTCATATTAAGTTTTATGTGTATCATCAGGCACACACGTTTCAAACACTAGAGGCTGTGGCATTTGCCATCATCTCTGAAGAGGGTATTGCTAAAGGTGTTCGGAGGATAACAGCCGTTACCGCCGAATGTGCCTCCCAGGCTATGAAGTTGGCATCGTCTATTGATGCTGATATATTCGAGGTATCTAAACTGGGTGGAGTCCTATGTCTTCTAGGCATAGCCGGTCCCAAGCCCGGATAAAGGAGAAGGGTTGTGATAGGCTTGGCGAGCCAACGTAAAAACTAGCCAGTCCCATGGATATGAAATCCACGAGAGTAGTACTAGGGTGGGTGACCTCCTAGAAAGTCCTCATGAAAGGTTTCATATCTAAGGGTTGTGATAGGCTTGGCGAGCCAATGTAAAAACTAGCCAGTCACATGGATATGAAACCCATTTGGGCGAGAGTAGTACCAGGATGGGTGACCTCCTGAGAAGTTCTCGTGACAGGGTTTCATATCTAGCCTACCCCAACTTGTTTGGGACAAAAGGCTTTGTTAAGATCTTAAGATTAAGATCTAAACTGGGTGGAGTGACACTGGAGAAGAAGATTGGATCCATCAAGAGTAGACTGGATGCAGCTGCTATCCCAGCCACAAGAAAAGCCGAATTAAGAAGAAAGGTGTCAGAGTTGGAGGTCTGTATCACGATGTTTCTCTTCATTCATTGGTTTTCACATAGATCTTGTCCAAGAGAGGCAAAGCTGATTATACATGTATATATATATCATCAGGATCAAATGAGGAAGGCGAAGAAGAAGATGGGCCAAGAAAACATCCAGAAGGCTGTCAAGACTGCGGTAGACGCTGCAGAAGCCGCTCTTTCTGCAGGAGAAGCCTTCTGTGTCGTGCATGTCGATGTGGGTCTCGATGCCACTGCTGTCCGGGAAGCAGTCGTCAAATGCATGGACCATATGCTGATAATGCTCTTCAGCACGTGCCGGGCATCGAACAAGGCTGTTGTTTATGCTGATGTGCCTCCTGAAGCACCCAACAGCTTGAATGTTATGGACTGGCTTACCGCGTCGATCGCACCGCTGGGGGGAAAGGGAGGTGGCGACAAGAATGGTCTTGCCCAGGGCCAGGTGAGCCTCCGTTTCTTTGGTCGAAGCCTGCTAGTAATTACTGTCATGATTACCTAAATAAGAAGTGAATTGTGCAATGCAGGGAAACGACGCTTCTCGGCTCAAGGAGGCCATGGAGCTTGCCACCCAGATGATGGGCCGCGTGCAGATAGGGTGCAAAGAAGGTAGCTTGTAAGAGACGTGTCGTTAACCCCTTTTTTTTAGTCTGGCCATTGTAGAAAAGGTGACGACTGATGCATGACCAGTGGATTACTGATATTGTTGGGCCGCATGTAGATAGGCTATGACCAAGTCCAGGAGACTATGGATCATCTGACTAGCCTCCAAGTCCTGGAGACCATGGACAATGATATCTGGCGTTGGAACTACGATATATCTCAGTTTTGGATTACTCGCAACGAGGTCTTATGACACTTGCATATGTTGCAGTGAATATTAAAAAAACAAATTCAATGACAAAGCAACTATATATATGTGATAGCGTGCACGTGTGGAAAGTACGTATGATGCAAAACAAAGACCAAATAAACCTTCTGCAGGAATCCACTTATCTCGTAACATAGTGAATGAGGTTTACGGAAACAAAAATGAACATAAATAAACGAATCGAACTCAAGTTGGTAATGGGGACGGGTATCTCCGGGGGGCTCTCCACCGTCCCTGCCCCGATACCCGATAATACCTGTCCCCGTTATCCCCACGAAACTTCGCGGGGGAAAACCGTCCTCGTTTTGAACGGGTACCCGATCCCCATGGATACTCCATGAAGACAAACACAGAACTAGAAACAGCACTGGGCAGCAGCAAAATGACATCAAATAGCAAAATTTCGACAGCATTTTTCTTGACAATAAGAACATCAAAACAACACTGCATTCAGCAACATTTCAACTGTGGATCGCCACAAAACAGCTCGTAACACCATACACATTCAGCTTTCCAATTTCCATTAACAGACAGTTTGTTGAACTCATCCCAAACAGACACCATAGGCTTTCTCTTCAATTGAGGTGGAGATTGGACATTATCCTCCTCAATTGAGTCAGAGGCGAGGTAGGAGGCGAAGTCGGAGGCGAGATGTGCCGGCCGCTACCGGCCGCCGCCGGTGGTGCTGGCGTGCTGCCGTCCCCGTCCTGGTCGTGGTCTCGATCTAGGGTTAAGGGCCGGCGCTGAGAGGGGGAAAACTGAGGGGAAATGAGGTGGACCGGGTGAGGGTCTAGGGTTTTTTCTTATATACGCGGGTCTGGTTTGACTGACAGGTGGGGTCCCGGGTATCCGTGGAGCCTCCACGGGGACAATTTGCCCCCCATCCCCGCCCCGTTAACTTACCGGGTACCCGCCCCGTTATCCCCATGGGGGGAATTCAGCCCCCGTCACTGTTACTTAACGGGTAGATACCCGCGGGTACCCGCCCCCACGGGGAATATCGCCAACTTGGAATCGAACCAGCAAAAATATAAAGTTCTCAGCAAAAAAAAAAAGAGAAGACGGTGCTGTTGGGCCGGGCCGGGCCGGCTCGTGGGCCGTCTGGACTAACACCGGCCGCTCTCTCAGCCCCTTGACCTCTCTCTCTCCTTCCTCCTCCACCCTTTATTTCCTGACACACGAATCCACGCAGCCCCACGCGAAATCCCGATCCTGCCCCGCCCGCGCCGCTCGCCAGGCACGCCGCCCAGGGGCACCACCGTCTATTCGCAGCTCGTCGCGTTTTACCTCCCCCGGCCCAGTCCCCTACCCCCGTGCCCTAGCCTCTCCCCGCCCAACCTCGATCTCGCCGCCGTCGCCGCCGCCCGTCCTACCCAGCCGCGGCATCTGGCCGAGGCGCCCCCCGTCCTAGCCGCCGCCGCCGAGAGGCGACCAGTTGGCTGACGACGAGGGGCGAAGGGAAGGGCGCCCGAGCGAGCTGCCCCCCCGCGCGCGTGGGGCCCGCGGCTGCCGTGAGCCTCCCGCCGGCGAGGAGGCCGCCCCCGTCTTCGTCCCCGTGCCGTCTTGTCCCCGAACCCTAGCGCGCGTAAGTACGGCCTATCTTTTGATAACTGCTCGGGTCACTCACTGCCATTCTCGGAGCTAGCCCCTCCCGTTCGCGCGGAATGCGGCTCCCGGATCTCCAGATTCGGCGGTCCTCTTAGATTGCCCACTTGTTTGTTCTTCCTCGTAGGTAGATAACTAGTGCGTGCGTTTTTTTTTTTGCTGTTGGGCGAGAAATGCTCTGGTAGTGGTAGCCTTGTAGTGCGCATGCTTATTTTGGGTAGCTCCACGCCTGATGCCCTGTTCTTACATTTGGTGTCCTCGCATGCTGTTTAAGCTGGACGCATTGCCGGTTAGTCAGTCGCAGGTGGTGCCGTGATGGCAGGAGGTGACAGTTGTTTTAGCTGTAGTTAGATTATGTAATCATCAAGCTGGGAACGTGTGCTGGATGTACAGTGTGGTTTCAGAGTTTGGTGAATGGTGTCGAGAAAATGTTACTAGGCATGAGCAATGTGAAACCAATTGCACAACCGGCAATTTTTTTTCATCTGATGTACTGTTAGTTTCACAGAGGCATGCCGTACGATTTTTTTTTCCAATTAAACATTTCTGCCTTGAAGTCAACTAGCTATTCCGTTGTTACTTGTTGTGGCGGCATGCTACTGTGACATTGCTGTACCACAATGGCGCAGTGAACTTCTTTGCCTTCTGCCTCCCACGTCTATGATCAGAGCATGCTCTGCTTCCTCACCAATGGATCCTAAACACTAAAATAGTGGGAATAGCATGGCAGTTTTAAAGGTCAAAATTTAGACATGTACTTCTGACCCCTAGGAGTTTTGAAATAGCTCATTTGTATGCTTGGACCTGTTTTCACCATTTGCTCCCGTTTTGCCTTGTATGAAGATCTTTTGTCTCATTTTCTAATTCTTTACTGTCACATGTAATCCACAGTCAGTATGCCATTTTTCTACGTACGCCCCAAGACATGAGATCTTCCTCGGCAAGGCATTGAAAAGATGGCATCAAAAGGTCCACGTTCAAAGTTAGATCATGAGACAAGGCCTAGACGCAAGAAGGTGAGCTTGCAGCATTTCATATCTACAAGATGCTAAATTTTGATATTGGAATACCTCATAGTCGAGGAGGGAAAGAACAGAATACCTGCTTTTCTTTTTTATGACTTCCATTGTCAGTTATCTAATTTTAGTTCATTGACTGAAGCCTTTTCCCTCTCTGTTCAGGCTCTTGAAGCTCCAAAGGAGCCTCCAAAGCCTAAAGTTCACTGGGATCATGTTCTTGCGGAAATGGTTTGGCTGTCGAAGGTTAGTTGCTATTGGTACAATTGAAATCTTGCAGTCATCCTTTCACATGAAGCAAACTTGCAGGATTCTATCAGGGAACTATAATGATTCTATTATCTCTCTTTTGTAATTTAAACATCCTGCAGGAGTTTGAATCTGAGAGAAAGTGGAAGCTGTCCATGGCTAAAAAGATTGCTCAAAGGGCCAATCTGGGCGTAGTTGACCAAGCAACAAAGGATGAGAAAAGACAGAAGGTTTGCATTATCTATGCTATAACCAATTTTATGGTTTTGTAGTTTATTCGAGTGCCACCCCTACAAGGCATGACTTTACCTGTACTATCCTGATATTGATTCTGTGGAATTTGATCATACTTTGACGACCCTTCTTTTGCAGGAGGGGGAACATCGCATGAGGAAAGTCGCCCTAAATATTTCAAAGGATGTGAAGAAGTTCTGGACCAAAATAGAGAAGCTGGCAAGTTCATTTTATTCTCTATTTTCTTGTGGCTCACTGCACCACTTGCTTTTACTATGTCATGTTTGTTAAGAAATTGAACCATATCATTTTATGGTGGGAATGTAGGTTCTCTATAAGAATCAACTAGAGGTTGAGGAAAGGAAGAAAAAGGCCCTCGATAAACAACTCGATTTTCTTTTAGGTCAGACTGAAAGGTACCTCCATCTGTTCTTGGTTGATTTTGCTGTATCTATCTCAAATTTTGGAATTTCTTATTTTAGGTCACTGGCCATGGCTGCGTGCTAACTTCTTGTCATTTGCTGTAAACTTTCCAGATATTCCACGATGTTGGCTGAAAACCTCGTGGATGTTCCCCATTTGCAAACACTAGAAAATGGACCATTGCAGACAAATTTACTATCCCTGGAGGAAGCAGCAGAACCTTCACAGCCAAATCAACCATCCCAGGAGGAAGTAGTAGAACCTTCACAGACAAATGTACCATCTCAGGAGGAAGTAGCAGAACCTCCGCAGACAAATCAATCATCCCAGGTGGAAGTAGCAGAACCTCCGCAGACAAATCAAACGTACCAGGAGGATGTAGCAGATCCTTCCCAGAAAAATCAACCATCCCAGGAGGAAGTAGCCGAAGAGAACGTAAATGCACCCACTCCTGATGATCTAGGTGTGTAAGCTTTATAAAATACTACATGCTTCAGTAATATTTTCTAGTTTCTTGTTCTTTTCAATAAGCTTTAACTTTTTTAACTACAGACGAAATGGAAACCGATGATGATTACAATAGCTCCTTGAATGAAGAGCAGGTAAGCTGTTACTGTTTAGTTTCCCTGATTTCTCTTATTTTGTCTTTAGAAATATAATTATTGTGAATAGTACGGATCTTACTACTAAGTGTAACTGTTTCGAATATATAAGTGGAACATTCTGTTCATATTGTCAATTACCGTATGTTTTGTTCTATGTTTTATTTTGAGTATCTTTTGATACCGCGTTGCTGCATACCATATACCTAAGTTGCATAGTTGTATAAGGACTATATTTGCTTTCTGTGGCTCAGTGGCGGAACCAGAACTGGTTAGTTAATAGCCCAGGAGGTTGCGCAAGCTCATGTATTGGAAGACAACTTTGAAGTTCCCCCCTCACAGCCCTGCCTGACTTGAGCCTAACCATGGAGACACCAACATGCGTGCTCACTCAGATCACAGATCGATACTTCAACATTACCCTAAATTGGTAACTGCAAAACTGACCTTGGGGTTGGGATGGAGGAAATTAGATACACAGGGAGCACGTGGCACGCCACCAAGCTTTTGATAGAGTCCTGCATCGGCATCACAAAGCCGCAGACAACATAGTTGCAAGCCCCTCCGCCTCTCGTCTGGTCGGCGAGAGGTTCATCGCTCCTAAGCTTGTAGTGTCGCCACAATGGTTGCGCCTGCGCTGCTCAAGAGAATATGTCGTGGAGCAGGGAGTGGTAATTAGTAAGAGTCGAGAGGATCTTACTGGGATGAAACTAGTCAGGTTGTGAAGTGTGAACACAAATTATTTTATACTCAGCATATGCGTAATGTGTTTATTTATTCACGATATTTTTGTAGGTATATTTACCTAAGTGTGCTCTACTGTATTGTTATTTGGTATCATATGAATCACTATGGTATGTATTGGTACTACAGGAAGATGATGAGCGTACAATCGATGAGGATGAAGCTCTTATCACTGAAGCTGAGCGCAATGAAGAATTAGCTGCTTTGGAGGCAGAAGCTGATCTACCACTGGATGAGCTTCTGAAGATGTATACAAAATCCCAAGGTGATCACCAGAAGCAGTTCTCTTTTACCTGTACTCACATATATAGAGACAATAATGTGTTCTATTTGGCACTAAATCGATAAATTGATCAGCTCAAACATTCTTAGTTAGCAGGGAAAGCAGTCCAGCTAACAAAGACGCTTGCAATAACTCAAATTTGAAGAATTTGATTAAAGGTGAGATTTTCAGATACCTTTATGGCATCACAGATCATAAATACTGCAGACTCATAGATGGCTTTTCAGATTGATGTGGCCTTTTTGTTGTTTATCAGATTCTTCAAACCAAATAAATGGCTGTAATCATGAATCTGGCCATAGTTCTAGTGATGAAGACATTTCTTCTGAGGAAGTTGTTGACCGCTACTGTTACACCGAGTTTGTGAACAAGAATCATGTATACTTGTTTTCCTTATGCCTTTTTGTATGCGTGCATGTGTGTGAGACACCGGGGGTTACAAGCTTTATAATGTTTTCTAACTGATACCAATCTGCTTCTGTAACTTTTCAGGGGAAAAGCAACGGTGGTATCTCCTCTGTTGGTGAGCAGGTACATTTCAGTAACCCGTTTACTGTTATAGAATTCAATCTTTCATTCCACCTTTCTGTGGAATCTGTGGTAATATGGTTACATGCTAACTCATACCATCTATTATTTTCAGGAGGACAAAGATTATATTGCTACTGCTGAAGGAAAGGTAGAATTCCCATCTTTATCTGTTTTCTTCGCCACCTTACTTCCCACATATTTCACGTCTTGCATGGAAATTCCTCTGGGGGACTAGAAACACATCTATTCATGATTTTTAGAGAGTTTCCATGTGCATTTAATTCTCCTTTTTAATGCATGTTTATATGTGTCTATTTGTGAATCTTAACGCTGCATCTATTTGGCAGGATGATGAAGCAACTTTATCTGAAGAGGAAGAATTGGCAAAGAAAGATAGCCATGATCCTTCGGATGAGGTGATTTCATACATCAGTCAGTAATGTTGTTGTACAGTTCACATTGTCATGTTGAGCTACTCTAGCTACATATTTTGTTGCAACGTGAATGGGCTCAACAGTAAAAGCTAAGATTGCCATTGATTCACTAAATATAACTAAAGACTAGCACTTTTTCAGTTGTTTAACTGGTTAGGCTTCTGATGGACATTCTCTTAGTAACACATCTGTAGAGCAAATTGTAACATTTTGATTCCGTCAATCTGCTACCTGACTACGGTCATGCAAAAATTGTTCTGGGAAGGATATTGGGCCAAGTGCCGCCACAAGTTTAGGAGAGGACTTCAGTATGGTTGTTAAATGAAGTGTCATGGGCAAGTTCTTTTTCCCTGCGTGTGTGCGTGTATGTAAAATGTCCTACTCCCTAGACACCGTAAAACAAATAAGCTTATTATTTGTTGTGAAGCCAGAGTGCCAAACATGTCAGCACCACTGCAGTGAAGGAGGGTCTATTTTTTTTTTCAATTTACTGTAGCTTTCAAAAGACCTAACATAAAATTCTAAAACCCAGACGGGGGCATTCGTCCGTTTTTAAGTTGCTTGTATTTGAGTCCCTGTTATAATTTGAGATTTCAATTTTAGGATTATTGTTCATTTCATTTTTGTGAGTAATGACATTTAGGTTCACCCTTGCATATTTTCTTCTAAACTTGCTCATTGATCTTCATAAATGCAGATTAAGTTACTGCAGAAAGAGAGCGAGATCCCACTAGAAGAACTTCTTGCAGGTACCAAAAGGTATGCAGGTTTTCTAATTGCTCTTCCAATTCTACTTTACTGTTGTCAATCTGTAATGCCTTTTTTGTATATATTTAGGATGGCTATGGAGATGACGTATCAACAGAATTGGAAAATTCACCCGCGTATTCTAGCGAAGAGGTTGATACTCACATGTCTCCGATGGTCGATCTGCGGGCATTTTGAAACTGAACAATGACACATTTGAAAGTCATGAAACAACAGACATGCTGGTAACTGAGCATGTGAGCGGTAATGCCCTACAGCTAGAAGAAATAGCACCAGAGCCTACTGTGCAAGAATGTTCTGTTATTCAAGCTGAGCTGCTAGAAGAAATAGTTCCAGAGCCTAGTGTACAAGAATGTTCTGTTAAAGAAGATGAGCTGCTAGAAGAAATAGTAGCAGAGCCTGGTGTACAAGAATGCTCTGTTAAAGAATCTGAGCTGCTAGAAGAAAAGTAGCAGAGCCTAGTGTACAAGAATGTTCTGTTGAAGTAGATGAGCTAACTGATGCTAAGGTGACAGCCGATAAGGAAATTAGTGACAGTGTAATGACTGATGCTGCTGCTGCCGCAAGATCAGCACAACCAACTGGGAATACCTTCTCAACAACAAGCGTACGCACGAAATTCCCATTCCTTCTCAAGCATTCTCTCCGGGAATACCAGCATATTGGTTTGGATTGGTTGGTTGCTATGTATGAAAAGAGGCTGAATGGAATTCTAGCAGATGAAATGGGTTTAGGGAAGACAATCATGACTATCTCCTTGCTGGCACACCTTGCATGTGAGAAGGGGATATGGGGCCCACATCTTATTGTCGTGCCAACCAGTGTTATGTTAAATTGGGAGACTGAATTTCTGAAGTGGTGTCCTGCCTTTAAAATACTGACTTATTTTGGAAGTGCAAAGGAGAGAAAACAGAAACGTCAGGGTTGGAACAAACCAAATTTTTTCCATGTATGCATCACGACATACAGGCTTGTTATTCAAGACTCCAAAGCGTTCAAGCGAAAAAAGTGGAAGTATCTTATTCTTGATGAGGCTCATCTGATAAAGAACTGGAAATCACAAAGATGGCAGACTCTGCTAAATTTTAATTCAAAACGGCGAATTCTTTTGACAGGAACTCCTTTACAAAATGACCTGATGGAACTTTGGTCTCTCATGCATTTTCTGATGCCACATGTATTCCAGTCTCACCAAGAGTTCAAGGATTGGTTCTGCAATCCAATTTCTGGAATGGTGGAGGGCCAGGACAAGGTAAACAAGGAAGTTATAGATAGGTTGCACAATGTCCTTCGTCCATTTATATTACGCCGATTGAAACGAGATGTGGAGAAACAGTTACCACAGAAGCATGAACATGTTATATATTGCCGACTTTCCAGAAGACAAAGGAACCTGTATGAAGATTTTATTGCCAACTCAGAGACACAAGCAACACTGTCAAGTGGGAATTATTTTGGTATGATTAGTATCATTATGCAACTCAGAAAGGTCTGTAACCATCCAGATCTTTTTGAAGGCCGTCCAATTATCAGCTCATTTGACATGGCAGGAATTAACATGCAGATCAGCTCTTCTGTTTGCATGGTCCTTGATAAGGGTCCATTTGCTCAGACTGACCTATCTGATATGAACCTTGTATTTACTCAAAATGAATTTAATATGACTTCTTGGGAGATGGATGAGGTTGCTGCTGTCTTTTCTCCAGTCATCACCTCTAGGGGCTCTGGTGCAGAGATTTCCTGCTTAACAAGGGTGGTCAGAGAAGTAATGGAACTAATATTTTTGAAGAAATTCATAAAGCCTTACAGGAGGAGAGAACGAAAGAAGCCAAAGAAAGAGCAGCTTCAATTGCATGGTGGAATAGGGTAAGATGCCAGAAGAGGCCTGTTTATGGTACAAACATTAGGGAGGTTCTGACCATAAGACATCCTATATGTGATCTTCTTGAGAAGAAGAACAATCCTTCTTGCCACATGGAGTTTTCATCGAGTCTAGCAGATCTTGTTCTTTCATCAGTGGAGAGATTCAATAAAATGCTTGGCTTTATTGAATCATTTACTTTTGCTATTCCTGCTGCACGGGCTGCTACTCCTGTTTGCTGGTGTAAAAAAAGAAATTCTCCTGTTCTTCTTAAACCAGCATACAGAGAACAATGCATGAATGAGTTCTCGCCCATTCTCTCTCCCATAAGACCTGCAATCGTTCGCCGTCAAGTGTACTTTCCTGACAGGCGCTTGATCCAGTTTGACTGTGGTAAGTTGCAGGAGCTTGCTGTCTTGCTGAGGCGTTTGAAGTCAGAGGGACACAGGGCCTTGATATTTACTCAGATGACTAAGATGCTTGATACATTGGAGGAATTCATTAATCTGTATGGGTATACATATTTGCGGTTAGATGGTTCTACCCAGCCAGAAGAGAGGCAGACACTAATGCAGAGGTTTAATACAAACCCAAAGTTTTTTCTCTTCATTTTATCCACTCGCAGTGGCGGTGTGGGAGTCAACCTAGTAGGCGCAGACACTGTTATATTCTATGACAGTGACTGGAACCCTGCTATGGATCAACAAGCCCAAGACAGATGTCACAGGATAGGGCAAACACGTGAAGTTAACATCTACAGACTAATTAGTGAGAGCACTATAGAGGAGAATATTCTCAAGAAAGCAAATCAGAAGCGAGTGCTTGATGATTTAGTGATTCAGCGCGGTAGTTACAATACAGAATTCTTCAAGAAACTAGATCCCATGGAATTCTTTTCTGGGCACACATCTCTTAATGTCGAAGCTCAGCAGAAGGATCACTCTGTGACTGCTGTACCATCAAGTGAAACTGGTCTGGCGCTGTCAAATGCAGATGTTGAAGCAGCTATTAGACAGGCGGAAGATGAAGCCGACTATATGGCTCTCAAAAAGTTGGAGCAGGAAGAGGCTGCAGACAATCAAGAATTCGTTGAGGAGGTTGCTGGAAGGCTAGAGGATGATGAGTTTGTAAATGAGGATGATCCGAAACCTGACGAGCACACTGGTGAAGAGCATACACATCAATGTTCTGATGTGGATAAGGAAAAAAGTGTTGCATTACCTGTGAATCAGTTAGATGTAGAAAAGGATCTTACATTGGCTGTGGTTGACGGAGATATGGACATGCTTGCTGATGTTAAGCAGATGGCCGCTGCAGCTGCTGCAGCAGGACAAGCGAGTTCATCCTTTGAGAATCAGCTCCGGCCAATTGATCGATATGCAATGCGGTTTTTGGAGCTCTGGGATCCATTAATTGACAAAGCCGCTGTAAACTATGAGGTGAATGTTGCAGAGGAAGATTGGGAACTTGAACGCATTGAAAAACTCAAAGATGATTTAGAAGCAGAAATTGATGAAGACCAGGAACCACTATCTTATGAGAGTAAGTGATTTATGTTGATGCTGAACGAGCTTAATGTGTGTCTTCTTAAAATTCTTTTAGAGTCGGCCTTTAGTTTTCGGCAATTTGGTTAGACCTACAGCTCTCCTCGACGCATGTTTTGTTCCTTTATATTATGTTTCAGTGTATTGACATCATTTGAATTGCAGCATGGGATGTTGATTTTGCTACTACAGCGTATCACCAACATGTTGAGGCTCTAGCTAAAAAGCAGGTCGGTTTATAGCTTAAATTTTTGTGTGTGCCTCTTGTGCATGGTGGCTAATGACGTCCTTGCTGTAATACCCGCAGTTGTTGGAAGAACAGGAAAGACAAGCTCTTGAAGCAGCGAAAGAGTTGGAGGAGACAAATGACATAGTCAGGTACATGATGCTCTCAACATGTCCACAATTTTTATGCTTGCTGTATTGAATTACTGTTTTGCAGTGTTGTGTTTGACATTTCTGTGTTAATTTAACTTCTGTTCCCAATCTATTCTTCGAATTATCTGTTTGTTTTCCTGCTGTTGACCACATATAAATGACTCATTCCTTTTGTCATCCTTTTATAGCAGTCACCACAAAAAGTCGAAGAAGAAGAAAAGGAAGACAGGCAAGTTTAAGTCATTAAAAAAGGCACGTTTGTCATCAGAGTCAGAGGTCATGCTTGATGAAACGTCTGTAGATACTATGAGTATTGATGACAATGCACCCTCACCAGAGCTTATGAGTGACGAATCACTGCACCATTGTTCTAATAAGCGTAAAAAGGTGACGCCTAGAAATGAGGAAGTGAACAGCGGTAGCAGAAGCCTGAAGAAGTTTAAGAAAACAGCTAAATCGGAGTCCTCATCACATAAGCACTCACTCGAAGGCAAGCGGCTGAAGTTGAAGGATGAAGCTGATGATCCTGATCCAAAGATGGCGAGAACTAAGAATGATGGCCGGGTTTCCATCCCTTGCATGCCAGCGAAACGTGTTATGATAATTAAGCCCGAGAGGATGAAGAAGAAGGGTCTTCTATGGCCTCGAGATTGCGCATTAGATCCATGGACCACTGAAGAAGATGCAGTTCTTTGTGGAACTGTGCATGAGTATGGCCCTATCTGGGAACTGGCTAGTGAATTTCTTCAGTCCATGCCGGGCGGTGGACTTTATAGGGGCAGATATCGTCATCCTGTGCATTGCTGCGAGAGATTCCGAGAACTATTCTGCAAACATGTGTTGTCTGCTACTGACAATCCAAACAGTGATAAGGCTCCTTCAGGTGCCGGGAAGGCTATCTTGAAAGTAAATGAGGTGAGTTGATTTACTGTCATCTTGTAGAGGAGCAATTTCCAACACGAGGATATTTGTGCATGTTCACGCTTTGACTAAGGTTATCTTGGTTCTCATTTTTTATATAGCAAGTCCAAAATGATGCATGCAAGACTTGATAAATGTTGGAATTACATGGCTTCATGCATATTACTCATTTCCTTTGGTCATAGTTAACATCATTTTGTCTCCATGTGTTTGTCGGCTATATGGCCTTTCAGCTGCTTGTTAGCCACATATTGACCTTCTCTATGCCTTCTTTCAGGACCAAACTCGGATGTTGCTGAATGTGATCAGTGAAACTCCTAACAATGAGTTGCTTCTCCAGAAGCATTTCATGGCCATACTTTCTTCTGTTTGGAGATCAAAATGTGGTCATGAGCCCCGTCGTGTTACAAGTACTAGCTCTAGTGCAACCCATAAGCCTTTTAGATTGAGTGAGAACTGGTCCACCATAAGCGACAGACCAAGCTTTGATCATGTAAGGACAGCCCTCGCAGATGCTCAGGCCCAAGGTCCAAGAGTGGTGATACCAACAGGCAATCAGGAAACTCGTCGGAAAAGTTTAGAATTAGTATTGGATTTCCGGACAGATCAACAGGCTTATGAGGTAGACTTTCCGTCTGTAGTGAATGTGTCCATTCTAGAACCAGAACCTATTAAGCGCGCTATTATGCCGGCGGAACAATCGCTTCTGTTTGGACTATCACATAGACATGCTGAGAAAAGATTCAGGTCAGTGCTAATGATTTTTTGTTGTACTGCTGGTGATCATTATTGCCCTTTTGTAATCGGGACCTTGCATAGCGTGAACTAATGTGAAGTCTGATTTACATCTATGCAGGATAGCATCCAAAGCTTGTTTCGGAGGGGAAGGTTCTCTTTGGGCATCATCTGCTTTCCACATACAGGACGCTGCTCGGCACAGATCGGGCCCAAAGTCCACGGGCAAGCATAAGGCAGCTTCGGAATCAGGAAGACCCCCAAAGTCGAAGATCCAGAGGACTGCCGAACCACACGAGGCGCCAACAGTCAGGCATGACTTCCTCCGAGCCCCGGGTCGACCTTCGACAAGCTCAGCAGCTGAGTTCCACATCGCGCGGTCCCTGTCCGACTTTGGCATCGATGATTCCGAGTTCACCTACGTGGATGATGATCTTCTAGAGACTCAGACCGAGTTTGCCTCACAGCAGTATGAGTATGACCCTGGCTCGCTTCCTGGCATCGAGGAGTTGGATCCTCTTGCAGATTTGACAGACATTGGGTGAGGAATAAATGGACGTTTTGGTCTAGATAGCATAAGCCCTCGTACCAGGACCAGAGAAGATTGTCTCTGGCAGCAGGTGCCCAAGGATGCCGACCGAGTTGGTGCCGAGCCACAGATCGGGTTGGTCGTGTTTTGGCGGGAGCAGAGCTGTAGGCTCGGCGAGGCCCACATTTATCTGACAAGTTTGGAGGCATTTGGGCACGCTATACATGTATGTATATTGGTAGGTCTAGGGATCTAGGACTTAGAAATGAGTCTCCCTCATCATTCTGTGTTGGCGGGAGAGCTTGTAACTTAACCACACTTGTAAATTTTGCTTAGCAGATGGATACCAACATTGAATGGGAAAAGAGTGACGGCCCTCGGTGTCACCCTGCCATTATTTTCCTTTGTTGCTGCTCCTCCTTGGCCGTCTAATCCAGTCACATTTTGCTACCTGACGTTGGGCGAGTTGTCAGATGGTGTACCTCTGCAGTGACCTGGCTTATTTCAGCGGTCATGGGATCAATTCCCCATGAGGATTCAAGTATTGGTGTTCTGCTTCTCCTTTTTATTTTACGAATTGGTGTTCTGCTTCTCCTGGAGGGGCATCATTATTTCTGATGGATCGATCATGAAGTCTTTGTAGGAACTTGCTACCTGAGGTGTATCCTTTGGTACTAGTTAATTAATTAATCTTCCCTGTTATGGTTCATGATGCTGTTGGTTCATGTTTTGTGAGGCATTTGTTAACTGCAAGAGCTTGGTTACGGTTGATGATCAGTTGTATTCGGATCGATGTGTTAGTCTAGTACACGTTGGTTTGGACTAAGGTAGGTGACTACGAGCTAGGGCTTATTAGGGGTTCGTATCCGTGTTACCTTCTACCACAAGGTAGCTAGCGTAGCCTTTTTATATACACGTCGTGTACTCCATCGGGTGCATATATCGGACGCTAGCTCTCACCAATGGACTCTCTCGCCGATGAGATCATCCGCTGCGGGCGCCGCCCCTCCCCGGCCCCACGAGGCTGGTCGGAGCTCCCCGCCGACGTCCTCTGCCTAGTCATGTCCGGCCTCTCGTCCCTCCGCCTCCGCCTCAGCTTCGCTGCCGTCTGCCGCAACTGGCACGCCTCCGTGCGGCGAAGCTTACCCTACGCTCTGCCCAAGCAGTGCCTGGCGCTCCCACGTGCACACAACCACGAGAGGTTCTTCACCTTCCGGCGCCGCTCCTCCGGCCTGAAGCCCCATCACAGCCATCCCAAAACTCGTCACCGTGGCCCCTACCGCGGCGCGACCGGCACCCATCTCCTCTTCGCCACCGACAGCGACGACCGCGGCGCGTACACCCTGGTGAACCCTTTCACGGGGAGGGAGAGGTTGCTCCTCTCACGCCCGGTATCCGCCTGCACGAGGACGATGGGCCGGCGACTCAAAAGGAGTACGAAGGCTACTGGAGCGAGGAGACGCCGGTGCGGAAGCTGGTGGTCTGCCCGGACGGCCTCGTCGCCGCCGTCCTCGGCCACGAGCGCTCCGCCAAGGTCGCGGTCTGCGCATCCGAGTCGGCGGCGTGGTCGTGGTCGTTCGGCGTTCATGACCCTTCGCGCTGGTATGAGGACATGGTTTTCTTCGACGGGAAGCTCTACGCGCTCACCAACGACGAGGACCTCCTCGCCATGGAGGCTGGCTACGATGATGCTACCGGCGCGCCTAGGATTCTCCATGTCGAGCGTGTCATTGAGGGCGGTGGCAGCGGCCGCTACACCTTACAAGAGTACTGCCGAATGCGCTACATCGTCGAGAGACCACACGGCGGCGGCCTGCTCATGGTCTGCAGGGTAATGCTGGAGCACGGCTCGACCACGTACCAGTTTTTGCTTTTCCAGCCGGACCTCAGGTCGTCGCAGTGGGTCGAGGTGGACACCCTAGGTGGTGACGAGGCGCTCTTCGTCAGCAGGCTGTGCTCCAGGGCCGTGTGCGCTGATGGGCACCTAGTGCGCGGTGACCAGATCTTCTTCCTTGATGATTCCGCTGGAATCAAAGGTTCACCTGTGGCCGATGCGTTGGCCATCGTGTATGACATGAAGGATGGGAGTGTTAGCGAGCTTCTGTCTATGCAACCGCTCATGGACGAAGCTGTGCCGGCGACATGGCTCTTCCGGGAGGACGCCGACGCGGAGGATTGAGCGCATATGAGTACCCATGGGATCATGATTTTTTGTATCTTTGAGTTACAAGTTTTGTCTCCATTGATGTCCGATGAGGAGCTTCCGCACAGATGTTTTAGGTGAAATTTAGCTATCGTATGTGTGCAGGTCACACTAAGTTTGGCATAAGCACAATCAAGATTATAATGTACGATTTGCTTATTGATCAAGGCTATAAATTTTGCATATCAGATTCGAATAGTCGAGACAAACACCAAAGAGAAAATAAATTTGAAAAGTTAATGTAGAGCACCATTCTTTTCTTCCAGTAAATTCTTATTGGGATAGAATGGAGCAACCCTTGGCTAATTAGTAACCTAAAGGCTAATCAGCAAGAGTTTTCCCTTCCGGACATTAACCCACATCACACATAGATCGTTGCCACCGCCCACCGTGCGTAGCCTGCAACAGCTCGAGCTCCACGATCGAAAAGTTGCACACAAAATGTTCGACGGTTTAGACAAAACCCTCCAGTTGGCACGTAACGAACCATGCGCTCGTTGTGCGTGGTCTTTGTCGTCTTACTTCAGCTCACGACTGATCTAGATTACAACGAATAATTGGATTGGTTGATAGATACGTCGTAGCACGATTGACCTAAATTAGTTACAAGGGAAAATTTGAATGGACGAAAACATTGATAGACTGGTCGATCGAGCACATGCATGCATGTAATAACTAAGATAAATAGTGTAACACCATGATCTCGCTAGCCAGCTATCTCCAAAAGATTACACAACCTAGGTTGCTTTGGAAATCAAGCCATGCTTTCTTGATATAATTATCATCTCCTCCTCATGCCAGTCCACCACAGGGGCGGAACTGCTTGGGCTGGCCTTGATCTTGATGCACACACACATCAGGGTGCAAGAAGCTTTTTTTTTTTGACAGGGAGTTCGTGTACAAGATCAACAAGCAAAGGAACACACACGCACGAACACAGACAAGAACAAACTCACACGCAGCGGCGACGGAACCACCGAGCAGCACGCCGTCTTCAAGCGCCAGCAGCACGCCGCCGGAGACGAAGAAGGCGGCCTCACCTCACACCGGAGTAGCCAGCTCGAACAACCGCGTTGAGAAGTCGCAGGAGCCATCTGACGCAGGCGCCAGAATCTGGTCGTTGAAGGAACATCGGCTTCGAGCTGCCACCACGCCGCCATCGCCGTCTCACGCCGGAGACGAAGACGACAGCGCCACCCATCATCCACCGCACCCACCGCAACCACCGACGAGGAAGATCGATCCGCCTGCAAACTCCCAGAAGAGTTAAGCAAAAGCCCCACCATCCACCGAAGTGGAGGCTGCCAAACCCCAAAAGCTAGAACCAGCGCCGCCACCACGGCCGCCAGCTCGAGGAAGAGCACGCCGCGACTCCGGAGAGCAGCGGCCGCGCCCGCGACGGCAGATCTGCCCTTGGCCTCCACCGGAGCACCGAGAACAGATGAGGGAGCCGCCGCCGCCAAAAGCCTCTCCGGCCACGCCGCCCTCACCACAGCGCCGCCGGCAGGCCACCCACGCACACCTAGACTATGTACACGGCGGGATCCGTCGATTCCCCATCCTCCCGCCGCCAGAGCGGCCGCGGAGGCGAGGGATCGAGCGGATCGCCGCCGGCGAGCTGGTCCGCACGGGTTCGCCCAAAAATCGCCTCTGAACACTGTAAGTGGGGAACGAGAGGATAGGGTCGGGGCGTTTGCAAGAAGATTTTTAGCCTTACTTACCACAAAAAAAATGTCATTTTGCATCAGGGTTAAACACCAAATGTGCATCAAGCGGTTTAAGGGGGCATCAGGGTTACTATTAATCTAGATCCGCCCCTAGTCCACCACCTAAACTCGTACGGCTCCTCCTCCTCCTCCTGCTGCTCCCGTGAAAGCTTGAGATCGTCGTCGAGCCCCTCTATCGTACACGTCATTCACCCAGTCTTATGAACATACACACGAACACCTCTATTGTATGACACCTCCAGAAGTCCGAGCAAAGGGGCCGTGTCTTGAGATTGGCTAGATCATCACAGACGCCTCGCTGTCGACGGGAATGTCCACTGAAAAATCTTCCGTATTAAATGAGAAACACTAGTGTCAAACCTTAATTTTATGCTCTAATGTGCTATAAGTACAACCACTCATCTGATAATCCAATTATAGGTTGGTTCTCGCTAGGAGTACTACCTACCCATGTTGTCACAATTTATTATAATATAATTACGTCTTTTTGAATCTATATTCACTACCGGAAAATTCGAATTTGCCGTGCGGACCAGACTATGCCGTGCGCCACATATTCTCGGAACACGGCAAAGAAATCTTTGCCATGCGGGAACAAGTACGATCACGGCAAACAAGACGGGCACGGCACAGAAGTCGAAGAGCACACGGCAAAGAAAACAACACGGCAAAACGCAACAAAAACGCACGCAAATATATGAATCACGGGAAAGCTATCTTTGCCGTGATCTTTCCTGTAATAGCACGGCAAAATTGTTGACTACGGTCCGCAAATTTGCCGCCCTCCCAAAATATTTCGCGGGAAATATCTAAACAAATTTCCCGCGCTATAAATAAATTGGCGGGAAAATATATACCGTGTGCAGATGAAAAGCACACGGCACATATATTCTTTGTCGTGCGCCTGAAGTTTCCTGCACGGCACAGCCCATCTTTGCCGTGTGCTTTTCATATTCCACACGGCAAACCATGTTAAAATTTAGGTTGTTATATTTCGACATGCTTCCTTTGTTTATTTTCTTTGTTAAGTCTTCTACTACGTTCATTTACTTCACCTAACACAACCAAGGAAAAAATTACACTCGCCGACCCCTTTCGACGCCGTTCAAGGTGGTAGACGAAAACGTTAGGGTTTTTCCACCGGATCTAGGGTTTCGCCGAATCGGGGCCCCGGAGCGTCGAAAACCCACCCAAACCTAGGTTTTGCCATAACATGTATGTACAAGTGTGTTGGGTGTTGTAAATGTCCAAGATTTTGCTCCGGTGTGTGACTGTCTTCACCGACCGCACTCTCTCTCTACTAAGTTTCTTGACTTATAGCTGAAAACTCCCGTTTTGGGGGAACCGGCGGCAATCTTGTGAGAACTTGTGATAATAGTTGGTTTTCATGTTCGTATGTCATAACCTAACACAAACAAGGAAAAAAGTTCACTTGCCTACCCCCTTTCGACTTCGGTCAAAGGGGTAGACGAAAACTTTAGGGTTTTGCCAGCGGATTCAGGGTTTCGCCGAAGCGGGGCCCCGGAGCGTCAGAACCCCACCCAAACCTAGGTTGTGCCATACCATGTCTATAAAAGTGTGTTGGGTGTTGTAAATGTGCAATATGCTACTCTTAGGTGTGACCGGCTTCACCGACTTCACTTTCTCTCTAGTGAGTTTCTGCACTTAGAGGTGAAAACTCCCCTTTCGGGTGAACCGGATGGAATCTTGTGTTGATTTGGGGTAGACTTTGGTTTCTCATGTTGCTATGGCCTAACCTAACACAACCAAGCAAAAAAGTCCACTGGCCTACCCCCTTTCGACGCACGTCTATGGGGGTAGACGAAAACGTTAGGGTTTTTCCAGCGGATTCAGGGTTTCGCCGAAGCGGGGCCCCGGAGCGTCGGAACCCCACCCAAACCTAGGTTGTGCCATACCATGTCTATACAAGTGTGTTGGGTGTTGTAAATGTGCAATATCCTACTCTTAGGTGTGACCGTCTTCACCGACCGCACTCTCTCTCTACTAAGTTTCTTGACTTATAGCTGAAAACTCCCGTTTTGGGGGAACCGGGGGCAATCTTGTGAGAACTTGTGATAATAGTTCGTTTTCATGTTCGTATGTCATAACCTAACACAAACAAGGAAAAAAGTTCACTTGCCTACCCCCTTTCGACTTCGGTCAAAGGGGTAGACGAAAACGTTAGGGTTTTTCTAGCGGATTCAGGGTTTCGCCGAAGCAGGGCCCCGGAGCGTCGGAACCCCACCCAAACCTAGGTTGTGCCATACCATGTCTATACAAGTGTGTTGGGTGTTGTAAATGTGCAATATTCTACTCTTAGGTGTGACCGGCTTCACCGACTTCACTTTCTCTCTAGCGAGTTTCTGCACTTAGAGGTGAAAACTCCCCTTTCGGGCGAACCGGATGGAATCTTGTGTTGATTTGGGGTAGACTTTGGTTTCTCATGTTCCTATGGCCTAACCTAACACAACCAAGCAAAAAAGTCCACTGGCCTACCCCCTTTCGACGCACGTCTATGGGGGTAGACGAAAACGTTAGGGTTTTTCCAGCGGATTCAGGGTTTCGCCGAAGCGGGGCCCCGGAGCGTCGGAACCCCACCCAAACCTAGGTTGTGCCATACCATGTCTATAAAAGTGTGTTGGGTGTTGTAAATGAGCAATATCCTACTCTTAGGTGTGACCGTCTTCACCGACCGCACTCTCTCTCTACTAAGCTTCTTGACTTATAGCTGAAAACTCCCGTTTTGGGGGAACCGGGGGCAATCTTGTGAGAACTTGTGATAATAGTTTGTTTTCATGTTCGTATGTCATAACCTAACACAAACAAGGAAAAAAGTCCACTGGCCTACGCCCTTTCGACGCACGTCTATGGGGGTAGACGAAAACGTTAGGGTTTTTCCAACGGATTTAGGGTTTCGCCGAAGCGGGGCCCCGGAGCGTCGGAACCCCACCCAAACCTAGGTTGTGCCATACCATGTCTATACAAGTGTGTTGGGTGTTGTAAATGTGCAATATCCTACTCTTAGGTGCGACCGGCTTCACCGACTTCACTTTCTCTCTAGTGAGTTTCTGCACTTAGAGGTGAAAACTCCCCTTTCGGGCGAACCGGATGGAATCTTGTGTTGATTTGGGGTAGACTTTAGTTTCTCATGTTCCTATGGCTAACGTAACACAACCAAGCAAAAAAATCCACTGGCCTACCCCCTTTCGACGCACGTCTATGAGGGTAGACGAAAACGTTAGGGTTTTTCCAGCGGATTCAGGGTTTCGCCGAAGCGGAGCCCCGGAGCATCGGAACCCCACCCAAACCTAGGTTGTGCCATACCATGTCTATACAAGTGTGTTGGGTGTTGTAAGTGTGCAATATCCTACTCCTAGGTGTGACCGGCACCCGACACGGGAGTTTTCACCTCTAAGTGTCGGAACTTACTACGGAGTAAGAGGGGTCGATGAAGGGGGTCGCACCTCGGAGCCGTATCTTGGTTCCCACAACCTACCAACACACTCTTACTCATATATTAGGGACCCACTGAAGTTTTGGTGGGATTCCGACGCTCCGGATTCCGCTACGATGAAACCCTACGATTAAATGCACACGCCCGCTACGGATCTAGGGTTTCGCCGAATCGGAGCCCCGGAACGTCGGAAACCCACCCAAACCTACATTTTTCCATACAATAAAAAGTATATAGATAATTGTATTAACTAATACTAATAAACACTCCAAAAAAATAGTAAAGAAGAAAAACAATTAAAAGAGAAAAAAGTCGAAAGAAAAAATGGAAAGAAATAAAGGCACACGGCAAAGGCTGTCTTTGCCGTGTGTTTTCTCTATGCCCGCACGCCAAAGGGAAGGCACACGGCAAAGACCTGTACTTTGCCGTGCGCCCTTCTTACACCTACACGGCAAAGATTGTCTTATCCACCTGAGAATTAAATCGGTCGGCCACCTACACTCACACACACGTATCCATCCCCACACACGACATCCACTGCATCCACCACATCCACCACCGGCCCGCTGCCGCCGGCCTCCCCTGCCGTGCTCCTCCACCCCGCGCCGCCACCACCTCCCCGGCCTCCACCTCTGCCCGAGCCCCCACCCCCGACCTCACCGCCACCACTCGCTCCACCGTGCGCTGCCGTCGGCCCGCCGCCGCAGCCCCGACACCCCCCATGCCTCCTACGCCCTCCACGCCGGCCTCCCCTGCCGCGCTCCTCCACCGCAGCAGCGTGGCCCCAACCCCGCGCCTCTCCCGCCGCACCCGCTCCCGTGACGGCGCTCCCCGGCCATCTCGCCGGCCTCCCCGACCTCCCTGGCCTCCTCCTCATCCTCCCCGGCCTCCTCCCCGACACCCACATCCATCGCCGCGGCCTCCTCCCATCCTGCCGCGCTCCCCTGCCTCCTCCTCCACGACCCCGGCCATCCCGCCGCCACGCCCCTGCCTCCTCCTCCCCGACCCCGGCCATCCCGCCCGGCCGTCCGCCACCACACCCCTGCCTCCTCCTCCCCGGCCTCCTCCCCTGCCACGCTCCTCCTCACGAGTACTCCTCTGTTGTATTTTTTTAGTTAGTTAGTTAGGTTAGTTAGTTAGTTAGGTTAGTTAGGTTAGTTAGTCCTCTGATGTATTTTTTTAGTTAATTAGTTAGGTTAGTTAGGTAAAGTCGTAAACTCGTAAAGTCGTAATGTCGTAAAGTCGTAAAGTCGTAAAGTCGTAAGGTCGTAAAGTCGTAAAGTCGTAAACTCGTAACTCGTAAACTTGGTTTCTTATTTATACTACGTCTCTTATTTAGGAGCTGATATTTATGTTGTACATCTGTTCTTATATATATGTTCTTTTTGTGGTTTTCAGATGTCGTAGTTTACGGGGCTTCTTCTCCAGCTGAGGAGGGCCGCCTCGGTGCCCCTGTTCCGTCCCCGACCTTCTGCGGTGATCGACCACGCTTCTAGGGTATACATCTTTTGCCTCTCTTGCTGCATAGGTTTATTTTGGTCTAGATCACCAAGTCAGTCAAGTCGCGTAACCCGAGTCAGATCCCATCCGGAAGGGTTACAAATTTATAAATATGCAGGATTGTCCATCTTTGCATATTTATAACCGTAACACTTCCGGGTTGTCCTGTTGGATAGTCCGAGTACGTGTAGATCGGGTCGTGTTCCATGTTCTACCCCTTCCTGAGATGGAATTTCGGCAGCACCTCCCCGTTGTTCTTCGGATGCACACCCTCTCGGCTTGACAAGCTCGAGACGTGTATTCTGAAGAACAGCGGGGAGGTGCTGTCGAAATTCCATCTCGGGTCGGGGTAGAACGTGAGACATGACTCGATCCACACGTACTCGAACGGGATAGGCCCCTACCCATTAGAAGTGTTGGTGAACCTTTGCATGTTGTAAAAGATAAAATTTGGCCGTAAAAAATGGTTTTGTTAAAATTCAGTGACATGTTGAACTGAAAGCATTGTGTATGTCTTTTTTGGTACCGATTAAAGGATGGATCTGAGACAGAACCGTGAGTGGATGTATGCTGGCAGAAAGAGTCTGTGGGAGTTTAGTGATGAATGGAGAGATAAGGCCGAGGAGTTTGTGAACAAGGCGTTTGACATCAGCAGCAGACCCATGAAAGTGTTTTGCCCCTGTTCAAAATGTGATAACCGAAGGCGACAGTCGAAGGTAGATGTTAGTACGCACCTTATCAAGAATGGGTTCACACCATTCTACCATGTTTGGAATTACCATGGTGAACAGTTAGCAAAACGTCCTAGAACCGAGCCACGTCGGCTTCAGCCAGCGGGAGAATTTGACACTGGGTTCAACAACTGCTTAGACGCCTTTGTCAATGCTAATGCGCCTGAAAGCCGTCGTGTAGAGGCGGAGACACCTCAGGAGGCGGAGACAAGTGAGCAGCCGGATGAAGACACGAAGAAGTACTACGAGACTATGTTTGGCTCGCAGAAACCCCTTCATGAACATACAGATGTTACCCTTCTAGATGCCATCGCTCGCCTTATGGCCGTGAAGTGCCAGAGGAAGATATGCAGGGATGGTTTCGATGATATTCTGGCCGTCGTTGGCAGCCTTCTACCATCATGGACACTGAGAAGAAAGGATAACGTCAAGCTCGAATGGACCAAAAAGAACTTTGTGACAGGCCAGATCTTGAAATGAAGCCTCCTGGAGTCAACGGCACTAGGTGGTCTAAGCCAAAGGCTCGGTTCTGCCCTACAAGGCCGGAAAAAAGGGAAATATTACAGTGGCTCGTGGAGTGTTTGTACTTCCCTGATGGGTATGCAGCTAACTGGGCGAGGTGTGTGAACCTGGACACGCAGCGAGTAGGAGGGCTGAAGAGTCATGACTACCACGTGTGGCTTGAGCGCATAATGCCGGTGATGATTCGAGGCTATGTCGATGAGGAGACTTGGCGAGTACTGGCGGAGTTGAGCTTTTTCTTCCGCCAGATTTGTGCAAGGGAGTTAGATCGTGAGGTGGTTCTGAAGCTGCATGAACAGGCACCCGAGTTGCTTTGCAAGCTAGAGACGATACTTCCGCCAGGGTTTTTTAATCCGATGCAACATATGATCTTGCATCTCGCGCACGAGGCTTTAATGGGGGGGCCTGTGTCGACCCGTTGGCAGTTTGGCCCTGAGAGAAAAATGAAAGACCTACGCCAGAATTGCGGGAATAAATGCAAGATCGAGGCATCCATGGCCGAGGCATGCCTTAACGAGGAGGTGTCAAACTTCACGACAGGTTTCTATGATGCCAACATTCCCACAATCCACAATCCAGTCGTTCGCTACAATGCAGCCAACCCTGAAGATGTACCCAAGCTTAGCATCTTCATAGGGCTCGGTGGCAAATCAAGTGGCACGAAGAAGTTCATCATGAAAAAGCTCGAGCGGGATATGATCTCCTCGTATATCTTGATGAGTATGGAGGAAGTGAAGCCGTACCGCGAGTAAGTCTTTCACCATTTAGTATTTCACAAACATTCACTCCTATATTCGTGGCTAACTCCTCTTTTCTCATTGGCGTAGACGATTCACTCGTGAAAACTGGAAGCTGAGAAGGGACCCTACCCCGAAAGAGTCGAAGGATCTTTTTGACAAGGGTGGTGGTTTTGGCAAGGGTGGTGGTTTCATTAGCTGGTTCGCGGGTTTGGTACTGTTCTGTCTAACTTTTCTAGTACCGTGGACATTCATCGATCATTCCTCGTTCTAAACTTCTCGTGCTAAACTTGTAGGCAAAAAAGGACAAAGAGATGAAGCCAGAGCTTAGAAACATTGCCCATGGCTTTAGCCATTCCGTCAACTCATTCCATGCTTATGACGTGAATGGATATCGCTTCCATACCCATGACCACACAACAAACCGGGGCAACCGGAAGACAATAAATAGTGGGGTGTTATGTGAAGGCTCAGATAAACTCCATTACTATGGAAGAGTTGAGGCTATATACGAGTTGAATTATGGTTTTGGTAAAGGGCTAGATCCCGTTGTATTCAAATGCAATTGGTTAGACCCGCGTCGGGTTAGAGGGATTCCTGCAATTGGATTGGTCGAAGTTGAACGAAGCTCCAAGTATTCGGGAGACGACGTCTACATTTTGGCTACCCAGGCCTTCCAAGTTTTCTATCTCCCGTACCCGTGCAAGAAGACATCCAAAGCATATCAAAAGCGTCTACAGGGATGGGATGTTGTGGTGACGGTACCGTCGCACAGTAGGCCGGCTATGCCTAACGGTCAAGATTACCGCCGCCTAGACCCCTCAACATCTGACGGCGAGTTCTATCAGGATGGAGGGCTCCCTGGGAAATTCACTATCAACTTGCCGACCGATGATGACATGGAATACGGCGAACAAAACGTAGATGCTGGAATGGAGGAAGACACTGCGCATGACGAAGTCGAGGAGGTTCATAACCAAGCCGACGTGACTTTGCTAGAGCGCTTCCACGCAGGACTTATCGTCGACGAGCCAGAGGGACCACCTCCAGGTTCCGTGGATGGTTGGTGGTGTGGCGACCCTGACAGTGATGACGACACGGGTGGTCCAATAGTTGGTCCCGATGATCTCGACACAGGCTACTGATAGCGATGAGGACACATGTATTAGTAATTGCCAGTCTAGCTTATATGTAATAGGTCAATGCTACTCTATGTAATAGTGATTGTCTGTCTAGCTTATTTTGTGAGAACTCATTGTCGATACTCCATTTACCTTAATTGTCGCTACTTCATCTAATTGTATTCATTTTCGCTTTACTCATTGTTGCTTCATCTATTTACCTTAATTTTGGATCATGTATACTGATGAAACCTATTTTTTTGTCAATGCAGGAAACATGGGGGGAAACAGATTGAAGAAGGCCTTGTCAAAAAGGGTGGGCAGCGTGAAGGCACTCATTGGGGGATCGAGTTCGGCACCTCCACCTCCTCCCTCACCTCCAGCCTCACCTCCACGTGCGAGGGGTGGACGACGTGTGGGAAGGAGGCCTAGCAAGACTCTGCCTCCTCTCCCTGCCGAGCAGCCCGACGAGGACGACTCGGAGTACGACCCGGAGCAGCCCGACGAGGATCACCCGGAGGTGCAGTCGGACTCTGAGAGCGAGTCGCTGCCGGATTCTGAGGAGCTGCTGGCGGAGGCTTCTGAGGAGGACGAGGAGGATGGCAGCGAGGAGGAGGACGAGGGGCGCGAGGAGGAGGAGGGACCTGGGGAGGACGGGTTTCAGCTTGACCCGACGCTGCAGTGGGACCCACCGGAGGAGTGGGTTGAGACTGAGGAGGATATCCCTGAGCCACGGACCAGGCCGGTGTATCAGCGGGGGGCGGCGGGACTCCCCGATCCCCGATATTACGCCTACAAGAACACTCTTCTCGTGCCTGTTGGAAAAAGGTACTTATTATTGTTTTTGTTCAATTTTAGCTTCTCATTGTGTTTTGACCCGCTAACTATACTAATTTTGGTTTTCTCATTGTGTAGGACATTTGTGTACCAGCCTCCTAAAGTGAAGGAACAGCGTACCTACGCGAGCATCCTTGGATGTTGTCTCCGGAAGTTCTTCCCAGGGATTGTCACCGAACCAGAGGGTCGCAGGAGTGTAGCTTGGACTTTCAGGCACTACTGTTACGCGGAGGATCCCGATGGCGTGTACCTCAACATGGCGCTTAAGACACTCGGCTATTTCTGGGTAAGTTTGTTTGACTTCTCATCATTCTATAAATCCGAGATTGCACTAATGGCTTTGACCCTATTTTACCTATGTGTGCATGCTTGTAGAACTTCTTCACCTGTCGGGAGGAGGACAAGGCCAAGTGCGAGGACATCCTTTTGACGATGGCCTCTAAGATGGTGACGGACATGCACTACGAGGCTCGCGTGAACTCTGTCCGCACTTGGTACGCCGAAAAGAACATTGCGCTGGAAAAGAAGCGTGCTCGGGACATCTTGATGCAGCCATGGCAGTACCTGCAGGTAGCGTCATTTCTATATTATCGATTTTGTTGACCGCCGTGTAATATCATTAATATGTGTGTTCTGTGCATGTAGGTGCCTCCTCCGTACGTCGGTAACAACAAGGACTGCCACCTCGCGATGGTAGCGTGGTGGACTAGCCCGGAGTATCTCAAGCTACACGCGGAGGGAAAGGCAAAGCGGGCGGAGAACAAGGGTGGAACACACCGCCAAGGCAACCTCAGCCTCTCCCAATGCATACAAAATGAGGTGAGCAAATGCATTCTTTAATCCACCTATGTTCGTGCTCTCTTTTGCAATATCGTCTCCTTTTCACCTATGTTCGTGCCATCTTTGCAGAAATTGAAGACCGGCGTAGACCCCTCGCCCTTCGCCGTTTGGGAAAAGATGCGTACCAGGGCTACGCCGGATCCTGAGACAGGGTCGATGTGGATCAGCCAGACCGCCGAGCTCCGGAGCAAGGGGTACAGGGAGAAGTTCAAGGAGCGCAACGGTGAGGAAGCTGACCCTCTCACCAGTCCACTTGACGTCGAGGCTGTCGTGCTTGCGGGGCAAGGCGCGGCGAATGGCCGCTTGTGGATAGGTGACGGCTCCATCGACCCTCGCACCGTCCCGTCTCTACGCCAGGTCCGCCGTGGGAGGGCGTCCGGTGCGCCTGCCGTGGAGACCCGCCCACGAGTTTCGAGTCTAGCTGTCGACGAGCTCCGGCAAAAGCAGGTGCTCTATGAGCAGCAGCTGGAGCAGCAGCAGGAGCAGATCCGGCGGCAGGACGAGCAGATGCGGCAGCAGCGGGAGCAGCATCAGGAGTATTGCAGGCAGCAGCAGGAGCATCAGAGGCAGATGATGGAGTGGATGTATGGCACGATGCAGCGCCTTGCTCCTGGGGACGGGACTGTTGCCATGGGAATGTTCCCTCCACCGCCTCCACCGATGTTCCCATGGGTATGTTCTCAAACTTGTCATTCTATCCATCTTATTGTTATAACTAAATTACTTGTGTAATGCGAGACTTTTTTCATGTTCTAGGAGAATCCAGGATCGGCGGGTGGATCTCACTCGATGGCGCCGCCGCTTGGTGGCCAGGACAATCCGGAGGGGCAGCCCCGTATCTCCAACCCTAGCGTTGTCCGGAGGCTCCCGTGGGTATGCTCGCATGACTCATAATTTAGCTTGCCATGCCATTGCCACTTTAGTTGAACTTGTCAAAATTTAGTTAGTTGAACTTGTCAAATTTTACCCATTAGTCGAACTCATCATTTTTTTGCAAACATGTAGGACGATCCTACTCCGCCGCCGGAAGGCCAGTAGAGGTTAGTTACCATTTCAACTTGCTACCACTCTCGTTCGAAAACTTACTTCATGTCTCACTTAGATCGACATAGCCAATCAAACTTGTCATTTCCACTTAGTTAGTTGAACTATGCTTATGCCATTGACACTTAGGTATTTTAGTTGTCAAACTTGCCATTTCCACTTAGTTAGTTGAACTATGCTTATGCCATTGACACTTAGGTATTTTAGTTGTCAAACTTGCCATTTCCACCTTGTTAGTTTAATGATGCACATGACATTGACACTTAGCTATTTTAGTTGTCAAACTTGTCATTTCCACTTAGTTAGTTTAACTATGCCCATGACATTGACACTTAGATATTTTAGTTGTCAAATTAGCCATTTCCACTTTGTTAGTTTAATGATGGACATGACATTGACACTTAGCTATTTTAGTTGTCAAGCTCATGATTTTTGTATGAACTTATAGGAGGATCAACAATGACGTCCATCTTCGCCATCCGTCCATCGTCGCGGAGTTCATGTGGATGCTATGTTGAATATGATGCCTATGTGGTGTTTGAGACTATGTTTGAGCTATGTGGAGTTTGAACTATGTTGAGTTCATGTTTGTGGAGTTTGAACTATGTTTGTGCCATGTTTGAGTCTTATGGAGGAGTTTGAGTCTTGTTTATATATGTTATGGAGCACTATTTAGTCATATTTGTGTCAAAATTATCATCTGTGAATTATTGTGTGTTTTATCTGTAAAATGCAGGGATTTTTGCAAAAACAGTACAAATCTGGGCCATATGGTCACTTTGCCGTGACAAGGCACACGGCAAAGACCTGTGCCGTGCGGATGCACACGGCAAAGGCCACACGTGGCCACCACCTGTGCAACCTGGCATTTGAGTGAGACCATATGGTCTCTTTGCCGTGTGCATCTAACCATGGCACATGGCAAAGGGGCGAGGTAAAGGTGCTGGGCAACGGGGATTTGCCGTGCGGTTTGCTCAAAAGCACACGGCAGAGTTCGAAGCGTTGCCGTGCTGTTTCCTGAAAAGCTCACGGCATAGTCCAACATTTTGCCGTGCCTGTTCTGGGCGAGCACACGGCAGAGTCTGAAGATTTGCCGTGTTGTTTTCTGAAAAGCGCACGGCAAAATTTTGGCGCACGGCAAATCCTCGAGGTTAGGGTTGACCACGACTTCGGACACAACGGCGCACGGCAAACAACTAGCGCACGGCAAAGGGGCTGTGCCGTGCTGTTTTGGGAAGGATCACGGCAAAGAACTTTTACCGACGTGTATTACGCCGTGTGGTCTTTGCCGTGCAGCTGAGCACAGCAAAGCCTTTGGCGTGTTCCGCAAGGCCTTTGCCGTGTAGAATGGCCGCACGGCAAAGATCCAGATTCCGGTAGTGATTTTTCAACAAGTTATTTTACCAAACCATTAAATAGGTTTCATGATACAAAACTGAAATCGGACAAATAGCTCCTGAAAAGTACTCCATGTGCACGTACTTGATCAAGAAAAAATATGCAATTTATATATTATTATATAATCTTGCTATCCTATATATACCAAGCAGATACATATATTCGCTGCCGGTGACAAATAAAATATCACTGGATTTTATTTGTCATGATACTTTGCGAACCAGAATATATTCATTACAATACATAATCATCACAAGCGTGGAGGGATTGAGTAGTCAGTACTCAAAAATGAAATAATGACCCAACTGTAATGGAAGTCACAACTAAATAAGGTAAGCACCAGCATTTTCCTTGTAATAAATTGTAACGTATGTCAGCCCTGGCTGGTGTACGGGGGTGAGTAGTACTACTAGTCCGTATTGGACTAGGAGTAGCTAGCTAGTCCATAAGAAGATCGAGTCAGCGAACCGCAACAAGTATATTCCAGTCGATCCGCCGACGCTCACACCAATGGACGTCGCCGATGAGATCGTCCGTTTGGCCGCCCTCTGCGGGCGGCGGCCATCCCCGGCACCACGAGACTGGTCGGAGCCCCACCGATGCCCTCTATCAGGTCATGTGCCACCTCCCGTCCTTTCACGGCCGCCTCAGCCTCGCCGCCGTCTGCCGTCATTGGCGCGCCGGCATGCGGCAAATCATACACTACGCTCTGCCCAAGCTGTGCCTGGCGCTCCCACGTCCATACGACATGTTCTTCACCTTCCAGCCCGGCTCCGGCTCTTCGATCTTGAAGACACATCATAATCATCCCACCACTCGTCAGCATGGCTACTACCGCGGCGCGACGAGCAGCCAGCTTCTCTTCGCGAACAATGACGGCTCCGGCGCGTACAGCCTGGTGAACCCTTTCACTGGGAGGGAGAGGCTGCTCCCTACCCCGTACGACCGCAAGGAGATGCATGTGCGGAAGATGGTGGTATGCCCGAATGGCCTCGTCGCAGCCATCCTCGGCGACGAGCGTTCCGCCAAGGTCGCACTCTGCGCGCCCGAGTGGTCGTGGTCGTGGTCGCTCGCAGGTGGCTCGCCGCGCTGGTACGCAGACATGGTCTTCTTCGACGGGAAGCTCTACGCGCTCACCAACGACGGTGACCTCCTCGCCTTGGATGTCGGCTACGACGGCTTGAGCGGCGAGCCCAGGATCTCCCAGGTCGAGTGCGTCATTAACGGCGGTGGCAGCAGCCGCTACACCTTACAGGAGTACACCCGAATGCGCTACCTCGTCGTCAGGCCACGCGGCGAAGGCCTGCTCATGGTCTGCAGGGTAATGCTAAAGCACAGCTCCACCTCGTACCAGTTTTTGGTGTTCCAGGCGGACCTCCCGTCGTGCCGGTGGGTCGAGATAGGCACCTTGGGCGACGACGAGGCGCTCTTCGTTAGCCGGCTAAGCTCCAGAGCCGTGCGCGCAGATCGGCACGAAGTGCACGGTGATCAGATCTTCTTCCTTGATGATACCGCCGGAATGCAAGGTCCACCCGTGGGAGATGCCTTGGCCAACGTGTATGACATGAAGGACAGGAAGGTTAGCGAGCTTCTGCCAAAACAACGGCACATGCATGCGGAGGTGCCGGCGACATGGCTCTTCTGGGAGGACGCCGACGCGGAGTGAGCCCGTATGAGTACCACGGATAATGAATTTTGTATCGTTGATTTACAAGTTTATTACTCTCCTTAGTGCATTGATGTCCGATGACTATGAGGAACTTCTACGCACATATGCTTTAGGTGAAACTGCATATGTGCATGTGAGGTCACAAAGTTTGGCATAACCATAATCAAGTCAAGAACTATAATGTACGGTTTGCGTATTGATCGGGCGACTGGATTTTCATTCCTAGTTCTTTTTACCGTGGGTAACTTGTACTATTGTTTACTTCTAAATTTGTTCGTAACTAAATAAACGGCTGACTGTGAACTTCATCTTTGTTCGTGGCTACTTATTATACATTTCATTTTTTTTGTCCACACGGCGACCAAACTGAAAATAGTTAGCTCATGGCTATATGTATATGCATCTACATCTGCTCTTGTCTCCCCACCACCACCGCTACTACCGCCTTACGAATGTATACATGCACGACAAGTTCATATATCACGGGTGAGTTTTTCTTTATATAAAAGCATGGGTTCTAGGTTCTGTTTAACCAGACACGCAAGCATCAAATTTGTTTCACAGACAAGGCATACGTATAGTAGCAAACTAGCAATTCGTCCTTTGAAAAAAAAACTAGCCAGGAGCTTTATAGACGATCAATTTTTATTTCATCACGGCTCAAAATAGCACAAATAGAAAAAAATAACTGGGAGGAAAATGACTATGTTACGGGAGGCCTGCCGCTAGAATAGCATAGCATGCAGCTGACGCGAATTCGGAGCGGAGTCCGGAAAGACCAGTAGGCCGGCCCAGTTCGTGTCAGATGCAGCGCGCGGCCCACCCCGACTCCGCACAGCCAGCACGAGACCACAGCTAGTCGGGTCCAAGTGTCCAACCGAGTCCACCCCACAACATTCCGCCGTGAGCGCGAGGAGGAAAAGGCTCTCCTTCCGCCCCACGCCATGGCCGCGAGTTCATCTCATATCTTGAATAACACATACGGAGTAATACCTAGACAACATGCACTCGGAATGTTCTATTGAGATTTTTAAGGATACTAAACTTGTTAAATTAGAGAGAGGAGAGGAAGGGATTCAAGGATTGATAACGTATTGGTGACTCGGACCATATTGATAGTCTCCACTTAGTTATGCCTAATCTTGAGAATATTAATACACTTATCTAGAACCATATGATATTCAAAAACCTATGGATAAGGGAACACACAAATCACCATAATACAATGGGACCGAATGTATTCCCATATTAACGTGATTCTTTTCTAATAATTAGGGTGAACATATTTTTAACAAAATATTACTGTTATATCTACAATAAAATAATAATAAATTAAAATTTTCATTTTATCACAAGAAAATAGCACGACGATTAATTATATTGTATAGAAAATCAGTATGTGTTCGATGAGCAGACTTAGGCTGGACCGACTGGGTCGGTGGAGACTATTTGCACATGTTGAAAAAATTCGAAAACCATATGTTTCAAAATATTCTGAAACAAATCCGCGTATAGCCAATGATATATCCCACTAACATGAAAAATGTCAACTATTAAAACTTTGTGTTCCCAGCTACACAAAAAAGACAATGTGTAGATGTGAGAATGTATATTTTTAAATCTATAAGTTTTGCTAGATTTGTTATTTTTGTGTAGCCCATAATATAAGGTATCTCAGATTAAAATTTTACACGTTTGTGGGATACATCATGGGCTACAGCTAGATTTTTCAGAGTTTTTAAAAACTCACAAATATGATTTTCAATTTCTTTAAATGGGAGAGATCACTGCCCGGGATCGCAATCCACTTCCTCCGATTGGGTTGACTTTTGCCGTTAGGCTCGATCAACATAAAAATACAACTCTTGATGTGCTCTACTCGGACGGAACCAACTAGTATTACTCGCACAAGTAATCTACTTCCGTTTGAACAAGACTTGAACACGAGCGACACGGGCCATGGCGTGCAAGCCAAACACACCCTAGATTAATTACAAGGAAACATTTTTTCCCTTGGAGTTTCTACAAGTGAAACATTTGAATGGACGTTTTTTTTTTTTTTTTGCGGGAAGATCAACTGATATTGCCACAAAGTCCATTACAGAGAGATCCAGCAAAGAAAGGAAATTACAAAGAGGCCCTCAGGATCCCGGTGTCGAAGACGAAACACAGTACGTATCGCCGGACGGAAGATCCACGGCGAAGCTACCAGGAGCCCCGACGCCGAAGAGGAAGATCACCGCCTCCAAAATCCACTCCGGCCACGCCGCCTTCTTCCCGACGCCGCCGTTTGGAGACCTACACAACCCTACACTATTTACACGACGGGATCCGGGGTTCCCCCACCCTCCCGCCGCCGAAGCGGCCGTCGGAGGGATGGGGAAGCCGCCGGATCGCCGCCGGCGAGGTGGGTTCACAGGTGCGCTCAGAAAACGATTGATGTACTGATCGATCGATCACATGTATGCATGTACGTAATTGAGACAATATAACACCATGATCGGTAGCCAGCTATCTCGAAAAGATTACACACCCTAGGTCGTTTTGGAAATCAAGCCATGCATGCTTGATATACTAATTAGCTTCTCCTCATGCCAGTCCACCACCTAAACTCGTACCGCTCCTCCTCCCTAATCTGGTCCGGTGAAGGCTTGAGATCCTCGTCGAGTCCCTCATCCATCCGGCGGAGATATTGATTGCTAAACATCTGAGGATTGCTCGCGAAGCACTGGCGCAGCAACGCCGTAGACGTGACGCAGGCGTCCCTGTTCTCCCTGACCCAACGCCGGGCCCAGCTCCCCTCGATCATCACAGAGTGGCCTTTGCAGTGGTTCATCGCCTTGATGAACTCGTCGATGCACCCGCCTTGGGCGACGTGATGCCTGACGACTGCTTCGGACGCGGCGTTCACCGCCTCATGCCGCATGAGCCCCATAACCTGTAAGAAATAGATCAGCTAAACATCGGTCAAACAGTTGATGGTGGGCACAAGTCACTAGCATCAATGAAACACTCTTTGATTCGGAAAAAAAAACGTACCTAAGAAAATTACTCGATCCACGATAACAATATTCCGGAGAGACAGGTTGAGCGGATCCGTACCGGCCGCTTAAATAGCAGGAGCACCAGCCGCCCTTGCAGCCACGAGCCCACGACCTGGTCGGACGGGTTAGAAAAGGTCCCCGTATTCTTCACGGGTTAGAAAAGGATTATTCATGAAGAAATTCATGTAGTTTTGGAAAATGTTCACGTGTCCAAATATAATGTTCACACTTTTGTTAAAATCTCACATGCTTAAAATAGAATCCTCAGGAATTTATTTTAAAAGAATTTTTTGTATTTTTGAGAGATATTCAAACGTCCAAAAAAAGTATACTGCCAAGCACCAGTGGCGGATGAGGAATAAATGGTAGGGGTGCCAGAGTTCGGATATCATGTTCAAGTATTTTTTAACACATCAAATGCACATAAAATCAGACTTATTGCTACTGGAATAAAAGAACTACATTTTTAAGGGGTGGCATGACAACCCCACTCGATACGCCCCTGCCAAACACACCGGCTAGGAGACTCCCGCCGTCAACTTATACATCCGGTTCGGTTCCCCTGACCTTCACCAGGAGGCAGGAGCTAGCTCTCCCTGTCACGCACCCGGAGGAACCCGTTCTCGATCAACACTTGCTTCCAGACGAACACCACAATCCCTTGCCCACATGTGTCGACTCGCGAGCCATCGTCGATTTTGACGGTTATGGCAATGCAGAAGAACCAGCGCGAGACTACAGCTGGCCGGGTCCAGCCAAGTCCACTCCACAACAATTAGTCTCACATTCCGTCACATGGGAAGTAAATAATACACATAGGCACGGTAAAAAAAAGTAAATAATACTCCCTCTGGTCCGTGATAATTGACGTAAAAATTGACCTACCGCGGTACAATTATATGGGGCCAGCGACAATCAATTCCGACCGGAGGGAGTACAAGTTACCCACGGTAAAATTGAACTAGGAATGAAATTTCAGTCGCCCCATCAATAAGCAAACCATGCATACATTATAATTCTTGACTTGATTGTGGTTATGCCAAACTTAGTGTGACCTGCACACATAAGCACGGAATTTAATTTCGCCCAAAACATATGTGTTGCAGACGTTCCTCATCGGACATCAATGCACTAATTGAGGAGAATCAACTTGTAAATCAGAATGAAAGCCTACCAGGACTAGCTCTTGATAGTTTTTGATATAACAGAAATCCACATTGTGAGAATTCCCGAAATTCTGCTCCCGAGTCAAACTCGGGTTGTTAGGAGCGGCGACGCGCCCCTAACCAATGGGCCACAGCCCGGTCCTCAAAATTCATAATTCTGTGGTACTCATACGGGCTCACTCCTCAGTGTCGGCGTCCTCCCAGAAGAGCCATGTCGCTGGCGCCTCCGCGTACCTGTGTTGTTGTTTCGGCACAAGCTCGCAAACTCTCCCGTCCTTCATGTCATACACGCTGGCCAAGGCATCGCCCAAGGCTGGACCTTCCATTCTAGCGGAATCATCAAGAAAGAAGATCTGATCACCGCGCACTTCGTGCCGATCCGCGCGCACGGCCCTGGAGCATAACCGGCCGATGAAGATTGCCTCATCATGGCCCAAGGTGTCTACCTCCACCCACCGCGACGACGGGAGGTCTGCCATGAACAACCAAAACCGGCACGTAGTCGAGCTGTGCTTTAGCATTATCCTGCAGACCATGAGTAGGCCTTCACCGCGTGGCCTGACGACAAGGTAGCGTATTCGGGTGTACTCTTGTAAGGTGTAGCGGCCGCCGCCACGGCCGTCAATGACACACTGGACGGCGGAGATCTTGGGCTCGCCGCTCACATCGTCGTAGCCGACTTCCAAGGCGAGGAGGTCCTCGTAGTTGGTGAGCGCGTAGAGCTTCCCGTCGAAGAAGACCATGTCCGCGTACCAGCGCGGCGAGCCACCCGCGAGCGACCACGACCACGCCCGCTCGGGGGCGCAGAGCGCGACCTTGGCGGAACGCTCGTCGCCGAGGATAGTGGCGACGAGGCCGTCCGGGCATACCACCATCTTCCGCACGTGCATCTCGCTGATATCGGACGGGACAGCAGGGAGCAGCCTCTCCCTCCCGGTGAAAGGGTTCACCAGGACCAGGCTGTACACGCCGGAGCCGTCGTCGTTTGTGAAGAGAAGATGGCTGCTCGTCGCGCCGCGGTAATAGCCGTGATAACGACGACTGGCAGGATGATTATGATGTGTGTTCAAGATCGAGGAGCCGGAGCCGGGCTGGAAGGTGAAGAACATGTCTGATGGACGGGGCAGTGTCAGGCACAGCTTGGGCAGAGCGTAGTGCAAGATCTGCCGCACGCCGGCGTGCCAGTGGCGGCAAACGGCGGCGAGGCTGAGGCGGCCGTGGAGGCAAGGGAGGTGGCACATGACCTGGTAGAGGGCGTCGGTGGGGAGCTCTGACCAGTCTCGTGAGGGCCGGGAGGGCCGCCGCCCGCAGAGGGCGGCAGAGCGGGCGATCTCGTCTGCGACGTCGTCCATCCTTGAGAGCGATCGATGCACCCGATGAAGTACCCTACGTGCGATCGTTTATAGTCACCTCCTTAGTCTAAATCGACATGTACTAGACTAACAACGATGATCCGAATACAACTAATCATATCACGTAACCTGCCTTTACTACTAGCTCTGTTTTCTAACTATATTTTGGAACAAGGGAGTAGCGTTAACTACTAAAATATCGGTTTTGCTAGTTCTCAATCGCATGAGAATTAACTTAGTTCTCAATCACATGACGTCATCAGTTGTAAGTGAGGTTGCAACTGATTCGGACCACTTGATTTGATTCGTGATTCATGCATCAGTTGCAAGTCAACTTGCAACTGAGATTTGATGACATCATGCGATTGAAAATTAAGTTAGTTCTCATTCGCCTGAGTTGCAACTGGACTTGCATCTGCTCCACACCGTTCGATTTGCTTTGTGATTCGTGCTAATCATGAGTTGCAACTTAACTTGCAACTGAGATTGATGATGTCTAGTTCTCATTCGATTGAGAGTTAGAGAGACCCCTAAAATATCATAGTTACCTTTTGTAGAACTCGTGCGCAACATATACTCACATTAGGTTCATGCAAAAAAAAACCTCTGGCAATATTTTTTTTTTGGCTGAAACAAAGTACAACGCAATCATTAACATACATGTGTATACACTCACATATGAACATCTCAGTACCGACATATCAGGTATTAAGATTGACGAGGTCAACCCACGCAACTCACAGTCGACGGGAACGTTGCATTTCCACTAAAGATACTAGATGATTCCCCACGCGTTGCAGCAGGAAATCATGTTAAAATGATTGTATCGTCTAAAAAGATAAATAAAATAACTGATGGGTAATAGTGTTTGATAAATATGTTGTATTGTAGTGTCGAAGAAAAACCCCACAGTCATGTAGCTTTATCTTCCATCAGGATGTAAACATGGACTTAATAGTAGATCCATATACGGTGTTGAGCAGCAGGTTTCATTCAAATTAGTTAGTTCATTGAAATTGAAAAATCTGTAACAATGATCTGAGCCGAAGGACCACACGGACACGGTACTATTATTTTCACAGTTTCTCCAGGTTCTAGCAGACCCATGTGCATATAAACAGTAAAAAGAAAGTGATTTACAGAAGTTATGCACAATAGCTGATGACAAAGCAACATCTATTTGATCTTGCCAAGTGAAGATAAAGCTCAGTCAAAACCGGGTACAACACAGTAGAGAAGTGCGGCTAAATATGTAGCGGACGACTCCAACACCTCATTAATTCCATATTCTAATATTTAAGAGGCATGAGGAGATTATTGCCAAAACATATCGACAATTCTGTTGTGCCAGCCTCATAGCTCAGTTCAATTATAGATACTGTACTATCTGTTTTTCTCATCCATGATTTTGATACCCAAATTGGGGATGTATATGCTTAACTGTGTTGGATACAACCAAACTTCCGGACAGCTCAACAAAAACAACTCCAGAACATATACTTCATTAAGAAGTGATTGTCCAAGATTAAAATAAAAATATCTAAATTCCTGGGTCAAATTCTTCTTCCTTTTTTTGTACAAATTAGAAGGAGAACGTCTGTGTTTTTTCCTCCGTATCTGCATGATGGAACAGCTTTTTATCTGTATATAAATCATGATACATTTCACAATTTCGAATAATAATTCATGTGAAACAAATTATACGGAGGCATATGACGAACAGAGATTTTGTTTATGGCCAACTAATTACGAAAGGAACTAAAGCAATCACGCCTCCAAATATGAGTTACCTGGCAACATTGCAGTTCTTGATTCATCCTTTTTTCTGAATAGTCATATAAAGGATAAGGACCAAAAATATATAGATTCGGACTCAAGATCTATAAAGTCCAAGCCTTTGGTGATCCTACCTTAGTAATAGTTGGAAAAATTGGACGCCGTGGTGAGAATATATCTTTCAGTCATGTATGTATAATTTGATATTGCTCTTCAGATGCAGTAAATAGAGGATCCGAATCACCGATGTAGCATTAATTTGGCTTCTTCAGGTTCATAATAACGTTGATTAAATTTGTCATCAACTCTTGCTCCACCCCTAGTAGCATACAGAAATAGGATCTAATGGATAGCCTCCGTCAGCCACAGCAACTGATCCGATTGAACACTCATCTGCAAGAAAAAACCTAGGACAACAACATCATTCATCAGCAACACCCTAAACATGCTGCCTCCATTTATCGAATCAGATATATTACTTGGTAGTCAGAATAATACATATAATTACAACTCCCCAAGACAGTGGAGACATCCGGAGAGAGGCCAGAAAAACCCAATCTGCCATTTGAGAAAGGAGAAGCGGCATCGACGATTGCGACATACAAATCGCCTAGCAGCAGGCCAGGACGAGAAGCAAGGTCATAGAGGGCGACCGATTGCATCGTCCAAATTGTCTAGCACCTGATGAAGTAGAGAGCTCAGGTAGCCCATCAACGGGGCTACAACCGGATGAACAATGCTCGTGTAGTTGTGTGGAAGCCGAATTGCGGAGGCTGGACGATGATGGATATGATCATATGATGCATCTGTCTCACGAGGGAGCAAGCTATTAATGGACAGAATGCTTCGTCTGCCTCGACACTGTGCAGGATGCCACCATCAATTTCTTGCAGGGGCGGACCTACGTTCAAAGGCTGGGGTCAATTGACCCCGGTGACTTTCAAAAATGCTTAAAGAAATAGTGTGTGTGCTAAGCTAATGACACCATTGATCTAGCATACTCAAGGTGAAACCATAATACATGACCCCGGCGACTGATTTTTCTGGTCCGCCCCTGATTTCTTGGCAGACATCATGGAGGAGAGGAAGATATGAAGGCGGCAGTTTCTATCTAGGAGTGGAGGAGACGAAGTTAACTCTAAAAACGGTACCAGATGTATTTCATTTTTTTTCTTTGTCCGTTTTACAAAAAAAGAAAGGCTTTTCCTGGTTGAAACAGTTGAAGGGTCGGTGGCCTAGAAGCTTGAGAAGGCTAGGAAATATAGATGGTCAGGTCAAAAAAAAAAAGGAAATAAATATGGTGACATGGCTTAAAAAAGATGATGTGGCATCCTGATGATGTGGCATAGCTGCATGTTTAGAGAATTGGGTTAGTGGGTGATGCATGTAAAATGCATATATGAACTTTGCACTATATCACACATATTCCAATCATATATACATCATATAAGGGTTATATTACTGTTATTTAATGATTTTAGAAAATAAATTAATTGTTTCCTATTTTTATGGAATTAACTCTGCGCATGCAGAAAACCCTATTTCTTTCATTTTATGTTTCAGGGATCCAAACGACGTCCAAAAATTATGGAAAAATACAGACATCATTATTTTGGAAGGAGAAGACCTCGGAGCAAAGGAAGCAAACAAACGAAGGCCAGAAAGCCGAAAGATGGTGGCCCACGCGGCTACTGTACCTGGCCGCGTGGGGCCCACTCTTTTGGGCCTCGGGGCTCCGCAGTCGTCGATCCTTTCTCCACCGCCTTCGTCTTGACCTAAAAACGCCAATAAAAAAGTCCCCTGGCGTTTCGCGAACCAAGCGCCGCCGTATCACAGAAACACGAAAATAGAGACCTAAAGCTGCAGATTGGAGGGGGAAAACTCCGGCGGGGCGCTGCCGGCGTGGTCTCCTTCATCTCCATCGACATCTCCACTGTCTTCACCATGAAGATGGAGTAGTCCACCTCTAGACTATGAGTTTGTGGAAATAACTTATGTATCTCTCCTCTCTCTTGAGTTTCACTAATGAGTACCGTATGAGCTGCTGAACATGATTACGGTCATATTTGTATTACCTATGTGGTGGATCTTTTTGTGAGTTAATATATGTTAAGATTGCAAATGTTTGTTTCAGTTATGAGTATAGATGCATATTATGTACCCCGTTCTTGTCTAATTTTTATGATCAAGCATGTTTATGAGGGCGTGTGGGGTGATGTGTGCATTAGTTGGAGTAACGGGGAGTGGAGAGTGCGGTAAGCTGACAACTGAAATATCGCGATCCACTTGGGTTTTTACCTTAATTTGTTACCTCACTAGGGATAAACAAAAATACCTTCCTGCCGGGGTTGAGGGTGATCAAGCCTCTTCTCTATGACTAGATCCAGCATGTTCTTATTTTAACTTCATGTCATGAAACTTATTGCTATACTCTGAGTCATGTTAATTACTGAGGTGTTATGATTTAGTTCGCATCTTGGTGGAGTATAAGTGAGACTAATAACCAAAAGGTCTCTATGTTAGGACGTGATGACCATATAACTGTCAACTTGATATCAAACTTTGTGCTTGCAATCTCATATGTCAATTCTATGTCCACTTGTCTGCCACACCACTTAAAGAGAGAGTGCATAAGTGAAACCATGAACCCCGGTCCATTTTTAATCATAAGAAACACCTTTCCAACCACTTTTGCCACCTTGCCATTTTCTGCCATTTTTAAATCCGAAAATACAAAAACACTTTTCCATCTTGCATCCATCATAAAAATCCAAAAATATATCATATATCATTGCCATCATCATCCTACCATATTCATCCACCATCATTGCATATTTATTTTGATATCATTCTACACCTTGTGCTTGACAACCACAGGTAAGGCTGAGGACCAAAACATTTAACTTTGTTTTGCAGGTAACCAAAAGAAGGACAAAGAAGATAAATCTACCACTACTGATTCCCCGAGAGTTCGATATTAAACTCTTTGTGCTTGCAATCTCATATGTCAACTCTATGTCCACTTGTCTGCCACACCACTTAAAGAGAGAGTGCATAAGTGAAATCATGAACCCCGGTCCATTTTTAATCATAAGAAACACCTTTTCAACCACTTTTGCCACCTTGCCATTTTCTGCCATTTTTAAATCCGAAAATACAAAAACACTTTTCCATCTTGCATCCATCATAAAAACCCAAAAATATATCATATATCATTGCCATCATCATCCTAGCATATTCATCCACCATCATTGCATATTCATCCACCATCATTGCATATTTATTTTGATATCATTCTACACCTTGTGCTTGACAACCACAGGTGAGGTTGAGGACCAAAACATTTAACTTTGTTTTGCAGGTAACCAAAAGAAGGACAAAGAAGATAAATCTACCACTACTGATTCCCCGAGAGTTCGATATTAAACCCTCGCGAGTCACCCTCGTGGGAAAAACACCATTACCACTACTACATACTCTGCACTTGGAGGCTCAACCTAACCCCGTATACTTTTCACTGTAGGTATCTACTACGGGTATCAAGACTGTTGTCTGGCGCCGTTGACAGGGAGATAGAAGCAACACCACAATATATCCCCTAGTCAACTTAGCGATCAGCAGTGGGACGACCTATTTAGTTATATAGGATTCCGACTAAATAAGAAGCATCGGCCTCAAAACTAGATGTGAATTCTGATGAACTGGGATACAACCACCATTCTAACATCCATCTATTGTTATTGGTTCTCTAATATAATGTTCCACACGAGGCATGCAAAGTGCTTCAAATTATGACGAGATCATGGTAGAGCAGAGCTCATTGTGTGAACCCGTCGACTCAAATCCATAAAATCCATACGGATTTCATCCCATGTAGTCCACTGATCCCATGGGCTTTACCAAGGACTTTATTTGAAATTTCGGAACACACCGGTTAGTCGAACTACGTGTGCCTCCAGACCCGAGCCGCGGTCACGAGAAGCAGAATGCAACAAGTGCCACGAAAAACATCGTGCGAGATCTTCACACAAATCGGCCAAGCGATTTCCGAGAAATATGTGTTGTGTGTAAGAGGAGGAAAATTATTTTACTTTTTTTTAGAATTGAATAAATGTTTTACCGTCGTGGAGACTTATTTTACCGGAGGCCTGCCGCTAGCCTAGATCACTGGAATTTCGGTCAGGGCAAAGAACGCCCAGTAGGCCCAGCGCGTGTCCAAGCAGGGCCGTATCCGCCCGCGGCCCACCCCCACCCCGACCCGCAGAACCAACTCATATAGCTGGGTCGGGTCCAGCCCAGTCCACTCCACAGCAGTCTCACCTTCCGCCGCGAGAGAAGCCTCTGCTTCCTCCCCACGCCACGCCATGGCCGCGCCCGCCGAGCCCGACGCCCGCCGCGCCGTCGCCCTCGCCAAGTACCGCGGCACCCTCCTCGCCTGCCGCGAGCTCGAGTCGGTCGTCGACACAGGTAGCTCCTCCTCGCTCCTCCCCCTCCGCCGCCGCTTATCTCATCTGGGGGTAAACCTAGCCTGTACGGCGTCCCTCCGCTCGAGCCGCCGACGCCGACGAACGGGCGGCGGAATCGGCCCCTGCGCTCCGCCCTCCGCCTTGGCTCTGCTCCGATTGCGGAGGTTCCGCCGGGATTAGGATGGCTGGTTTCGGCTGGGGTTTTAGGCCGCGCGCTAAACCCTCGCCCTTTTGTGTTTAACCCCTGATCGCGTGCTAAATTAACCCCTGATTTACTTGTTTCGAGATTAGATTTCGCTTTCTAGTTGGTAGATTCCGGATCCGGACACTATTTGCTCACGGGAAGCTGTGCCTCTGCGCTGAATCTAGCTAGGGTTGGCATGATTAATTAGTTCTGTGCTGTGGGGATTGGTGATTGGAAGCAGAGCGCTTGGTTTGTGTATCGTTTCAGTGCAATGCTATCATGCTAGTACGCGGTGCAATGCAAGTAGTAGCATTTTTAGATGCCGATTGGCAGGAAATGTCCATGCTCCTGTTAAATTGGTCCCTGCTCTGCTCCTGTCGAGCATTTTGTTTTTCTGAAAAGGGTGTTGAGCATTTATACGCTGCTATGCAATCGGTTTGCTTGCTTGCGACGTGATTTGTCATCAGAATGATAGTATTTTACTTTATGTTTTTCAATGCAATGTTTTGATGTAGTGCATATATGCATGCAAGTAGCAGCATTTTATCTGCAGATTTCAGCGAAAAAGGATGGTAGCATTTTATCTTGCAAGTAGCAGCATTTTATCTGTTCGTCAGCATTTACTGCTGCGCAATACTGCATTTCTGCTTGCTGGGGATACAAATGTATCCTGCCATTTTCAGGTTCGGTGGTGCTCATGGTGTTTGACTCGCATTGCGATTGCAGGGCGCGAGAACCTGAAGCAGACTAAGAAGGACCTTAAGAAAAGTGAGGAGCATATCAAGGCCTTCCAGAGCTCTGGCCAGCTTGTGGGAGAGGTGATGCGCCCGCTTGACAATGACCGCTGTGAGTGTGAACTGGCAGCTTCATCGACCCTGCCTCCACCATCTAAATCGTTGCGTTCTCTTCCTGCGCTGACGAGAACTCGCTGTTCTTTCATTTGCAGTTATCATCAAGGCTAGCTCCGGTCCTCGATACCTTGTTAACTGTCGCAGTAAGCTGAAGGTGGAGAACTTGACAACGTCCACACGTGTGTGTCTCGACATTGCCTCCCTTACCATCGTGCGCATTCTTCCGCGTGAGGTATAGCCCTGTTTGAGAACATTTGTTATCTGTTCGTGCAGTTTATTATGTTCTCCATTACTCGAATCAAATGCTGGATGTTATATTTTGAGGACGTGATTTACCATTATACTTTCTTCCAGGTGGACCCTCTAGTGTTCAACATGATTCATGAGGATCCAGGTAACATCAGCTTCTCTGCTGTTGGAGGGCTATCTGACCAGATCAGGGAACTTAGGGAGGCCGTTGAGCTTCCTATCATGAACCGTGAACTGTTCGGCCGAGTTGGGATCAAGCCACCCAAGGTATATATATTCATCAACGCACATGCCTGCATTCCTTTCGGTCCAACGGGTGGAGCTATTAAAATAGAGTTAATGTTTGCTAACAACCATTTGGCTCCAGGGAGTGCTCCTCTATGGCCCACCTGGCACAGGGAAGACGTTGCTGGCAAGGGCTCTTGCAAGTAACATAGATGCCAACTTTATGAAGGTGTGCGATCTTAGTATCTTCAGCAGTTCTGCTCCCTTTTCAAATATATAACTGTATGTTCTTACTTATCTGTATTGGGTGCAATAGGTTGTCTCAAGTGCTATCATTGATAAGTACATTGGAGAAAGTGCTCGAATCATAAGGGACATGTTTGCCTATGCACGTGATCATCAGGTAAGTTAGTGCCTCTTTCGACCTCTTCTCATCTTCATCTAATAAAGTTCTATGCTTCAATAACTTACGTGTGAGCATTATGAAAAGGCCATTTTTTTCTTGATTTTCTTTAGTTCTGTTTATCATAAAAAATAATAAACGACTTATTGTTATACTCGATAGATACCGGACTACAGTTGCTCTTATCTCTAAAACAAATATCAACAGTCTCATTTTATAACAGAAATGTGCTGTATATATACATAGAATGCTCTGCATTTGGTTTCCAGTACGGTCTTCCCAGCTTAGTCACTAAATATTGTTGCTGTTTCCATTTTATCTGCCCAGCCATGTATCATCTTCATGGATGAAATTGACGCAATTGGGGGAAGAAGATTCAGTGAGGGCACAAGTGCTGATCGTGAGATCCAGAGGACGCTCATGGAACTGCTAAACCAATTAGATGGGTTTGATGAACTTGGAAAGGTATATATCTAGGGCGCCCATATTTCTACTGCTAGATTTCATGGCTTTTTGCTAAACCATTTAGATTGCATTCAGACCTTTCATGCATGCATGGCATTTCCGTTCGAATGGTTTCTGGATGTATGTTCAATTATTTTACATTATTGGAATCTGAACCTTTTGTCTGTGGCTGGTTATTTCTTAGCTAAAAATATGCTTAACTTTGAGGAATATAATCACTGTTTGCATACAATTCTTTCTAGCTGTCCTCAAAATTTGGTATTTTTTACCTCAAAGTTTGCTGAACTTTCAAGAATGATATCGCTGTTTGTACTCACTGCTAGCATAAACTTTGTTTGTACTAGATGCATTTACTTGTTGTGGGTGCTTCCGATTGTTTTTGTCTAAACATATTTGCTTCCCTTGTTAAACATTCAGGTGAAGGTGATCATGGCGACGAATCGCCCGGACGTCCTGGACCCTGCGCTCCTACGCCCTGGGCGTCTGGACCGCAAGATCGAGATCCCTCTCCCCAACGAGCAGGCGAGGGTGGAAATCCTCAAGATCCATGCTGCTGGGATGGCCAAGCATGGCGAGATCGACTACGAGGCTGCCGCCAAGCTAGCAGAGGTGAACTCTTCTTCTTCTTTGTCCCACCTAGGAAAAAGCTCATATCACAACTGAAGTTCCTCTGCTGAACCCTTTCGTCATTTCAGGGATTCAACGCCGCTGACATGCGCAACGTGTGCACTGAGGCTGGCATGGCGGCGATCCGGTCGGAGCGCGACTACGCCATCGACGAGGACTTCATGAAGGTGCGTTGGTGTCTTGCCTGCCTGCCTGCACTTTTCTCGTCAAATGTAGACACATCGGCGCCATTGACCGTAGGGCCTTACTTTCTGCTACATGGATGTTTGCAGGGGGTGAGGAAGATCGCGGACGCAAAGAAGCTGGAGTCGAGTGCCGACTACAAGGCGGACTTCGGCAAGGATTAGAGACATTGACAGGGCGGATTAACCAGCTAGCTGATCCCTTTTTTGACGCAGAGGTTTAGATACATGTCGTATCCATTGACATTTTGAACAAGGAAGTCGTATGAGATGTACAATTCATGCGCGACCGTAATCCTGATCCGTAGGATGACACATCCAGCACCCGAGCCTGTCCGGGATGTAACGAAATTGATATAATCCTCAGTTATCTTAGTTTTTGCATGTACTGTTACAGTCCACTAAGTTTGCTGGTGGGTAGATGAAATGGGAGGTTTTGTTAGACTGAAATGCTGTGCTGGTGCGTCCTTATATAATTTTGCAATGATGCATGTCTTTCCAGTTGTGTCTGGGACAGAAAATCTCCTCTTGTGCAGCTTGCAAATGTTACAGTCCACTAAGTTTGATATAGTCTCGCTGTTTCCTTCAGAGATTTTATCAAATCTATCGAAATGTTAAACCATCGTTGTTTATGTACTGCTTGAAATGGTTTAGTGTATACTGTATAATCATGTAGATCTGTTCACCAACCGCCAGTTCTTAGCAGCTAGATTAGACTGCATTGCCGTATCATGGCAGGCACGTCGTGCTTGGAATCTATCAAATCGGATCTTACATATTTCTAGGAAAATATATGTACATATACAATGTGATGTCATACATACTCAAGTGGCACGTGCTCCATGATTGTGTGGTTTTCCATCATTTTTGGGCTTGCATGAGGATGAGGGGGACGTGCACAGTGGGTGGCTGTGCGAGATCAGCTAGTCTCTCATGTACTCACCATCAGCATCATGCAGCGGCCGGCCACTGTCGACTCTTCTTCCAACGGCGTCTTTGTGAAATTTGGAATATGAGGGTTAGCAAAATACTACTACTGCAGTACCTAATTCTAATCTTCTAACAAGCCTTTTGCATTGTTACCCAAAATGACAGTCACATAGATGAACAACAACATAGTAGATTGTTCTATGTGCTTTATCATGACAGGAAACTGAGAAATATGCGTAGTCATCCAGGTGTAGCTGCCAATCAATTAATCATATATTTATATAATTCCGTATCATGGGTTCCACAACTATATTTACTTGCAACAAAAAACAATTATGGCGGCAAGGAATGATCAAGGGCCAAGAAGACCCTGCACAAGGAACCCTAGATCATCATGATCCCCAGGGCCGCACCCCTGAAACTCCTTGCTTCTCCCATTCAGGTTGGAACACAAAATGGATTTTATTCTGATATTCCGACTGAAGGTGACGATCCGTTATTCAAAATAGTCTAATGTGCAGCTACAGTTACACCACAGAAAAGTTCCATTGGGCAAAAAAAAAAAAAAAAATAGGCCTATGAAAACTCCGGGAAACCTGTTCCTGAGGAATTCTCTCCGTGTATGCATATATCTCTTACCGGAACTGCGCCGTCGTCAAGTGGGGAGGGGGAGGAGAAGGGGGGCTTTGATACAGACTGAGGCGGTGACACAGTTAGGTGCACGTGTATGGTTTGAGCCGTTCGTAATTAATAGGACGGTAAATGTTTATAGCAGAGTGACAAATTGTTTCAGATCTCAAGCAGTTAACCAAGCTTACAACTATAGATTCGAAAATTCGGTGGCCTGCGAGTGACATTTAGTGGCATGATCACTATGCGAACTCAGGCTGGGCGTTCGGGTTTACCCGAAATTTCAGGTCGGGTTTTACGGGTTTTCTAAATATCGGGTTTTCAGATCTGATACCCGACTTTTCCTCTGAAAAAATCATTACCCGACAAATCGGGTACCCGAGAATTCGGGTGCGGGTTTTCCCGATTGGCCCGAATAATGTTGCGAGATGTGAGAAAAGTGGCAGAACCGCAAGAGGCGAGGTAGGAAACAAGGTCTGCGAGCCGCATGGGGAAGCCCAAGCCCCAGGAAGCAGCGGAGAGCCTGTCGGCGGCCAGCACGGCTGGCTGCGGGGGGGAGTTGAGGAAGTGTAGCCGGCACCGGGTACGTCGGAGAGCGTGTCAGCGGCGGCCGGCAGAGTAGAAGGAGCGTGGCGGGCGGCCGGCCGGACAAGGACTTGCGTCAGTGCTTCAGCGCCTGCGTGAGGGATAAGATCATAAGAGACGAGAGAGAAGAAGAAGCTAGCGAGACTGCGAGATCTGGAATCCAGGATCGATACAACTCCATGCGTGTATATGTGAGTTGGTTGTTGGACCTGGCAGCTCAATGCCTTGCGATGTTGGACCTGGGCCGAAAGTGGAGATTCATTTATTGGGCTGCTGCGCACACACGTTACGACACTGATTTTCTGTATAATAACTTCGGGTTATTCGGGCTAATCGGGTACCACGAGTTAATGCCCGAATTACCTGAACTAATTTCGGGTTTTCAGAACTGCCACTCGATTAAGGGCTCGGGTTTTCAGGTTCGGATTATACGGGTTCGGGTCCAGGTTTTTCGGGTTCGGAATTCGGGTATCGGGTTTTATACCCACCGTGAATGCGAACAGTAAATTGAAGTTCTTAATAGTGTGCCAAATTCTGGGCCATATGAAAAGATATTGACACAATAGTGCTTAATTTGACAAGAAAAACTAAGCCAAAGCTAGAAAACACTTGTTAATTGAAGGTACAAAATTTGAGATCTCATGGTATTCGTATGCGCTCACTCCTTTGCGGCTAATTTTTTTTAAATAATACACTAAAATTATTTAATTACAGGAATAACACGCGTTTCAAATTTTTTCCAAAAATAGGATCCCGTCGTCTTCGTCAATGACGACGTCGACCTGTCGTCGTTGGCAATGACGAGAGGGCCCACAGGTCCACGCGTCGAACGCTTACTGGCTGAGCCACGTCATCGCAGTCGCCTCGCTGGCTTGTCGTCTTCGCTGGCCTGTCGTCCACGCCGATGACGACATTGGTGGGCCCCGTCGTCCACGGCAATGACAGCCCGGCCGCGCGATTTCCTCTCTCTTCACTTATTTCTTCTTCCTCACTCGCGTGTGTTCTTTGTTCTTCGTTTCCTCTCACTGCTCCCACACAAACCGAATTAAATCTCCATTTTATACCAATAATCTTCAGATTTGCCACCATAAATCGGTGCTAGAAGGTTAAGAGAAGCTAGGGGAACTCCGATCTGTTGATGGGATAGCTCGTGGAGGTTGTGGTGATGGTTGGCGGGTGGGGGTGATGGTGGTCGTGGAGGGCTGCATGGTGGTGGTGGTGGTGGTGCTGGAGGCCTGCATTGTGGTGGTTCTGCTCGTGTTGGTGCGCCGTTGATTCGAGACTGCCGGACGGCGTTGCCTCTCACGCTTCAAGGGTATGATTCGACGGTCATATGCTATATTTGTGACGGTAGTAATTTTGTAGTGCTATATTTGTTATATGTATGAACATGCGTTGTTAAGAAATAGTTTGTGACGGTAGTAAATATTGTAGCTATATTTGTAGTAAATATTTGTAGGTATATTAACGATGGTAAATATTTATTTATGTCAGCGGAGATGTCGGATTTAGTGAAGATCAGGTTTTTCTATGGTCCTGGTAGAGTCCAAATTTGTGAAACGGGAGCTGATCTGAGTGAGTTTGCTTATATAGATGTTGACCTCCCAGCTCCTCAAACATGGTCTATAAGTGAGGTAAAAAATTGGGTGACGGAAAGTTTAGGGCTTGATAGTCAGACACAGACCGTCAGTGTTCATGCTTTGTGGAGCAATTCAAGGACAAATATTTACTTCGTTTTGAAACCACTGGAGTCTGATTCTAAATGGGCGGGATGGTTAAAAGGTTGCGCAAAAAGGAATTGTTCTCCTTGTGCCCTAGTCCTTCCCGCCTTCAACGAGGTCAGTGTCCCTGAGGACGAGTTTTCTGCCCATGAAGGTGAGGGTGCATATGATCCTGGCCAGGGAAGTGAGTCTATGTCAAATTATGTGTCTGATTTTGGTGGAGGTGGGTACGACTCAGGCCAGAGCAGTCAAGTTGAAGGAGAAAATGAGGTAAATGACAGTGGGGAGGTGGATGGCGACGAGGTAGACGGGCAAATGAACGGGCACATGCAGAACGAGATGGAAGCTGAAGATATAGATGGCTATAGTACTGAAGGCGATGATTCCGATGAGTCAGACGGAGAAGAGAACATAGATGAGGTACCAAATCCTGCAGCATGGGATCGGGACTTTTCTACGACCATGACCGTAGATGATGGTCATGATTCAGCATGGGAATATCATGAGAACAACATTGCGAAGGGTGCTATGTATACTGACAAGCAAGCTTTGAGGGATGCAGTCATCAAATGGGCATTGTCCACCTGGAGGGTTATGAATACTGTGGTGTCCAGTCAGAAATATTTGACAATGGAATGTGCTGAAATAAATTGTCCCGGCAGGGTGCATGGACATCTCCCAAAGAATGGTTATAGCTGGAGGATAAGTGACTTTGTACCTCACACATGTCGAATTGACAGTATCCCTAAAGAGCATCGTAATCTTTCTTCCACGCTTATAGCTCGGTCGCTATACACCGAGATAGTGTCATGCGCATCGATGGAAGTTAGTGCCCTCCAAACAAAAGTGGCTGTCAGATTCAATTATGAAATATCTTATGGCAAGGCTTGGAGGGCTAAGCATATGGCGCTTGAGAACAGATTTGGTTCATATTTCGACTCATATGACTCTGTTATACGGCTGCTGCATACTCTGCAGTACCGGAATCCAGGCACCTATGTAGAAATCCAAGATTTGTTCAGGCCAGAGTTCCCAAATGTGAGGGTGCTGCATCGAGTGTTTTTCTCATTCGCCGTATGCATCGAGGCTTTCAGACATTGTCGTCCGGTGATATGTGTAGATGGCACATTTCTCACGGGCAAGTATAGGGGACAGATCCTGACTGCAATTGGTCAAGACGGTAACAATCAAGTTGTGCCCCTCGCATTTGCTTTTGTGGAGAGCGAGAACATTGACAGTTGGACTTGGTTCTTCAGGCAACTGAAGATAGCTGTTGTGAAGGATAAGCCGAATGTGTGCATCCTTCACGACAGGCATGCAGGCATACTCAGCGCGATAAAGACACTAACCAATCCTGCGCCTGAAGAACAGACTCCATGGCAAGACATGCAGAGCCGTTGGTGCATGCGCCATCTAGGTGCCAACTTCTTCTCGCAGTTTGGAAATAAGGACCTGATGAATTTATTCAAGAAACTATGCAAGCAGAACCAAGAATGGAAGTACACGGCGATACGTGATAGACTTGAGTTGTGCATACAGAGACATGTTCGGGACAGGAGGGCTGCACGAGCACGAGCTGTTGCTGACCATGCAGCAGCTGTTGCTGCACAGTTAGCTGTTGGACCCGTTCCCGAGGAGGACGTGCCTATTGGTCTTTGCGACCTACCCGGATTTGACCCGCCTGGAACTAGGAGAAGACGTGCGAGGTCAATTAAAACTTTTCAGCAATGGATAGAGCATGAACCTTTGGAGAGGTGGTCTTTGTTGCACGACACACATGGAGCAAGATACGGTGTCATGACAACGAACCTGGCTGAAACATACAACTTTGTCCTCAGAGGAAACCGTGCGTTGCCACTAACAGCCATCGTGGAGGGCATTTTCTATGGCACGGTGAAATATTTCAGAGAACGACGTGAAAAAGCTGAGAAGCATATGATGGACAACCCGACCTCGCCCTACTGTGAGAAGATTACGAAGTACATGAATAAGAAGCTGGCTAAATGTTGCTCCCACTCTGTAACTGCCGTTGGGAATCAAGAAAGGAGGTTCGAGGTCCGGCTATCCCACAACAAGTTCGGATCTGCAAACGTGGTGAGGACGCATGAGGTGAAGATTGGTAATGAGGTTTGGCCAACTTGCGAGTGCACCTGCAACAAACCAAAATTGCTTCACCTTCCGTGCTCCCATGTCCTTGCTGCCTGCAGGCAGTTAGGGTTGAACGCAATCTCCTTTGTGTCTTCATATTATATGAAAGAGGCAGTTATCAATACTTGGACAGGTGAGATGCTGGGATTTCGATCAATGGGTAACTTCAACACTGTACCCCTAGGTGAGAGGCGGTACATACCAGCTCCTGAGCTACTGCGTGAAGGGGTAGGCAGACGACAGTGTCGTCGCATCAGGAATGATATGGATGAATCCGAGGCCGGAGGGCGCACAATGCAATGCCTTCAATGCAACCAATTTGGCCATACGGACCCTGATTGTCCCACTTTTCCTGGAGAGAGACCTCCCGTTCGTGGACGTGGTAACCGGCGTGCGCGAGGACGAAGAGCGAGAGGAAGAAACTAGGGGTCGCTATGTTCGAATTTGTATTAAGTGTGGCACTATGTTTGAATTTGTATTAAGTGTGAAACTATGTTTGAATTTTTAATAAGTGTGGAACTATGTTTGAATTTGTAATAAGTGTGGAACTATGTTTGAATTTGTAATAAGTGTGGAACTATGTTTGAATTTGTAATAATGTGGAACTATGTTTGAATTTGTAATAAGTGTGGAACTATGTTTGAATTTGTAATAAGTGTTTTTTCTGTGTTTGAATTTGTAATAATTGTGGAACTATGTTTGAAATTTTTGTACTTTGAATTGTGTCTGCAGGGATGGAGGGCATGTGGTTGCTTAATCCTCACATTGATAGTGGGCATCGTGCTAAGGCATTAGAGGGGAATCCAAGGAAACTTAAGCCCCTAGTCTGTCGCACGGCAAAGGAAAATTGGAGGATTCATCCTGCGTGGGTACAAAGGTACTGGTCGTATTTATTTTACAGACGCATGTTTTTTCTATGTCCACAAGTTTCACGTACTCTTGTTTTATTGTGTATACGCAGGTTGAAATGGGCCGGGCTCTTACCTTTCGCGCGTCTAGTAGAGGCCACAGAGGGATCCGCGCGTATCGTGATGGACAGTTCTTTACTCAGCTGCTTGGTTGACCGATGGAGGCCCGAGACCCACACGTTCCACTTTCGCTGGGGAGAGATGGCTCCTACTCTACAGGATGTATCATACTTGCTAGGTTTACCTTTGGCGGGTGAGGCCATAGGCCCTTTGCAGGCACCGGTTAATTGGGAGGACGATTTGGCAGCCCGTTTCGGGGTATTTTTGACGGTGCTCCACTTTTAGAGGCGGGTACTCACGGGCCCAAGCTTGATTGGTTGCTTGCCTTTCAGGTTAGTTCATTAATATAGGTCCACGATTTTACTAATCATTTATTTCTCATTTGTCGTTATACTAATTATATTTTTACCATTAATATAGGTACAGAAGTTTCCAGAGTATCCAGATAATATGGAACCGGAACAACTGAGTCGCAGCTTGGAGGCATACATCATGTGGCTTCTTGGTAAGGTGATGTTTACCGAGAACCATGTCGACACTATTAGCGCGCGCTACCTCCCTTTCGCACGGGAGATCGCTGATGCTGCTGGGCGAGAGCACATCAGACAGAGGAGTTGGGGATCCGCTGTGTTAGCGGCTACATACCGAGCTATGTGCAACGGTTGCATGCTGAAGGCAGATAAGTCAGCCTTGCTCGGGTGCCCTCTTTTTCTGCAGCTATGGTCGTGGGAGAGGTTCTCTATTGGACGCCCATTTATACCTGACAAGTCTTTCCCATTGTGGGAGATCCATGACGGTGACAACATCGACATGCCTACTTTTGCGACTGTCTATGCACGCTATAAGGTATGCATCTTGTTATATTTTTATACATCACATGTACTTTCTACGAACTAACTTCTGTTGTACGCAGAGACGTTTTGCTACTGAGCAGACAAAGCAAGTGTACATTGCTTTTAATGAGCAATTTGATATGTACACTTCGGTAATCTGGGAGCCGTACACCAAGGAGCTTATTCAACGAAGATACCCGGGAGGTATTTCGGATCTCTACACACGTGACCGAGATTATTGGATGACAAAATCGAAAATCATCTTCGATATATTCGTGGAGGAGATGTCCCAACAGAGGGTTATGAGGCAGTTTGGTCTTCGACAGTTGGTAGATCCTCCTCCAGTAGAGCATCCCCTCCCAGAGGTGCACCACAGGTATGTGTTAAGTTGTTTATTTCCTAAATTATTCCTACTACATCAGTTTGTACTGATAAAAACTCACCCAAATTATAGTACCTCGAGGATGGGGATTAGGTGGACCGCGAAAAAGGGCGGGAGGAAATGGGCGGGAGAAAAATGGCGGGACGAAATGGGCGGGAGAAAAAGAGCGGGAGGAAATGGGCGGGAGAAAAAGAGCGGAAGAAAAATGGCGGGACGAAATGGGCGGAAGAAAAAGAGCGGGAGAAAAAGAGCGGGAGAAGAAGGGCGGGAGACAAATTGCGGGAACGACCGGGAAACACAAAAATTAAATCGTGAGTTAGCGGTTTTTTCTTTTTTTTTGGCCCTATCGTGCTCTGCTGCCGCGCTTTGCCGTGGAAGGGCAACGTCGTCGTCGGCAAAGACGACAGGCGATCGTCGTCCTCCACAAAGACGACGTTGCATGGCCTCCCAGGACGACAGACCAGTCGTCATCGTCAACGACGACAGCCTGCTCGTCGTCCTTGTCAACGACGACAGGGCAACGTCGGCATCAGCGAAGACGACGGAATCCTATTTTTGCAAAAAAATTAAAATGCGTAATATTTCTGGAATTAATTAATTTTAGTGTATTATTTAAAAAAAATTAGCGGCCTTTGCGTCGGCGTCCTCGCGGAAGAGCCATGTCGTCGGCACCTCTCCATCCCCGTAGGAGTGCGTTGGCAGCACCTCGGTAACGCTCCCATCCTTCATGTCATACACATTGGCAAAAGCATCGCACAAATAGTCCTGGACCTTCCATTCCGGCAGAATCATCCAGAAAGAAGATCTGGTCGCTACGCACTCCGTGTCGATCTGCACGAACAACCCTGGAGCATAGCCGGCCGACAAAGAGCGCCTCGTCGCCACCCAGGGTGTTTACTTGGACCCATTGCGACGACCCGAGATCCGCCTCGAACACCGCAAGCTCGTAAGTGGTTGAGCCATATTCTAGCATGATCCTGCAGACCATGAGCAGGCCGCGGCCGCGTGGTCTCACGACAAGGTAGCGCATTCGGGTGTACTCCTGTAAGACGTAGTGGCAGCTGGCACCTGCAACGACACGCTCGACATGGGAGATCCTGGGCACGCTGCTCGCGTGGTAGCCGACCTCCAAGGCGAGAAGGTCCCCGTCGTTGGTAAGCGCGTAGAGTTTCCCGTGGAAGAATGCCATATCGGCATACCAGAGCCACGGGACAAGCGTGCTGAGAGACCACAACCACACCGACTCCGGCTTACAGAGCGCGACCTTGGAGAAATTTTCATGTCCGACGATGGCGGCGACGAGGCCGTCCGGGCAGACCACTAGCTTCCGCACGGGCATCTCCTCGCTCCAGTAGTCTTCTTGGTGACCCGCCGGGTCGTCCTCGTGGACGCGGACACCGGACGGAACAGGGAGCAGCCTCTCCGTCCCTGTGAAAGGGTTCACGAGCTTGTACACGCCGTCGCAGTCGTTGTCGGAGAGAAGCTGGCTGCTAGTTGCGCCACGGTAGGAGCCACCGCATAAATCCTTACGGTGCTTCAGGACTGGGGACTCGCCGGCTTGGAAGGTGAAGATGCTCCCGCACGGGAGCGCGAGACACAGCTTGGGCAGGGAGCGGGGCAAGCGTAGATGCACGGAGCTGCGTCAATGGTGGTTGACGGCGGCGAGGCTGAGGCAGTCGTGGATGGACGGGAGGCGGCGCATGACCTGGTAGAGGACGTCCCTGGGGAGCTCGGACCAGCGACTACCGGTGTTGTCGTTGTTGTCTCGTGGCTGGGCCTGGGAGCGCCACCGGCTGCAAGCGGCGCCGAGGTGGTTGATCTCGTCGGCAAGGTCCTCCTCCATTGGTGAGAGATTTGGGTGCACGTACTCGATGGATGGAGTAGATGTAGGCCGGATCGATCTGGTCGGATTTCGCTCTTAGGATGGATGGAGCAAGCCAAAGCCGACTCCAACTAGAACCTGGCAGTATGGCACTACTAAACGGACGGAACCAATAATGTCAACAAAAAAAACGGACGGAACCAACCAGTGCTTCCGTTTGAACATGACTTTGTTCGATTCGGCCACATGAAGCTAACACGGTAACACTTTCCAAATATAACTCGATCAACACTCGAACTGTCCAAAGGGAGGTCGGACTCCATGGAGACCCATTTTTGGAAAAACAATTCTTCCAAATCTTATAGTTTTAAAGTTTCCAAATATATGTAAACAAACTTCGATGTAGATTATGTCGAATTCTAACAGTGTGCATAAAACTAGTAAGAAATGATTTGTATTAATTATAGGCTACATGATATGGCAAATCTGATAAAATTTTGAATTCCAAAATATGTACCGTTCACGGTTCACCGTACCTAAATAGATCCACATTTTGTCATTTTTTTCTTAGCCTGGAATACAAATTATTTTTGTATTGCTTTTTGCGCACCTAGCGGGATACCTTCCAAGTAAGCCAAAGAACTGGAGAAGGCTCAACTGCCAAGGGTGCACCGATGCAGAGGTCACGGCACAGCCGTACCAGAGTGGTTGTGATACATTTCGCTTGCTGTCACACTTACCCCTATGTACATACCAAATGTCAATTCACAATTATCCATCTCATATCATAAATATCACATTCAAAGAAAAATCGTGTCGTCTGTAGCGCTTCACTCATAACGTGCTACAGAACCTCTACACCGTGCTAGCGCACGTAGGAGCCGACTCAGCGTCGGTGGCTTCGTGTTGCACAGGAGTGATCTAGTAAGTTGTTCCACTGGAGCCTACTTCTTCGTTCATTTCCAAAGTCTATTGTGGAACACCATGAGTAGCAGATTGTTGAGGTCCCAAATTCAAAGTGAAATTCTTGATTTGCCCGTTCGTTCCTAGTTGTAGTGGAAAATAAATAATAAATAAATAAGAAGTGGATTTTTCTTGTCCAGTACCACAGAATACTCAAAATGCATATTCGCGCGTCTACCTGGCTCCCACCGGGGGACATACCGGACTCCCGTTGCCGCCAATGGGCTGGTGGGTAGGTAATCTTTGTATCGTAAATACCGGTATCAAAGGTAGGGTTCGTAGCTCAATTATTAAGATACCAGAGCTTACTCTTCACAACTATTACGGTATTACCCATATATATTTATCCAACTAGAATCAAAGGCTGATCAAAAAATTATACAAATGCAAAGCCTCTAGTACATCGCGAATTTCGGGCAGCAATGAGGGTGGGGAAACACATAATTTGGTTCATGCTACGACGACGGAAGGGGAGTTCTGTTCATGTGTGATTTCATGTTGAATAAAGAAGAACATAGAATATCTGATGAGCAGAAAAATTGGGTCACCTAGATCTTCTGTTTCACTAGAGTTCACCGATTGTTCCGTACTCATTTACTATGGAAAAAAAATCATGTTCATTGTAAGATCACCGAAGGAAAGGTTGGTCCTACATTTGGAGAGTTTACTTTTACACAGGGACGAAGACCCTATCGAACAAATAGAGGAAAGGGTGGAAGGGAGATTCCTTGACGAGGACTACTAAGGCTATAGTACCGACTATGCAGAGGACTACAAGGTGAAAACATAGAATGTATTCCAACGAAATGCCTTGGATGTGATCGGCAAGAGAAAGATATAATTCCTTTGGTATAAGGTAGGAAATCAAATGCGTTTTTTGAGAAGAAAAAAGGGTAACTGTAGAAAAAAGTCCAAATAGGCTCTCCTTGGACTCTACGCATAACTTCTTTCTCCGTCGTTACCATTTCCACTTTGGGAATTTGAATGTACCTAATACTTAGTTGTTTCCATTTCCTCATATGGTATTTAAACACTATCTCATTTCAAACAAATTCATGCACTAATTCTTTCTTAATACTCTATACAATGCGGCTGGTCGATGCAGTAGAAAGAAGACATCAACACATTCAAAACACTATGTTATTTTCAGTTTATATAAGGGCTAATACGTAAAAAATGTTTTACTCTTTGGCCTATTTGTAAAAAATCTGATAATTTTTCATTTCGAAACGAAAAGCAAATGAGACACTTTTTCATCCTCAATACTTATATGTTGACTTTTCCACTATCGACCCCAAAAAAACCAACTCTGCCTTCCGAGCAAATCCCACTGTGCCTCAGGAATAATGCTTTTTTAGGTGTGCTACAATGTACAATAACTACCTTTTTGGTGGAGGGAAAATTATTTATATAAGAGGCCCGCCGCTAGCATTGAGCACACATGAATTTCGAGCAGAGTCCAGAAAGCCCAGTAGTGTTTTCCCAGTTCTTTTACTTTCAATAATCGCCCCTGCGTTGGGTTGTAAAGATGTAAACTTGACTGCTACATGCAGACCGGAACCTTGTGACGCTATGGTTGCATTTTAATGGAACCAGGGGCAATGCCCCTATTGATAAAAAAAAATCGTATGAGGTATATGATCCAGAGTTCCAGACGCCACCCTAATCCTCGTTCGTGGGATGACACATCCTGGTGCCCAACCCGCTAATCCGGGGATGTAACGAAACTGATTTAAGGCTCACCTGCTATCTTAGCTTTTTGCATGTAGTGTTGCCGATGCACTAAGTTTCCTGGTGGGTAGATGAATTGGAGGGTTTTGGACTGAAATTAGAGCCTGACTGAAATTTTGTGCTGACCCAATGCTCTAGAGTGTCTCACTCTTTGTATAATTTCGCCATGATGCACAAGCGTCCCTTGTGTGCTGCATATGTCTTTCCAAGTTTCCAGTTATGCATGCAGCTTGTGTGAAATATTCTCTCTCTAGGAAATAGCGTTGATTTTGTCTTGCTGTTTTCCTTGTTCATAAACTATTAGCAAATCTGTCTGAATGTTAAACCATCGTTCATTATGCACTGCTTTAAATGTTTTAGTGTATAATGATGGAGATCTGTTCTCCAACTGTCCTTGCAGTGCCATTTCAAAAAAAAAAAATCTGTCCTTGCAGAAAGTTGTTAATGCCAGTTCTTAGGAGAAATGCAGAGGAGAACCTGGTGGCGCTCGCACCCTACATCACTGCCAACCAGCAGTTAGAGATTCGAAATGTACACAAATTAACCATCAGTATATTTTACGTATCAATGCACAGCAGGTTGTGTATTTCAGTTCTCTATTCAATGAGCTGGGTCCTAACATGTTGAAAAAATTGACCATGGTAGTTAATTCTAGTCAGGTTTTGCATCAGTCAATTAATACAACTGGTCCCTAATAAATGACAAACGTAAAGCCATGCAATTTTCTCTCTCACGAAAATTCAAAACTTGACTTTAACATTCAAATGGATATTCAATTAGTGGCAATATTGATTCTGAACAAAACTTGGAAAAAAAAATCCCGCAATAGTTCAAACACGATATTCTATTGAATCGAACATTCTAAGACTCCAAACAAGAAATGCCCCATTTTTGTATCCAACATTTTGCATACTTTATTTTCTTATATTTGACAGATGGAACATTCTATTGTTTTAGGAACATTTATGTATTTGAATTTCTTTTTTTGGTCCAAGGAATTGTCGTGTACAGCCTAGAAATGAAAACCGTGAATCACTTTGACTGCTCGTGTTTCCTTGATTCCTTCCTACCAAAAGCTAGTTGGTGCGGTTGGACAAGCTTGCTCATTAACGCGAGACGGGTGCAATTAACCCGCCTGCCTCTCCCTGCACATGTACTACACGTGTATCTGACACAGTGGTCCAATAAGGTCACATATTGCCATGGGATTATCTCATTAGTATTCCACTGATGCCCATAAATCGCTACTTTAGGAACGGATCTCATAGCGTGTTTGCTCGGCTAGGATATCGGCCACTATCCATTCTTCTTCCACCGGGTGGCGTCTTTGTGAAATTCTGAATCTGAGGAGGATTAGCAAAGTACTACTACTGCAATACCTAATTCAAATCTTCAAAGTTCTAACTAGCACTAGTAGAGAACAGACCTTTAATACCGGTCTTAGTGGGCCTAGTACCGGTTGTGCAACCGATACTAAAGGGTCGGCACTAAAGGGGTACCCCTTTAGTACCGGTATAAACTAAAACTGGTACTAAAGGGTCTCCACGTGGGCGAACAGCCGCGCGCGCAGCTGAGGACCTTTAGTACCGGTTTGTAATACAAACCAGTACTAAAGGTTCCTGCTTTTTTTTGCCCCCGCTTACTTTTTCAGGGGAGTTTTCGTTTTTGGTTTTTTTCTTTTCGATTATTTTTCGGGATTTAGGGTTTCTGTTTTTTTCCTTTTCGCTCGTTTTTCAGTGTTTTGGAGGAGATCACGTATAAAGTACTCACTACACATATAAAGTACTCATTATACACATATAAAGTACTCTCGTTACATATAAAGTACTCCTAATTACAATGGAGATCACCGCTAGCTATTACATGCATGGAGGGGGTGGAGGGGGTCTGTCGACAAAGTGGAATTCACCGAGTTCATCTATGACATGCGTAAGTAAGAATCCCGCCAATTCCTCCGCAATAGCTTTTACACGGTTTTGTGGTAGGAGTCGGTTCCGCTTCTTTGACATCTTTAAAAAAAGGAAATCAAATCAGTTATAATCGAAACTAAACACAATTGATGGTGGCAAAATAAAAGTTGTGTATGATGTTTACGTACCTCTCGATTTCTTACACTATTGACTCTCTCATTGACCAGCGTGTGAATGTACTCGCAAACGTAGTATCCACATAGTTCCGTCCCCTGTGGTTGTCGCAGACACCACTATATATACAAGAATATAATTTAATCAAATAATAATCAAGAGAATGATAATGTTATTAGAAAGATACACGTAGTACTTACTAAGTTAGACTTGAACTCCAGCTTTTCTGGCCATTCACCGCGTTCTTCCGCTTTGAACTTTCTGTAAACCCTGTCCGGAAAATAAAATGAATTGAGGAGTTATTACTTAAACTTTTCATATCCGAAAATGAAGGAAAGTGGCCGATATAGTGCGATTGAAATTACCTCTTGAGTATTAGACGCACGCTTTTGTATTCATCTTGATCTTTCCTTAATGAGTCCCAGACTTCAACTTCTCCATCCTCGAGTCTAATGATTAGCATAATGTAGTGGTACTTGCGCACATTTATATACGCAGGTATTCAGAACTTATCGATTACACTTAATATCGGGAAAGCAAAACAGAATGTGTACAAGACAGTAAAACTCACCCGAAGTTGTAAGGAAAAAGTATTTCCTTTTTGGTACTTTGTCGCTTAAAAAACGTTAGCAAAACGTCCTCTGTGTTCACGGGATTATCAGTTATGGTCTTGACATGAACTTTATCCGGGTCAATGAACCCAATGTCCCAGATTCCTCCGATTCTGCATTCACGTATCTTCATTCTGCATAATTAGCGTACAAAAGAATGTTGTGAGGATAATTACAAGCAATGAATGAGAGCTTAACTATAAATAATTAAATTACATGAATAAATTACTTACAGACAATAGCAGCTGATAATAGATTTGTCGAGAGCACGTTGATTGTACATCTGAAAAAGTTCTTCGAACTCAACCTGCACACCATATTCTCAGAAGTACTGTTGTTCCTTAACCGCCGCCATGAGATAGAATTTCCCTTCTTTTGCGGCGGTCATGTACCAGCAATGCAAATTCCATAACTGTGTTGTTAGAGCACTTGGATTTTCCATCTGAGGCAGCCCGAGTTCAAAATCAAATCGTGGGGCAAACTCCGCCATGGGGAAACCTGAGTCGCCAACGACAACTTCTCCATGCTCGATTTCCCGATCTTCAGAAGGCACAATGAGCGGGACGATCGATTGTGCTTCTTGTTCTCCGAGCTGGGCAGCTCTTTTTCTGCACAATTTTTCTTGCTCCCTCTGCGAGGAAAGTACCTCTGCGATGGTGGAGGGTCATATAGGTTGTCAACGGTGCGATCTTTTACCTCATTTGGTATAGTCTTCAAAACTTCCTTTATGGGGTCAAGTGTTGCCTCTAGTCTTTCCTTTTTTTTCTTCTCAAATAAGGTCTCGACTCTTCACGTAGGCTCACATCTATTTCCTGCTGAGTCATCTCAGAAGTTAACTTCTCAGGAGCCTTGACTTCCTTGGGGTTCTCAGGAGCCCGCACACTTTTTCCATGTTTCTTGACAGGGGCGGACGACGTGAACAACTTCCGCTTTGTCAAGTTACTAGTGGGCGCATCAGTCGGCCGACGGGACGGCGCGGGCGATGGACTCGCGGTGTGCTCCCAATCCGCGGGGGAGGCGGGTGACTTTGATGTGGTGAATTTCTAGCCGGAGGAGTCGGTGGCCTTGGCGCCGAGTTTGGAAACTTGATGTATTTCTTCTTCCATAGAACGAAACCAAGCTCGACTTCTCCCAATGTCTTCTCGTCTTCAGCTCCAGGAATGTCAAGATTTATTGAGTTGAATCCCTGACAACCCCCAAGAGCAAGGGATCACTGTAGCACCTCTCAATGTGGAAGTAAGATATCGATCCGCAGGAGCAAGAAGGAAAAGTTATCTATTCCCTACAACTAAAGTGTCACAAGTTTTAGTTGATTATGCACTAAACAAGTTTAGAGAACAAGATGGTTGGTTTTATGGATGTAAAAGTGTCCCAATCCTCTTCTTTGCAAGAGGACAAGACAAAGGTAGTAGCAAGTGAAAGCTCTCAAAGAGAGAAAGCCCAATCCTCTATGTAGCAAGAGGACAAGCTCAAGTGTGTGTTTCTTATAGGAACAATGGACATGGTTCATGGGTTCACTTAATCCTCTCTCTCTCATCTACGGTGATCATCATGTTATAGATAAAGTACACACAATTGTCATGTTTTAATGGTAGCTTTTTATGACGGCTATATGTCCTAAAACACATAGTTGAAAGAAATACTCATTTGTGTTGCTAGGTCACCCCTCGTAAGGCTAGCGTGGTTTCTCTCACTCCCACATCATACACTTTCTTCTTACCCCCAGATAAAGGACGTTGGGCAGTACTGTGTCACTCAATATCTATGCCGTGTCACATCGGCCATCCCGTACCCACATACATCATACTTCAAAGTATGACAAATCACAAAAGCTCCAACACAACGGTAAATGCATAACAAATCATCTCACACCACAATATTCACCACAAATGTATTACATAGATGACCGTAATCATGTTTAGCAGCTCATACGGTACTAATTAGTGAAGCTCAAGAGAGAGGAGAGATACAAAAGTTACCACCACAAACCCTAGTCCAGGGGGTGGACTACTCCCCCTTCATCATGGTGATGATGGTGGAGAAGTTCTTGCTGTAGGTGTTGATGATGAACACGCCGGAGGGGGGTGGAGCCCTCCGGAGGTGACTCCGGCGGCATTTCCCCCCTCCGATCTTCTCCGGCGGCAGCCTTCTGACTCTCTGTTTCGTGGTTCTGTGTTTCTCCGCCGCCTCCTTCCAGAGAACGTCGGGGGACCTTTTATATAGGCGTTTTTAGGTCAAGACGATGTCGGTGGAGAAGAGATCGAAGGCAACGGAGCCACGAGGCCCATGGGTGGGTCCACACGGCTACAGTACCAGGCCGCGTGGGCCCCCCTCGTTTGGCCCTCGAGCCTCCGTTTGCCCGCTTCCTTCGCCCACAGGTCTTCTTCCTTCCAAATATTGACGCCCGTAAATTTCCAGGTGATTTCGTTAACGTTTGGGTCCCTGAAACATTAAAATAAGAAAACGGGGTTTTCTGCCTGAGCAGGGTTAATTCCATAAAAATAGGAAATAAATGAATATTCCCAAAAATCATTATAAAACATTGATAGAACCCTTGTATGATGCAAATATGATTGGAATATAAGCAATTAAAGTGCAAAGTTCATGTATGCATTTTACATGCATCAACATCCCCAAGCTTAATCCATGCTCGTCCTCGAGTATGAAGATGATAAAACTAACATGGACTTTGCAATTTAATACTTCACAATGAATATCAAAGATGATTACTATTGCTACATATAGTCAAATGATTCATTCTTCAAAGGAGTAGCAATATGCAAATAGTTTATGAAGTGATATTAAGTATTCAAGACAAGGATGTTCATTGATAGTTCACAAAGTGTAACATGGTAGCAAGTAATATGGAACACATATATGCATAATGATAAGTAGAACATCCTACAGTGGTCATAGAGTGTAGATGAAAATCTGAATATGATAAGTGTACACTTTGGAAAGATGTATATGTGAGTAGAGGTAAAGCATGCATAAGTTTCATCCAACTTCCAAACTCTTCTACTTAAGTTAATGATTGCAATAAGGTATTCATTGGTGTCAAGCTCTCATTGCCCCTATCATAGCATCTTGAATGATTAAGGTTAAAGTGAAAGCAAATATGAGTAGTGTTTGATAAAGAATAGGTTGAATGTCTCATGCCCCTTGAATACAAGTACTTACACCATGTGTTACTCAACTTGGGAAACAAAGCAAGTTCAATTAAATATCATTGTAAGCATAATAGTATCATCAAGAGCGTTAACTGGGGTACCTCTTGTCCCAAGATATGGAACAAGCCCATATCAAAATGACAAGACAAACAAACAAAATGAACAATCTCAACACCCTTTTTATTTACCATTTGGAATAGTTTTTTATTGCAAGGTGTATCACAGAAGGTTCACCATAGTATGTAAGTAAATTTCCACCATGAATGATGCATGGCTTAGATTATCGGCCCAGGCGTCTCTCTAACCATTTACACAAACTCATTTAAACTCACTCTATTTCCACATTTATTTCAACATGATAAGCATCCATAGACAAAAGCACATGATATCAACTAAATGAGATGAAGAGCGTGTTGAAAGCTTGCCATGTGACAACACATATGGGCTAACTTCCAACCCAAAACATTCATCAAGCCACAAACATCATAATCTTAATCACAATGGGTCAAGTTTTATTATGCAAATAAAAGAACATTGTGCATCAATTTCGTGAGAGCTATATAACCAACTTTTTTCCATTGCAATCAATAACATAAAATTTTTCATTCAGAGGTAAGATAACACAAACAACATGCTAAACATACTCGGAATAGCATAAAGCCAATAGGTAGATATGGTGGACTCACTGGAATAACTTTGGTTGAAGGTGTTGGAAACAAGTTTAAACTTGTTGGAATGTTTGGGCTAGCAAAAGGGAGAAAGCTGACCATCTAGATGCATGCATGAGTGTCCATGGAACTAACTAATCCATGTTAAACAAGTAAAATAACAATCAGCACCAAAACATGAATACGTGATAGCTCTTCAAAAAGGATTTGCAAACTATTACTCATAAACAAGCTCATGAATCTTGCAACTATATGTATCATTAAAAATCAACTCAAACATCCCTTTTCCCAATCTTATAAAAGCATCCAACATATTTCAACCCAAATTTTCAGAACTTCCCATATACAATTATGTGGTGGTTTCACAAGACTCGACAAACAAACAAAAAGACGCTCCAAGTTTATGCGATAAAGTGTTTCGATCGAAAAACAAAAGTTAGACGTGTGCAAACCGAGAGTGTGTAGGTCCAGTGGGGTTGTCTTCACATCCCCAAGCTTATGGTCTTCACCATCCTTGGATAGCTCTTGGTGCATCTCCTCAATCCCTGTGAAAAAACTTCAAAACACCATTTCTCCCATTTCTTTTTCTGTGGGGCACATTAGTAGTGATAAACAAATATGTTTCTTGCTGCATATAATCATTGGACAAAAATGCATATGAATGTCCAGAAAGTGTATAATGTTGTATGCCTACTCATAAACTCATTTGAATCAGAGAGATTCAAGATAAAAGTACAAAACATGCATAAAACAAAATGGGACAGAATCTGTCTAGAAAAACAGCAGCAGCAAAACGTATTTTTCTACCCTACTGAACTTTGTCGAAAATTTCGAAACAATTCATGCATACAGAGGATGAAAAGTTGCAACTACAGTTCAAATATGAGCTCAATCGGAGTTATAGAATAAGAATTAAAAATCATACCATGCACAGATTCGTGCAGGAATAATATCTCCGAACTCAATAAGCAACTTTTCAAACCAAAAAGGGTCAAACTTGGCACTTTATTCAAAACTCCAGAAACTAAACTAGACTCAAAATCTCTTGTTACAGCAAGAGGACACAAAGAAAAATCACACACAAATAACGGGTTGCCTCCCGCAAAGCGCTTTCTTTATAATCATATAGCTAGGCTTACTTACTTGGTATCAAGATGGTTGAAGTGAGGTGGCTTAGCATCCCCAATCTTAAATTTTGTACTTATTTGATATATGTAGGGTGATCCTAGGGGTACATCCCCAAGCTTGAGTTTTTGTCCCTCTTGATCTTGTTCACCACCCTCAATTCTTCCACCTTAAAATTCTCTTTACACAACACTCGTCATAAACTTGATTAGAGGGATTAGTGCCTTCATAAATTAAATCCACATAGGTACAGTAAAGACATATCATGAATTGATTTTAAACATTAGCTACTGTTACTATGGTTGTGTAATGCTCCTTGATCAAAAGAACCGCACAAAACACAAGTAATGAAAGTAATGCAGAATAAAGATAGGATATGTAAAAAAACTGGACATCGAATTACTATTATCACTCTTTATATTTGGTTTTAGCTTTGGGAAAAGTTTAAATGATAGAGACTTTGCAATGGTTCCATTGGCATGAACAACACATGTTCAAGGTCGACCCCAACTTCTCCATTACTCATCCTTCTCATTTACTTTCCTAAATTTCATATAGAGTGAAAATCTTAAACTAATTGTTAGAAATCAGTACGTAAAGTTATTTTGCAGGTTCTCAAGATATAAAGGTGTGCCCAAACTGAATAGGAGATAAAAGCATAGAGAGCACACCTCAAAACATTAAACCATTAACTTTTAAGTCTAACTCTTTTCCTATGCATTGGCATTTTATATATGAATAAATAACAACCCATTTGAGGTAACCAATGCATATAATGATCAATAGCTTGCATTTTAAATAACATAGAAACATAAAGATGATTCTTATCTCTTCCTCTCTCATAATAGTTGCAAGCATTGAAGTTAAACATTCCCACATGATTTTGAATAGAATCACCACATAAAGACTTATCATCTAATGAGCATATTGGATCATCAAACTCACAATCAATTTCATCCTCAATAGTAGGGGGACTAAAAATGTCATATTCATCAAAACAAACTTCCCCAAGCTTAAGGTTTTCCTTAGTATTAGCAATAAAGTTGTTAAATGAATTAGTACTACCACAGACATGATTGTTATGCAAATAAGTTTTAATTTTCTCCTCAAACACTTCATGTCCTAACTCAAGATAGATATTATACAATTCTAGGATTGTTTTGTTGTTTTCCATTTTATAATTTTTGTGTGTTTTAGATTTATATGTTAGTATGCAATGCAAACAAGAATAAAAGTTTAGCACAACGCTCCCCGGCAACGACGCCAGAAAAGTACTTGATAATCCCCAAGAGCAAGGGATCACTGTAGCACCTCTCAATGTGAAGTAAGGTATCGATCCGCAGGAGCAAGAAGAAAAGTTATCTATTTCCTACAACTAAAGTGTCACAAGTTTTAGTTGATTATGCACTAAACAAGTTTAGAGAACAAGATTGTTGGTTTGATGGATGTAAAAGTGTCCCAATCCTCTTCTTTGCAAGAGGACAAGACAAAGGTAGTAGCAAGTGAAAGCTCTCAAAGAGAGAAAGCCCAATCCTCTATGTAGCAAGAGGACAAGCTCAAGTGTGTGTTTCTTATAGGAACAATGGACATGGTTCATGGGTTCACTTAATCCTCTCTCTCTCTCATCTACGGTGATCATCATGTTATAGATAAAGTACACACAATTGTCATGTTTTAATGGTAGCTTTTTATGACGGCTATATGTCCTAAAACACATAGTTGAAAGAAATACTCATTTGTGTTGCTAGGTCACCCCTCGTAATGCTAGCGTCGTTTCTCTCACTCCCACATCATACTCTTTCTTTTTACCCCCAGATAAAGGACGTTGGGCGGTACTGTGTCACTCAATACCTATGCCGTGTCACATCGGCCATCCCGTACCCACATACATCATACTTCAAAGTATGACAAATCACAAAAGCTCCAACACAACGGTAAATGCATAACAAATCATCTCACACCACAATATTCACCACAAAGTTATTACATAGATGATCGTAATCATGTTCAGCAGCTCATACGGTACTAATTAGTGAAGCTCAAGAGAGAGGAGAGATACAAAAGTTACCACCACAAACCCTAGTCCAGGGGGTGGACTACTCCCCCTTCATCATGGTGATGATGGTGGAGAAGTTCTTGCTGTAGGTGTTGATGATGAACACGCCGGAGGGGGTGGAGCCCTCCGGAGGTGACTCCGGCGGCATTTCCCCCCTCCGATCTTCTCCGGCGGCAGCCTTCTGACTCTCTATTTCGTGGTTCTGTGTTTCTCCGCCGCCTCCTTCCAGAACGTCGGGGGACCTTTTATATAGGCATTTTTAGGTCAAGACGATGTCGGTGGAGAAGAGATCGAAGGCAACGGAGCCACGAGGCCCAAATGGTGGGTCCCATGCGGCTACAGTACCAGGCCGTGTGGGCCCCCCTCGTTTGGCCCTCGAGCCTCCGTTTGCTCGCTTCCTTCGCCCACAGGTCTTCTTCCTTCCAAATATTGACGCCCGTATATTTTCAGGTGATTTCGTTAACATTTGGGTCCCTGAAACATTAAAATAAGAAAACAGGGTTTTCTGCCTGTGCAGGGTTAATTCCATAAAAATAGGAAATAAATGAATATTCCCAAAAATCATATAAAACATTGATATAACCCTTGTATGATGCAAATATGATTGGAATATAAGCAATTAAAGTGCAAATTTCATGTATGCATTTTACATGCATCAATCCCGACATAACTTTCATGACCCCGACACGAGCAAATCCAGCCGGAATCTCACCAAAATGGAAGGTTGCTCCAACTTGATGTGGTAAAGCATAGCCAATCGCCACCGGGAAACTAATGTTCTTCATTGGCGCATGTAACTCACAATTTGTCTTCTCCGTGATATCATCCGCGGGGTAGTGAGCCGTCGACGGTTCAACAACTGGTTCATCAACTGCAGGATCTTGTAGCTGCGTGGAACTGATACGTCTCCAACGTATCTATAATTTCTTATGTCCCATGCTAGTTTTATACCAATAGCTACATGTTTTATTCACACTTCATAGCATTTTTATGCATTTTCTGGGACTAACCTATTAACAAGATGCCACAGTGCAAGTTCCTATTTTCTGCTGTTTTTGGTTTCAGAAAAGCTGTTCTGCAAATATCCCCGGAATCGGACGAAACAAATTGCCAAAGTCCTATTTTTCCTGACACGATCCAGAAGTCCGAAGGAGAGACGAAGGAGGGCGACGAGGCGCCGTCCCCACACCATGGCGCGGGTGGGCCCCCTGCCACGCCGCCATGTGGGGAGCACGCCTCGTGCCTCCACCGACATCGCTCCTTCGCCTATTTATTCCCCAGACGCGAAAACCCTAAAACACCATGCCATTATTCCAGAAAACATCCTCTGCCGCCGCCGTCAACCCTAACTCGAGGGGTTCTGAAGTTCTCCTCCGGCACCCTACAGAGAGGGGAATCATCACCGGAGGGCTCTACATCGCCATGCCTGCCTCCGGAGTGATGCGTGAGTAGTTAATCTCTGGACTACGGGTCCATACAGTAGCTAGATGGTTGTCTTCTCCTTTTGTGCCATCATGTTTAGATCTTGTGAGCTGCCTATCATGATCAAGATCATATTATTGTAATGCTACATGTTGTGTTTGCTAGGATCCGATGAATACTGAATACTATGTCAAGTTGATTATTGATCTATCATATATGTGTTGTTTATGATCTTGCATTCTCTCCGTTATTACTGTAGGCTCTGGCCAAGTTTATGCTTGTAACTCCAAGAGGGAGTATTTATGCTAGATAGTAGGTTCATGCCTCCATTTAATCTGGGACAGTGACAGAAAGTTCTAAGGTTGTGGATGTGCTGTTGCTACAAGGGGTAAAATAGCAATGCTTTGTCTAAGGATATTAGTGTTGTTTACATTATGCACCATACTTAATGCAATTGTTTGTTGCTTGCAACTTAATACTGGAAGGGGTGCGGATGCTAACCTGAAGGTGGACTATTTAGGCATAGATGCATGCTGGATAGCGGTCTGTGTACTTTGTCGCAATGCCCAAGTAAATCTCATAGTGATCATCATGACATGTCTATTCATTGTTATGCACCTCTCTATTTTGTCAATTGCCCAGCTATAATTTGTTTACCCAACATGTTAGTATTTTATTATTGAGAGACACCACTAGTGAACTATGGACCCCGGTCCATTCTTTTATATCTGAAATACAACCTACTGCAATCATTGTTCTTTTACATTCTCTGCAAGCAAACATCATTTTCCACACTATACGCCTAATCCTTTGTTTTCAGCAAGCCGGTGAGATTGACAACCTCACTGTTTCGTTTGGACAAAGCAGTTTGATTGTGTTGTGCAGGTTCCACGTTGGCACCGGAATCCCTGGTGTTGCGCCGCACTACACTCCTTCACCAACACCTTCGAAGCAATGTCGACTTCCTACTGGTTCGATAACCTTGGTTTCATACTGAGGGAAAACTTGCCGCTACACTCATCAAACCTCACTTGAGGTCTCCTAACAAACGTGTGCTTTACACGCGTCAGGAACCCACGCTGCTTTTTCGCTGAGATGGCAGGCATCGCCTGCAGGTTCTTCTACTCGCAGTTGAGATTCCCTGGTCTGGGTCATTGAGGCCAGTTGCTTCTGCACAGCCTGCACCGTGCGTTGTAATGCAGTAACCCTCTCCGCCTCACTCTTCTTACTTTTGCAATGTTTTCTATAAGTTGCAACGTCTTGCGGCCACCTTTCACGAAAACCAACCCCGCCTCCTCTGCCTCGACATCGTCCAAAGTGTTCTTTATTCCCGAGGGCTTGTGAAAGCTCGTCGTCCTCTCTATCTGGAACATATTTTCCCTCCTTGACTGCTGCTATTACTTTATTTTTATTTTTTTGACGACTCTTTTAATTCTTTTCCGCCATTTTCCCTTTGCAACAATCAGCCCTGTTTCTGGGTCCAACACTGCCCCATGCGCGAATAACCAGAACATGGACCTGTCAGGCCAGTCATCTGTCTGTGGAGGGATCCCTTCTAGTCGCAGCTCGTCTTCATAGGCTAGCCACTTAGGCAAGGCAGTCTTGTAGCCACCTGAGCCCAAATGATGGAAATATTTCTTCTTCTTAGCATTCAACTTATTTTGTGTCGATCCGGCCACAACGACGGCCGAATTCTTATACGCCACAAATTCAGGCCAGTCATCTTTTAGCTTCTCTAGATGTCTAGTGAAAACTATATCTTTGTTCCCATATTTTCTCCACAATGTGTTCTTCCAGTTATTGAATTGCTGGGCCATCTTGCTAAGAGTCCACTCCTTGACTTTATCCTTCCTACTCAGTGGGAGATTTGCCGGTAGGCTGAATTTAGCCAACATCGAGTCCCAAAGGGTATCTTTAATTCTTTGCTCGAGATATTTTGCGCCAATGTTTGCTTTCTTTGGCTCATGCCATTCTGCCACGGTTATCGGGACCACGTCCCTTACAAAAACTCCGCACTGAGCTACATATTTAGGGCTAGATTCCATCGGGTTTCTCCGGTTTGCCTTTTATGGTAACTTCGTCGATCGACAACATTGGACCTACCGGGAGCTTTAACCCTTGGACCGGGCCTCGTTTAGGGATTGACGACTTAGATCCAGAGGGCTGAAAGAAAAAAATTCCGTTAATAAGTGCGCATATAAATCAATTAATGCATCTAGCTATAGTGATCAACAAGACTTAATATATATACCTTGCCGGAGTCGTTCTTAGCTAGTGATCCGGTGTTTTCTACGGAGTTTTGTAACGACAGTTCTTCTTCGTCGTTGATACGTCCATTTTGCATCACTATTTTATATCATAATTTACTGCTATTCATCGATATATTTCATATTTAGAAGTGTTACTTATGTTATTTTACCTATTTTGCATGTTTGATGAATAATGGAGAATTGGACACCGGAGTCAGGATTCTGCTGGAAAAAGCACCGTCGAGATGCAATATTTCTGAAGATCAATAAATCGAAGGAGACATATGGAAGTCCCTATTTTACCAGAAGATGGAGGAGGCCAAAAGGGGAGGCTGAGAAGGCACCTGGGGAGCCCAAACCACAGGCTGGCGCGGTGGGCCCCCCTGCCGCGCCGCCTGGTGGTTTGGAGGCCCAGGGCCATCCCAGTCGTTCCCCCTTCATGTACTTGACCCCCTCGGAACCCTAACACATAAAGGGAGGCCATCGAAATATTCCGCCGCCTCCACGAGGCGGAAAACGCCAGAGAGCGAAAAGCTCCCCTGCAGGAAGAAATCTACCGGGGAAATTCCCTCCCGGAGGGGGAAATCGTCGCCATCATCACCGTCATCGAGCTGGACTTCATCGGGATTATCATCATCATCGCCACCGCCAACATCATCATCACCGCCGCTGCACCCCGTCTCCGCTGTAACATCTAGGGCTGAATCTTGTCTATTTCATAGGGGAAACTCTCCCGGTGTTGATTACTCTTGTTATTGATGCTATTGGGTGAAACCATTGGATTAAGGTTTATGTTCAGATTGTTATTCATCATCATATCACCTCTGATCATGTTTCGTATGATGTCTTGTGAGTAGTTCGTTTAGTTCTTGAGGACATGGGAGAAGTCTTGATGTTAGTAGTGAATTATGTTGAGTAACATTTAATGGTTTGATGCTTAAGTTGTGGTGTTATTCTTCTAGTGGTGTCATGTGAACGTCGACTACATGATACTTCACCTTTATGGGCCTAGGGGAATGCATTGTGTATTCGTTTGCCAATTGTGGGGTTGCCGGAGTGACAGAAACCTGAACACCCATTGGTATATCGATGCATGAGGGATAGCAGGATCTCAAAGTTTAAGGCTGTGGTTAGTTCATCTTAATTACTTTCTTGTATTTGCGGATGCTTGCAAGGGGTATAATCACAAGTATGTATTAGTCCTAGGAAGGGCGGTGCATTAGCATAGGTTCACCCACACAACACTTATCAAAACAATGAAGATTAATCAACTATATGAAGCGAAAGCACTTGACAATATTCCCGTGTGTCCTCAAGAACGTTTGGTCATTATAAGTACAACAACCGGCTTGTCCTTTGCTATAGAAAGGATTGGGCCACTCGCTACAACTATTATTACTGCATTTTATTTACTTGTACTTTATTTATCTGTCATATCAAAAACTCCTAAAACTTGTCTGTGAGCATTTACAGTGAATCCTTCATCAAAACCGCTTGTCAACACCTTCTGCTCCTCGTTGGGTTCGACACTCTTATTTATCGAAAGTACTACGATACACCCCCTATACTTGTGGGTCATCAGTCGTCGTCGCCGTCTCTGAAGTTTTGTAACTCAAGTCCCTCACCGGAGTCGTTCAAACATTTCGCACTGAATTCTTCGGCGTCTTCTTCGTCGGAATCATCTCCATCGGAATCATATCCATCGGAATCTTCTCCATCGGAATTGGGTCCGGCAGCCCATTTAAATATTATTTGTTGCATCCGGTCTTCCTTCTCCAAATCTCTGATGAAGGGGGCGTCGATGATGGGGGCATCGTCCTCCATAGCTCAATGTCACTACAAATTTGTAATTCATAGCAAACAACTTTAATATTCTTATACACTAATAAAAAAATTGCTACTAAAAATAACATTGCTTTGATAAATAACAATATTGCAACTAAAATGACTTAGCTAAATTTTCAAACTTAGCTATAATTTTGAAACTTTGCTACTAGAATTTCAAACTTAGCAAAATTCACATATTTACTAGAAAAAAAAATGACAATACACATATTTACTTATTTTGTAGAATAAATTTTCACATATTTACTAGAATTCAAACTTAGCAAAATTTACTCAACCTAAACATATTTACTCACATATTTAATCAACCTAAAATTTACTCAACCTAAACATAAAATTTACTCAACCTAAACATATTTACTCACATATTTACTAAATAACAGTACAAAAAATAAAAAAATTGAACACTACTAATTAATCAAAAGAACAGTACTGAAAAAAAGAAAAAAACTAACCTTTTTCGTGGAGGCCGGAGCAGGGATACGCGGCGGCCGGAGCAGGGCGTGGAGGGCGCCGGAGCAGGGGCAGCGATGACGCGCGTGGGCCAGAGCAGATGAGGGAGGTGGAGCAGGGAAGAGGCCGGAGCAGAGGACGGAGCAGGGACCGGGCGGCGATGGCTGAGCAGGGCCGGGCGGCGATGGCGCGCGCGGGCCGGAGCAGAGGACGGAGGCGGAGCAGGGGTCACTAGTATAGAATGACACATCGGATACCCCTCTATGGAAACGCCAGGTGTTAGGCGACGGAGAATCGCGCTTTCCGCGCGGCCGGTGCGTACAAACCTGACCAGGCCCGCCTACATTGGCAACGGACCATTTCCAATCTCCGTCACCTATTATATTGGCAACGGTTAATAAAATTGTCCGTTTCCAATATTTGCCTCTATGGTAACGGATAGAATTTTCCAACCGTTGAAAATGTTGATACGTGGAGGCTAGCGAATGGGCAGATGGGGAGGTGGGCGGAGCAGACCCGCGAGTATGAATGGCGAGAGGTACCAGCAGCGGTCTCTTTGAAGCCCCAGTCCATCGCCTACAGTTATTCAAACTTCGCCAGATCCCCTCCGTCCAAATCCATGGCGAGAGGTACCAGCAGCGGTCGCGGCCGTGGACGAGGGCGAGGCCGTGGTAGGGGCGCAGCGCCAATGCCATGCCGTCGGTGTCGCCCTCACCGTCCTCTGAAGACATGTCCCCGGCGAGAGGTACCATCAGCGGTCGCGGCCGTGGACGAGGGCGCGGCTATGGTAGGGGGCGCAGCCGCAATGCCACGCCGTCGGTGTCGCCCTCACCGTCCTCTGAAGACATGTCCCCGGAGCTGCGCAGCTTCGAGTTCTTGGTTATCCTGTACAAGGGCATCGAGAGCCGCCTGAGGCTCCCGAGGGCGTTTGCAGAGAAGCTCCAAGGCATGGTGGCTGCTACCATGCATCTGAAGATGGAGGACTGCGAGAACGGCAGCTGGGCGGTGAAGACGGCCGTGAGTGCCGAGGGGAATTTGTACCTCGGCCAGGGATGGAAGTCATTCGCCCAAGCGTACAAGCTTGAGCAGGGGCACTTTTTGTGCTTCGAGTTCGACGACGACAACGGGTTCTTCATCAAGATCTTCGACGGTACCTTATGCCGGAGGGACGCACTCGTGTACAGCGACGACGAGCCCGAGTCTTCATCAGCAGCTGCTAGTAGTAGCATTAGCTAGTAGTAGCATATATGTAATCGTTTACTTCATTATCAAGTCCGTATGTAGTAGCATTAGCTGCTAAGTGGTCTCTGCGTTCATATGTAATTTAGAGTACCTGTTAGTAAGTTGGGTAGTAAGTTTACTCTTTCGCTGGTGTAAAATCAATGGAAACGGTCATATAGAATGTCCGTTGCCAATGTGGTGCTTATATATACTGCCGGCTCGTTCTCATTATCACTCTCTCACTGTCTCTCTTCCAACCCTAGCCGCCGCACACTGTGGCATTCAACTCTCCTCACTCTCTCTAATGGCTTCCTCTGTCGCCGCTTCTAGATCCGGCCATCACGGCCGCGGCTCTAGCTACCGCGGCAGCACCGTTCTAGCGGCAGCCCTTTGTGAGGGGAAGGTCGATCTGGAGGCGGCCATGCGTCCACTAATGATGCGGCAGCGCCACCATCTGACGCCCTCCTCCTCCGGTGATGCCTGGCTTCTTCTGAGCCAGGCCGATGTGGAGGAGGTCATTCATGAGGTGGTGGTGTAGCACCTCCGGCGGATCTACTAGCAGAAACCCATCTGGAGGAGGAAGTGGCCGATCTGGAGGAGGAAGTGGCCGATCTGGAGGTGGTGGAGGATCTGTAGGTGGTGTCTGATCTGGAGAAGGAGGATGAGGTGGATGTCGACGAAGGAGAAGGAGGAGGAGGTGATTGCGTCGCAGCGCGCTGGTAGCATCTCAGCGCATCTGGCAGAGGCCTGCACCTCCTCGATCTCCCACCGGGTGAAAGGTATAAATCTTTCTGTGACCGGCTGTGATGCCGATGAACTAGGTTCTACGTATGACTATTTCATCACATAAACAAATTCCTAGTGTAAATTCACACATACATGTTCTGATAATTACAAACACTTATTGTTAAAGCACCAACTGTACAAACTAGTTAAACACCCACATCCAAAGCCTATTGCAATTCACCTAGGGCATTCTTGCACCTAGGGCAGAGCATTTCCTGTCATGTTGGACGTAGCCTGTCCTTTAAGGTTAGGATCCTGCGATACAACTCGTAGGTCACGTACCCATCTATTGCTGCGTAGTCGAGATTAACTTGGATGGTAGTTGTCTCTGTTATTCTGTTGCGGTCGTCCATGGCGGGTGGGGGATTGGCGTGAAACGAGGAAGAAGAGAAGGAAGGAATGCGAACTGTCTGCCACCAAACAGAGCAGTTCCTGGATATTTTCTGTTGATCTTAGCAGTTTCTCGAAAATGGCAACAGAACAAAGCAGTTGCTGGAAAATAGCCACCGATTTTTTAATATCCAGATGTATTTTGTACATTTTGCTAATAGTTTTTTTCTTTCACGCAGGAGTTTATTTCGGCAACACTGCATAAAAGTACCAATCTATCATTTCGAGAACCAGAAAACTTAAGGCAAAGAAATTTCGTGGATACTGGTCTTGGAGTGGGTACTGCGACGACCGAGAGCTCATAGAAGGTGAGCTCCAAGTCAAAGATGGAAGGCTGGCTTAATTAATCCAGCCTTCCATCTTGTTAGGTTAGTTGCTTATAGGTTTAGAGTTCATGATTATAGTCAAAGTGTAATAGGTGATATTACATTATGCCAATGTGTGATGGATATGATTGTAGTCAAATTGTAAAAAATAGTGATATTATTGTATACCAATGTAATGATGGCATTTGTTCTATGTTATGAATTGAATAATGTTTTATTGCATTGTGCAATCAGCTTTTCATGTATTATGGCATATAACCGAAATATGAGAAAAGCTCAGTGCAAACGGGTAGATGAAAAACTCCGTATCTGATGTAGGAAAACTAAAGCAACGGAGGTCTGCGCCAACCGTTGCCAAATGGAGACCTTCACATCAGTGACAGGGTCGGGGACACGGACCCTTTCTCCGTTGCCGAAGGGGTTTTTGGCCCGTTTCCGATGTGTCGTTCTGTACTAGTGGGCGGCGCGTCGTGGAGCGGAGCAGGGGTGGCGGAGGTCGACGCGGCGAGGGAGGAGGCGATGGCGCGGCCGCCGGCCGGAGCAGGGCTTCGCCGGAGCAGGTCGCGTCGTGGAGGAGGCGTCGGCGGCGTCGAGGACTTCGTCGATTTTGGGGAAGTTAGGCGATCTGGGGACGATTCCCCTGTTTAAACTGCTGAAAACAGCCTTTAGCACCGGTTGTTCTCTACAACCGGTACTAAAGGGTCTTTAGTACCGGTTGTAGACTACAACCGGTACTAAAGGTCTGTTTTGGGCCGCGGCGAAATTTCGCGCGCGAAGCCCACCCCTTTAGTACCGGTTGTAGTTTACAACCGGTACTAATGGGCCTTTTATTTGTTTTTTATTTCCTATTTTTTCTATTTGGTTTCTTTTTTGTTTTTTCTATTAGGTTTCTGTTTTGTTTTTTCTCTAGTTTATTTTATTTTATATCTATGTAATTTAATTGTCTTAAAATTTATAATGATTATCTATTTATTTTAGAAACATCGTTAACACCAACGATGTCAATACGTAGGCGGGACACGTGTCCTCCCCAGCGCCGGGGTAGGACACGTGTCTGACACGAGTCGTGACCGCGAAGCCCGCCTTTAGTCTCGGTTGGTAACACCAACCGGAAGTAAAGAATCACACGGATCGTGTGTTTTTTTAAGCGCTTGTGAGCCATTGGATCAGGGGTGTGTTTCTTTGAAGAACTTGTGAGCCGTTGGATCAGGGGTGTGTTTCTTTTGGATCAGCCACATGACCCTATATAAACCTCCCCCCCTCTCGAGCATGTTCGACACTCATTTGATATACAAAACATTCGGATTCCCATCATACGTCCAACAGTGCATTTGATATGCGGACACTCACAAGCCACTGTTGGACTGTATGACGGGGAAACCGTGTGTTTTGTTCTATCTGCAAAATAATCCAGTTCATCGACCGAATACAAATCATTCGGATTCCCGTCATACGTCCAACAATGCATTTGATATGCGGCACTCACGAGCCACTGTTGGGCTGTATGACGGGAAACCTTGTGTTTTGTTCTATCTACAAAGTACTCCAGTTCATCGACCGAATACAAATCATTCGAATTCCCGTCATACAGCCCAACGGTGCATTTGATATGCAGGCACTCACGAGCCACCGTAGGGCTGTATGACGGGGAAATCGTGTGTTTTGATCCAACTTTTTCGAGTGCTTGTAAGCCTTTGGAGTTTTTAGAACAAAAAATTAGTGTTTGTCTCTTCTGAGTTTTCAGAACATAGTTACATAAAAGGTTTAATACATTATTACACATCAGCAACAACATCCCTATCTAGTGTTCACTTTTTCTTCGTGTGTCCCTTTCTTCTGATTGCGCCGTAGCCATGGACAATTCTTCATCATTTAACACGATGCTTGGGTCAGTTTTCACTTTGAAGGGCGGAATTTCAGCAAACTTATTGTAATCTTCTGACATGTCTGTCTTGTCCTCCACTCCCACGATGTTTCTTTTTCCTGAAAGAACTATGTGGCGCTTTGGCTCATCGTATGATGTACCGGCTTGCTTATCTTTTCTTTTTTTCGGTCTGGAAGACATGTCCTTCACATAGAAAACCTGAGCCACATCATTGGCTAGGACGAATGGCTCGGTTTTGTACGCAAGATTTTGAGATCCACTGTAGTCATTCCGTACCGCCGGTCTATCTCTACCCCGCATGACAGGTTAACCCATTTGCACTGAAACAAAGGGATCTTAAAAGAAGGTCCATAGTCAAGTTCCCATATCTGCTGTATGCAACCATAATATGTGTCCTTTGTCCATCGTCGTTTGTTGCATCAAAGCGGACACCACTGTTTTGGTTAGTGCTCTTTTTGTCTTGGGTTTCCGTGTAAAATGTATTCCCATTTATCTCGTACCCTTGGAAAGTCAATATAGTCGAAGATGGTGACTTGGCCAACAAGTATAGCTCTTGTCCAACAGTGTTGTCATTAATGAGATGTGTACGCAACCAACTGCCGAAAGTATCCACGTGTTTTCCTTTAATCCAGAAGTCAGTCTTCTCCGGGTATTGAGCGTAAAATATCCATGTGTTTCACGATATACGGAGCCACCAATCTGGAATTTTGTAGAACTGTGTAGTGTGCTTGAGTGAAAGAATGCCCGTCCATACTTCTTGTTGCTTTCTTTCCTAGCGTGCCTTTTCCACGCAGTCTCCCCTCATGGCGCGATTGAGGAACACCGATGGCTTAAGATCAGGAATAAAGTCAACACAAACTCAATGACCTCCTCTGTTCCATAGCCCTTGGACATGCTTCCTTCTGGCCTAGCACGGTTATGAACGTATTTCTTTAAGACTCCCATGAACCTCTCAAAGGGGAACATGTTGTGTAGAAATACAGGACCGAGAATGGAAATCTCTTCGACTAGGTGAACTATGAGGTGCGTCATAATATTGAAGAAGGCGGTGGAAACACCAACTCAAAGCTGACAAGACATTGGACCACACCCGTCTGTAAACTTGGTAGAGTTGCTGGATCGATTACCTTCTGAGAAATTGCATTCAGGAATGCACATAGCTTCACAATGGGTACTCGAACGTTTTCCGGTAGAAGCCCCCTCAATGCAACCGGAAGTAATTGTGTCATAATCACGTGGCAGTCATGAGACTTCAGGTTTTGGAACTTTTTCTCTGCCATGTTTATTATTCCCTTTATATTCGACGAGTAGCCAGACGGGACCTTGATACTGCTCAGGACTTGAAAAAAGATCTCCTTCTCTTCTTTGGTAAGAGCGTAGCTGGAAGTACCTTGACTTCTCTGATTCAGGTTGTCTCTTCGTGGTGCGTACTTTGCTGGTCCTGCCGTGCATCCGATATCTTTCGTCTTCCCATACACGCCTAAGAAGTTTAGCAGGTTCACGCAAAGATTTTTCGTCACGTGCATCACGTCGATTGCAGAGCGAACCTCTAGGATTTCCAATAGGGTAAATCCCAAAATATAGATTTCTTTTTCCACAAGGGTACGCGCTTGTTAGCGTCTTTCGGAACATTTAGACTGCCAGGACCCTTTCCAAATATTACTTCCAAATCCTTGACCATGCCATATATAACATCACCATCAGGGCGTGTAGGCTTCGTCGGATATCTGCCACCTTTGAAGTGCTTGCCTCGTTTCTTACGTGATGCCTGTTGGAAGAAACGACGATGCCATGTACACATCTTGTTACCTATATATGCACTGTCAGTCTTATCTAAACAGTGCGTGCATGCATTGTATCCCTTGTTCGACTGTCCTGAAATGTTACTAAGAGCAGGCCAATCATTGATGGTTACAAACAGCAACGCTCGTAGGAAATTCCTCTGTTTGTACTCATCCCACACACGTACACCTTCGTCAGACCACAACTGTAAAAGTTCGTCAACTAATGGCCTCAGATACACATCAATGTCGTTGCCGGGTTGCTTCGGTCCTTGGATAAGCACTGGCATCATAATATACTTTTGCTTCATGCACAACCAAGGGGAAGGTTATAGATACATAGAGTCACGGGCCAGGTGCTATGACTGCTGCTCTGCTCCCCAAACGGATTCAAGCCATCTGTACTTAGACCAAACCTTAAGTTCCTTGCGTCAGCTGCAAAATCCCCAAACGCACTGTCGATTTTCTCCACTGAGACCCATCAGCGGGGTGTCTCAGCATCTCGTCTTCCTTACGGTCTTCTTTGTGCCATCGCAACAACTTGGCATGCTCTTTGTTTCGGAACAAACGTTTCAACCGTGGTATTATAGGAGCATACCACATCACCTTCGCGGGAACCCTCTTCCTGGGGCTCGGCTCGCCCTCAACATCACCTGGGTCATCTCGCGCGATCTTATACCGCAATGCACCGCATATCGGGCATGCATTCAAATTCTCGTACTTCTCACCGCGGTAGAGGATGCAGTCATTGATGCATGCATGTATCTTCTGCACCTCTAATCCTAGAGGGCAGACAATCTTCTTTGCTTCGTATGTATTGTGGGCATTTCATTATTCCTTGGAAGACTCTTCTTAAATATTTGTAGCAACTCTTGAAATGCCTTGTCAGATATTCCATTCTTTGCCTTCCACTGCAGCAATTCCAGGGTGGTACCTAGCTTTTTCTGGCCATCTTCACAATTTGGGTACAACAATTTTTTGTGATCCTCTAACATGCGCTCCAACTTCGACCACTCGTTTTCAGTTACGCAGTTCATCTGTTCATCACGAATGACCTGACGAAGATCATCATCATCGGACTGATCAACAATGACCTCAGCTCTTCGTCTTCCCCCATTGTAGTATCACCGTGTTCAGAGAACACGGATAGTTGTCATCATCCTCTTCTTCAGGGTCTTCCATTATAACCCCTCTTTCTCCATGCTTGGTCCAACAAAAATAATTGGGCATGAAGCCTTGTCGCAACAAGTGGGAGTGTATGGTTCTTACGCTCGGGTAATTCCTCGTATTCCGACATTCATCACATGGACAAATCATAAAACCATTCTTCAGCTTGTTTAACTTAACCACATCGAGAAAACGATGCATGCCATCAATGAACTCGGGACAGCGTCGATCACCGTACATCCATTCTCGGCTCATCTGCATTACATAAATACATCAAAAACCATTACACCAGCTAAATAATGAATAGAGATACGTGACCAAATTAATTATACAAGTTCATCACATTAAAATCAAAGTAGAGTAGTGCCCAAATGTAATACATAGTTCTCACGAAACATACATCAATCGAAACTAACATACAACTATCTAAAGAATTTAAATCCAACAACAAATGCGATCAGAATCGCAACCAAGGTAACTATTGAACCAACAGCATAATGATACCAAGCCTCTTGACTAATGGCATATTTTCTAATCTTTTTAAGCTTGCGCATTGCATCCATCTTCCTCTCGTGAGCAGTGACGACGACCCCGTGAGCATCAACGATGTCGGCAATCTTCAAGTCCAATTCCATCTTCTCTTCTAGGCATTGGAGACGAAGATCTTCACTTATCTTCAATTTTGCTCTCAAATCGTCGTTTTCTTTTTTAAAATACTCGACAATAGGGTCGGCCGGAATTTCCGGTTCAACTACCTCCTAAATAAAAATATATCTACGTCAAGTTGGTCGGCATGATTGTTATAAACACGAAACAAAATAAATAGTTAAAAAGATATACCACATCCGAATCATAGACCGGACGAGGGCCGACGGGGACGGATATCAAAACCATGACACTATACATATAAAAAAAATAAGAAAATTATACAAGAAATAATTATGCATTTAAAATAAAAGATAAAAAAGAGGCTCACCGAGGTGGTGTCGGCGACGGAGCGGCGCGGGCGATCGACGGCGGTGAGGATCAGGGACGGGACACACTATATAAAACCACAAATTATACTTTAATTTGAGCTCAAAATGCATATAAAACAAATGAAATCCCTAACTTAGTCATTTCATCAAACACCTTGCAAGCACACCAAAATCAAACTTGCTAAACTTGCACGAAAATGAGCTAAACTTGAAATGCCGGAAGAGAAGATGAAGAAGTTGCTAACCCTTGTATAGGGTGCCACCAATCTTGACAAATGTTGGAGAAAAAATGGGTGAACTAGAGCTTGGGAGAGCTTGGGAGAGAGGAAAAATGGAGTTGGGTCGAGTTGCTTCAAATGGAGCTGGCTCGGGTGGAAGAAGCACATATAGGCATGCCCTTTAGTACCGGTTGTTGTTAGCAACCGGTACTAAAGGCCACCCTTTAGTACCGGTTGTTAATAGCAACCGGTACTAAAGGTCTGGCCGTGGGGCCACCAACCGCGGCCGGAGCCTCGGACAACAACCGGTAGCAACCGGTACTAAAGGGTCGCGCCGCGGCGCCCCGGCTGGCACACAAACCCATCCGGTGCTAATGCCCCCTTTAGTACCGGTTTTTGTGTAACCGGTACTAAAGGGGCCGCACCAAAGCCCCCTTCTCTACTAGTGTAGCCTTTTGCATAATCACCCAAAATGACATTCACATAGTATATTGTTCTATGTGCTTTATCATGACATGAAACTGAAAAATATGAGTGGTCATCCAGATGTAGCTGCCAATCAATTAATCATATATTCACATAATTGTGTACGTTGTGCCAAAATAATGATCGATCTCAATTAACAGCACTTGCGTCTGTTTGCATTGACCCATAAGCAGGGGAGGCTTAATTAGCCTATATGAATGTGATGCACCATTAGTGCCCGCCCGATTAGTGCAGTGTCACGGGATGGCTAGCGTATCGATCGATCGATAGCTCAGTGTCGTCGTTCCGGCGGGGTCCAAACCCAAAGATTCCGTCCAGCCAGTCGATCTTCTTCCACGCGTTCCAGCGCGGTCCCCCGCTACACCGGAGCTGTTCATACTTGAGCCCGTGCGCGTGTACTTCAACTCGCTTGCAGTGTTGTGTACTGGAGTGTAGCTGCGTAGGTCACCACTCACCAATCGTGTTCATGGGTAGAGTCCTAAAAATAATAATCTGTTCAAAAGAAAAAAAGTGTAATCAAGCGTATACGAAGAGGGAAATAGGACGTGTTAGAACTATAAAGAATGGATACGAAACTTGTGATCTCTTTATTTATGGATTTGCCAAGGTTAGTCCAATCTAAGATAAAAACTTGCAAAGATCGACTTCCAAAGCTAGGACGGCGGGGTCACGGGGTCAAGGTAACAATGGCGGCCCTCTCCCATACAGCGACATGCACAACGTACCGTCGAGCGTTTCCGTCCATCGTGCACGTCGCGATCGGACACGACGCTCGTTCTCCGGCGCGATCAGCAAAGTCTCGCGCGCGCTCTCGCCAACTAGCTACACGACGACGGAGTGTTCCCTTGGCCTGGCTTGGCCTTGGCGCGCATGCACCAGAGATCCCCGTGATCTTAGTTTTTTTTTTTGAAATTCACCCCGGCCTTCTTCTTCTTCATGCTCCCCACGTCCCCATGCCGCTCGATCGCCTGCTTAAAGCCTTTCAACCGTACTAGCATCTCACCGTCGTCCCTCAGCTAGCTCCGTCCTCTCATATCCCAACCGCGCGCCTTATCCGTCCGTCGGCGGTACAAGACTAGCTACCACATTTCCTTCTTCCATTTCCATCTAGCTAGCACCATGGCCGCCGTGCTAATCATTCTCTTCCTCGCGGCGGCCTCGGCGCCGGCCACGCGCGCGTCGTCGTCGTCGTACCGCTGTGGCTGGTGCCCGCGCCGTTCCGCCGTGTCCCTCCTCCCTCAAGACGCCGACGTCCTCACCGGCGCCGCTTGCGGATATGGCGCAGGGACTGTAGCATCGGAGCTCGCCGAGGGTGGATTTCTCATTGCCGCCGTAAGCCCCGGTTTCTTCCGCGACGGCCAGGCCTGCGGCGCGTGCTACCAGCTCAGGTGCCGGGACCGGAGGGCGTGCGCGGAGGATGGCGTCAAGGTCGTCGTGGTCGCCGACGTGCCGGACACGAACAGGACAGGCGCCAACGACGGTGGGAGGTTCCTGCTCACCAAGGACGCCTTCGAGGCCATGATCAACACGACCAAGCACGGCGGTGATCGGCTCATGAGCCTGCAGGACGGAAACCTCGACGTCGACGTAGACTTCAGGAGGGTGCCGTGCATTTACGGGGGCACGAACCTGTCCGTCAAAGTGGAGGAGGCGAGCGTCAGGAGCCAAGGCCGCCTCGCCCTCCGGTTCCTCTACCAGGGTGGCCAGACCGGCATCGCCGCCGTTGAGGTGGCCAAGGCGGTCTTCAACGGCGACACCGACGCGTCCGCACCCTCGCCGACGATGTGGCGGTACATGACGCGGCGCGAGGAGTCCCCGGGTGTGTGGCGCACGTCCCGCGCACCAGCCGGCCCGCTGCGGATCAGGATCGTCGTGACGGCGGGGTCGGGCGGCAAATGGCTGCGGTCCGACGGGGCAGTGCTGCCGGCGGACTGGGTTCCCGGCGGGGTGTACGACACGGGGCTGCGCGTCACAGACATCGCCGCCAGCACCTGCGGCGCCTCCTCCTGCAACGCCGGGGACGGGGGCGAGGACGGCGACGAGGAACTCAGATGACACATTGACACGTACGCGCTATGGATACCGCATCCACTGAAGTGCTCGATCTGAGCCCGCCGCCATTGCCGCACTGCACCGGCCGGCCACCGGGAAGAACGACGAACGGCTGCTGCTGCCTGCATGTACACTGTACATAGACGTGTACGTGTCGGCGACTACGGTCCACCGGCCGCCGGTCCATGCATGTCGATGATCGATGATGAGTTTTTGGGTTAGAACAAAGTTTCCTTGTCTGGTTCTAGACCGGGGAGGTTGGAACGTAGCGTCACATGTGTTATTGCAGCATGTACATGCCTTGTTCTGGTCTTGGAATCGCATGACAATGTTGCTGTTTCCGCTGCTCGTCTTCTTCCCCTTGGTATAGTATAGGAGAGGAGAAGAGCGAGCATTATTGGTTGTAGAGAGACGTTGAGTGCACGTACGGTACGAGCTGATTGATTAGTCTAACGAAGATGAAGAATATAATCATTGAGAATAGAGGAATATAAGGATTGTTTTCGGAGCAATAGATTAGTGATAAAACCCAGTTACATTAATTTACCTAAAGTTTAATTAGATTGTCGTCTCTAGATCCATCCTTTCACGACCGGAAATCCCACACGATTCTAGAAACCCCTTTCCACTAGGATTGATAGAAGAACAACATGAATATCAATGTAAGTAAAAAAACAATAGGCTTCTATGGTTAGGAAAAACATAAGCTATACCCTCTACTCGACCACACTGATGAACATAAAACCATATCGTCCAAACTCAACAAAACATCCAATTCCAATGGTTTCTACATCCAAACATGAATTGGAATCGTGTGCTACCCTTTGACTCCAACTGTAAACTCCGTTCACAACCAAACATCGGAATTTGAATTCGATCCCATTTCCTTTCCATCCTGGAAATGGAATTGCTAGTCAAATTCAATTCCAAGCAAACTTTCCTACATTCATACACAACGTAAGATCGTTGAACGATGAATGTGCTATACACAAACATGTGTTATAGCCATGATATTATGCAAGCATGAATATCCAGATGAGCGGTATGAGGACGAGCGAGGTGTATAACGTCACAGAGTTAAGGACTGTAAAGCCGGCGTAGCTAGCGGGGAACATGGTGAGCCTCGCCGGGGGATTCATGGCCACCCGGAAGGTCACCGATGCCACCACGGCCGCCAGACCCATGAGCGCCGCGGGCATCTCGTTGATCCACTCGCGTAGGGACAACGACATGTTGTCACGAACCTAGCTGAGATACACACAGGGAATGGAGGTTGGAGAGGGAATCTAGGGTTCAGGAGTAGATAGAAGCAGTCTCATGGAGATATACAAGGTTCGGGAGGAGACGAAGGGTGGTCCAGGGAAGGAGGAGATCATCGATCGGTTCTCTTCTCCCCTTCTCTATGTCCTGGTGCTTGCCTTTATAGCTGCACGCACAACCATCTTGGGCCCATAGGCTGGCCGCTGGCCCAAAGTCCACCACGGCCCATCGTGCAGTCCAGTCTGTGACACATGTCGTCATGCCTTCGATCTCCTGCTAGACAGACTGGAAGAAATTAGCTAGTGTGTGAACATGACTGAGGAGGTGCGTGCATTTAGAGCGGATGAATATAATCATTGAGAACAGAGGAATACAAGGGTTGTTCGGAGCAATAGATTAGTGATAAAACCTAGTTACACATTGATTTTACCTAAAGTTTTAATTAGAATGTCGTCTCCAGATCCATCCTTTCACGACCGGAAATCCGCACGATTCTAGAAACCCCTTTCCACTAGGATTGATAGAAGAACAACATGAATATCAATGTAAGTAAAAAAACTATAGGTTTTTGCGGTTAGAAAAAAACATAAGATGTACCCTCTACTCGACCACACTGATGAAAATAAAACCATATCGTCCAAACTCAACAAAACATCTAATTCCAATGGTTTATACATCCAAACATATATTGAATCGTGTGCTACCCTTTTATTTCAATTGTAAACTCCGTTCACAACCAAACATCGGAATTTGAATTTGATCCCATTTCCTTTCCATCCTGGAAATGGAATTGCTAGTCCAACTTAATTCCATGAACATGTGTAGTAGCCATGGTATTATGCAATCATGAATATCCATGACACCCGAAAATAAAGAGGGAGACCAAGGAAAAAATCACTTTTTTCTTCTAGAGTTAGAAGAAGAAAAAACTGATTTCGATACCTTCTGGCCCGGATGGGCCTGCAATCCGGGAGCACAGACGGGCTTAGCTTAACCAGGCCGGCTAGCAAAGCAACAACCTCCACAGGCCTTCCAACTTCTGGGCCTTCTCTTCCTCATCCCTCTCGGGCCCAACCCACGGTGCGGCAGTGAGTGAGCCAGATCCATCCCACCACCACCCGCCGGCCACACACAGGCGTAGACTCGCTGACACCGACGACCGAGAGACGGCGGCGATGGGCGGCGGCGCGGCGCACGGCGGCACGACCTACAAGGGCTACACCATCCCCCACAACAAGCGCTGGCACACCGTCGCCGGCAAGGGCCTCTGCGCCGTCATGTGGTACATACCCACCCACCGACTCCTCCCTCCCTCGCTCGATCCCCTTTCTCTCTTCTCCTCCTCCATCTCCGCCGGTTCCGGCAGCTCCCCGCCTTGCCCTGCCGACGCCTGCCCCGCCCTGCTGACGCGGTATCGCGGCTTCACTCGAAACGGGGACACGGGATCCGCCCCTCTGCGGCGGGGGATTTCCTCTAGGTTAGAGGGGCTGAAATGCATCTTCTGGCTGCTCGCAACGATGGTCAGGCGCGAGTAGTCCGTAGACAAGGCTCGGTCTAGGGATCTAGCTAGAACGGGAGACACATTTTCTTGCGCCCGATCTGGTTCTGTTAGCCCAGGCGATTAGGAGCTGCCGAGAAATCGGCGTAGCGGCGATGCGGTACATGTGCTCGATGATCTGCTGAAATTCTAGATGTTAGGTTCTTATCATTGAGAAGGATAGGAAACCACCTTCACTTGCTTTTGACGTGCGCTTGGTTTTGCTTTGCTATCCTTGACAACATACTAAGAAGAAGCTCTCATCTTCGACCGCCCTGAGTTAGTACTTGCCAAGTGTTTCACTGTCAGAGGCCGAGGCATTCCCCTTTTGTATCTGTATCACGTTTGCATCTTCATAACTTCTGGACTCTGAATTATGTTGAACCGATCACTTGCAACTAAACCATGAGTACTGATAGCTAGACAAAGTCAGTGGGCATCATGAGCACAGTAGAGCAAAAACACACACAGCTCGACAGAGATGCCTGTATGAAAGCCTGTAGCTCTAATCACTGTGATGACATTTTCTTCTTCCTCGTTAAGTCATTTAACTCAATGTTATGGCGGATTGAATTGGGAACAGCTTGTATCAGAAGCTGTTTCTGTTTTGCTCTTAGATCCTCTTGCTACTGAAGCCAACGATGAGTCTGTAGCGAATGATCAGTTTGGAGATGTAGAGGGCGAGGCGACAGTCGGACACACATTTTCTTGTGCCTGATCTGGTTCTGTCTACGCTAGGCGATTTACCAGCTTGCCGAGTAATCAGCTTAGCGGCGATGTAGTCAATGTGCTTGGAAGTTCCATAGATGATTTGCTGAAATTTGAGATAGTAGGTTCTTATTGTTGGTCCTGATAGGTAACCTTCACTTGCTTTTGCTGTGCTATCCTTGACAACAGACTAAGAAGAAGCGCTCATTTTCGATCGTAGTAACCGCCAACTCTTTGACTTTTATTTTATAACTGTACTTAAATCTACACAAGTGGTGAATAATAATCAAAGAAGAGGCTGAACATCTGTAAAGATGGCTGTATGAATCACCTCATGTAGAGCCCGCGCGTTCCTCTTTTGTTAAAACACATCTTTATCACTTGCAACTAAACCATGAGTACTGATAGTTAGACAAAGCCAGTGGCCAATATCAGCACCACAGGCACAGAAGAGAAAAAACACACACAGCTCAACAGAGATGCATGATAGCAGAGAACTTGCCTGTGGCAAGATGGTTAGGAGGGTGGTTGTACCCCCAGCCCACCAGAGTTCAAACCCCAGGTTTGACGTTGGTGTTTCTCATTTAGGCGGAATATTCGTTAAGTGGGAGGCGACGTTCCCGTCGACAGCGAGGCGCCCGTGGTGACTTCGTCAATCTCAAGACCCAACCGCCGGCTCGGTCTTTCGGAGGTGCTCATAGGGGTAGGGTGTGCGTGTGTGCGTTCATAGGGGGTGAGTGTATGCGCGTGTATGTGAGCGTCTGCGTTGTACTGTGTTTCTCAAAAAAAGAGATGCATGATAGCAAAGCCTTAAATCACTGTGATGCTATTTCTTTCTCCCTCGTCAAGTCATTTACTTCATTTTTCCAAAAAATTCTGGGTGTATATGCTACCAGGAGTCATCTGCCGACGCTAGCATTGAGTCAATAGGATGTAAAAAGTTCTGTTAAGTGAGCTTGGCATCTTTGATTTACGTTCATTGTGGTCCATCCTCCCTGAGTCAAAGCTTACCTAATCATTATTTCGTTGGAGGATATTCAGATTATTCTAATAGCACAATTATGAGGATTTTCACCTTCATAACCAAAATTTGCTGTCTACAGGTTTTGGATTTTCTACCGTGCTAAGCAGGACGGTGCTACTCTCTTGGTAATACTCTGTTCATTTTGCTGCTTCCGTTTTACACATACTTTGATTTACTCGAATACATGTTTTGTAATACAATAGTTCTGATGTTTTCAGGGTCTGCGCCATCCTTGGGATGGGCATGATGATCACTCGCATGGTCATGGACATGCACTTGAGCATGAGGTATTAGCTTGAGACGATATCTCCACTCTTGTCAATGTTTGAACTGACTGGTGTTTTCTCTTGCTATAGAGTTTATTTCCATTGTTGTTTTGAGAATGTGATAACCGTAGCGCACAAATGTTGGTTGCTGCACAGCATGTCTTAATATCTTCGATGTTTATCAAGATTATACTGCTCATGAAAATTACTTCCATCTCGTGTTAGGAGATGCATAGTCATTGTATTGTACCTCCACTGGTGAGGGATATCTCAGTTGACAGATTATTCTAACGTGAGTAATAATCATTTAGAGGTACCATCTGGTGATGATCTACATCCTCTTGCTTGGCTTTGTTAGATTGTTTGTCAGCTCAGCTTGCTGTTACGTGCATCAAAGTATTATGGCATGATCATATCTTCCCACACCGAAACATTGCATTTAGAAAATGCCATGTTTTATCGTGTAATGCGGCTATTGCCGATGGCCTGTACGTGCTATTTTCGCTTATAGTGTAACAATAACTGTTTGTCTCACCTGGAGCTTGTCTATCCTTCTTGTTTCACGCAGGCTTCCCCCTCGTCGTCGCCGGCTCATTAAGCTCTTTGCTGCACGTGGCTGACAGAGACGTGTAAGCTTTGCTGTTTCGACAAACAAAATAGTCTTTGCTAATAAAAGCACAGTATCATTTCACCCCCTGTTGTCTGCAACTTTCTTTAAGCACGCAAGAGTGGTTTTATCACCTTGGTGCTTACTTTGTATTTGACTTGGAGCTGGCCTCGCTCGGCGGGAATACGATTCTGCGAGGAACACTCTGTGCGTGTTGTGTGTTTTTGTTATTGCTTATTGTGATATTTACAGTTTTCTGTCACAGACTCCATGGGAAAATCCTCTAACAATGTATATTGCTGCCTAGTGACATACATAGTAGCATCAATAGGACAGTCAGTAAAGACATGAATGATCTGTGTGCTGCCTGGCCATGCACTGCATCTTGCTCTGCTTTGCTCTAGTGCTATTCATAAGCGAGAGAGAAACCCTCCGTCTGAGCCTACAACCCTTGAAACTGGTAACACTTGTCCGAATTCATCATCAGAAGTCGGCTTTTTTTAGGTATGATGAACAGTATGACAGCGAGGCCCCTGTTCCAGGCCCCAAAATCCAGCTCTGAACTTCATCAAATTACCGAGGCGATGTATGATTAAACAACGCGTGTGTGTGTCAGTGTCTGTGTATGTTAACATGCCGTAGGCTAGTGTTTTTTTTAACTGTGCCGTAGGCTATTGTTGAGTTAGTATTTGGAAACTGTTTTGTTTCGGTCGTGTTCACGTAGAGTTGAATCGAGTCAGGTTCAAACGGAAGTACTAATCCGAGTCGTACTAGTTAGTTCCGTCCTGGAGCTTAGCAAGGGGTATTTTGACGTGATCAACCCAATCGATCCAGTGTACGTCTGCTCATCCAAATCGCTCTCCAATGGCGAACCTTGCCGAGGAGATCATCCACCTCGGCGCCGCTTGCGGCCAGTGGTGCTCCCAGTCCCAGGCCCAGCCACGAGACGGCGGCGCCACCTGGTCGGAGCTCCCCACGGACATTCTATACCAGGTCATGTGCCGCCTGTCGTCCATCCACGACTGCCTTAGGCCCTTAGCCTTGCTGCCGTCTGCCACCACTGGCGAGGCGCCGTGCATCTACGCTTGCCTTGCTCCCTTCCGAAGCTGTGCCTGGCGCTCCCGGATGGGAGATTCTTCAGCTTCCAGGCCGGCGACTCCTCCGTCTTGAAGCCCCATGATGATCTATGTCGTGGCTCCTACCGTGGAACCACCGGCAGCCAGCTTATCTCCGACATCTATATCTGCGGCGTGTACAACCTGGTGAACCCTTTCACCGGGCGCGAGAGGCTTCTCCCTGTCCCGCCTTCCCTCATCGGCTACGTGCATGAGGAGGAGATCATCGATGAGCCAGCTCCTGAGGAGCACTACTGGGGCCAGAGCCAGAAGATGCTCGTGCGGAAACTGGTAGTCTGCCCACACGGCGGCCTCGTCGCCGCCATAGTCGGTCATGAGCGTTCCGCCAAAGCGGCAATCTGTGCGCCGGACTCGGCGGCGTCGTGGTCGTGGTCGGTGGACGAGCTTGACCCGTGCCGCTTGTACGCGGACATGGCCTTCTTCGACGGGAAGCTCTACGCCCTCACCAACGACGGTGACCTCCTGGCCTTGGAGGTCGGCTACGATGGGGAGAGCGGCGAGCCAAGCATCTCCCACGTCGAGCAGGTCATCGACGGCGCCAGCTGCCGCTACGCCTTACAGGAGTACTGTGAGGACCGGAATTACACTTCCAGACCTCCTGTGTAATCATGTCAATCTCAAGATCAATGTTGACAACACAGCGAAATGATACCATTGCAGAACGTACAAAAAATACAGTTACATAGTTTGAATAGCAATAGCGAAATGTCTTGTGACATTTGTTACAATCAGAAAGCTCAGCGGAAATATAAATGCGAAGTGACTCCATCTAGCCACAGGCAGTCGATGTAGTCCACGAGGCCTCACTCTTAAGCATCGTCGTAGTAGTCGTAGTCTTCTTCTTCATAGTGATCTGAATAATCAACAAAAGCAATGCGATGAGTACATAATAATGTACTCAGCGTGCCCCCTCATGCAAAACCTATAAGCTACATGTGGCTTCAAAGAAAGGCTATATGGTTCTTTTGCATAAAAGCTAATTTTGTTTGCAATACCATATGTAGTAGTTTTGATAAAAACGATTTTAGATGAAAACAGGTTTTGTATTCAGTGTAATGTTTCTCATCATTGTGAGTGTCCTCGACACCTCACGTTTTCCATAAGATTCCAGAATAGGGGTAGAGGGAAGTAGCAAAACAGGGTTCCTGTATGTCAAGAAAGATTCATGTGTCGTCCATGACCGTGGACACGGCTATTCGAATAGTTTTACACTCTGCAGAGGTGGTACACTTTCACCACACGTCACAAACTCGGCTAATTGCAACCAGCCGTCGCTAGCATAGCAATAGAGAATTCGTGACAAGGTCTTTTAGCTAGATCCCCCAAAGATGTGACATGCCCACCGGGTATGGCGCCGGAACTGAGAGTACGTCCCCAAACCGGTCCCTCCATCTGTGCCGAAGGTTCTCCCGTAGGCAGACACCCCATCTGCGGTACGGCGACATCGACACTAAAGGCTGACTAACTTACTTGACCCAGCCAGAGCCCATTAGCATGTGGTTGTACGGTGGTCACAATCTTCAAATCCGAGACTTATTAGGCCCTTATGCGGCACGGACGACGGATTGCCCCCTTCAGCTTGTGAAGGGCAGCCAATCGCTCCTTCATTGTTGATCCAGCAGTCGCCCGCGCCAATGTTTAGATGGTAAGTTTCACCCAGAGTAGAAGGTAGAGTAGAGGAAGCAACAACGGCTTATCAGCCAAGCTCAACGAGCTCATCAAGTTCCGAAAGATGTTTGTGACCCAAGGGTCAACCAATTCCTCTAAAGAGGCAAGATAAAGATATCCTACTGGATATTAAGCATGGCTAAGCATTTCTACTTTACAGGATTACTATATAATTTCTACTCAGGGTATCAAGTATATAAGGCGACAAGCGGATCAGGCTGGTGTGTCAATCCACACGCCAGTAAATTGAAAATAGCATGCATAATTTTAAAACAATAAATAATGCCCCTTTTAAAAACATAGGATAAAAACATGAGAGGGGGGGGGGGGGGGGGGCATGCCTTCGTTGATGAATCGTCTTCTTCTTCAGTAGGCTGATTATATCCACGTTCTTCCATAAGCTGATTATATCCACGTCCAACCACGTCACTCCCTACTCGTCGTAACGATAGCAAATGGCAACCAAATAAATACCAAAGCAATAATTACCAAATTCAAATAAAATACGAATGTGAATGAAGGGAGTAGTAGTTGAAGAAGAAGATAGGACAACTTGATAGAATTGTGGAAGTGAGTTGTGGGAACTCGGATATATGAATCAAATGGCATATACGGGATGCCCGAATAGATTATCAGAATTGGATGTAGTGCTAGGATATTAATAATAGAATGTCGTCGGCATGGATAGGATGATAGGAAAGATTATCATAGTAGATTGTCGACATAAGACATATGGATGGACCTCACCATATCTAATTGCTTACAAACCCGACATAGGGTTATAACATAGTTGGTCAAACACTTGTAACATCGGAAAATTAAATAACATAATGTAGCATAACTAGATTACTAGCAACATGTAAACAAGACATAACAATGAACAATATCATATTAGTTTGCAATCATCAAAGAATATTTACCATACTAGTGATGTAAACAATATTTAGGATTATCTAGCATGGTGACACAAGCATATAACAATACAAAACCAAATCTAAACATAATCATCATAGAACAACATCAATTGCAAACTAAAGTTGATACTATAAAAACACATTACACTAGCGATCCATATAGCTACACAACAAAACACATGAGAATAACATAAACAATAAACAACTACTACCATAGCTATAATTCAGCGATAATAAGCCAAGAGCTAAACATGGCGAGACAATATCTAAAACATATGAATCACGTCATAGCATGATATCAAACCAAGATATGATATCTACACAATTAAACCACTTAATAGATGTTATAACAAGAATATCATTATAAGCATATATCAAAACAAAAAGCATATTATATACTAAGCGAAGGTCATGGCACAACAATATATGACTAATCACAAAGGATGTACAATACTACACATTTGAGAGATTCTATAGGATCGTACCAAGTAATAGTCAAGCTTAACGTTACTAGTATGAGATAAAGCATAAAACTATATACTACAAGATCACACGCATGCTCACAAGCATAAACACAACGATATTATCATGCACAACTAAGTGACATACAAACTACCATAAGCACGAGATGATCTACTACAACAAGTAACACACAACTAAAAAGGTAACATACATGTATGCGACACTATATACTTCTAAAACCAAACAATCACTGAAAGTATATTTTTATCTAGTCAAGGAGTAAAACTATGCTTACATACATAGAGACAAAGCAGTGTATAACATGCAATACTAACATGATAATAATCTTAATATCTATGTACATAACACAAAGGAGTAACCGATGGAAAAAGACATGAACTGAGATTGGATATAACTAAACATACATACGAGATATTGCTAGCACAAAGATATGCTGCTAAATTTAATATAACTAAGCTCCATATATATAACACATGCTACACAAGATATGAAGATAGCTAATCATGAATGATAAATTAGACAACAATGAACATATGTAATAACACAATAAGTTACTTATAACCTGAATACAACAACTAATTCTATGCATGACCAAATAAGCAAACAATAGTAACCAAGTAATGCCATCCTCATATACATTACTAACTTACTTTACAATACTAAACAAATAATAGACTATGAAACAAACTCATAGCAAAACATGCATTAAGATGACAAACTAATAGTAAAAATTCATATATGAATAAATGATTAAACATAGATCAACATCACACAATATATGACTTGTACTAGTCGAAAACAATATGCTAAATAATTACAACTAACACAAGCAAATCAGTTTATAATAATAAACCATAGACTATTATTTAAATACAAAAAACATCTCAACATATCACTAAATAAAAACATGCAACTATATAGAACTTCTACACATGAGATATATCTAGGCTAAATAAATCACACACAAAATCAAGCACACCATTTAAATTACATTTGAATTTGACCTAAAATGAAATATATAAAACCTAGCTTATCTACCCGCTAGATATAAAATAAAATTCCACCATATGGTCTCTACGGTCATCTAGATAATTTCACATGTTTAGATCGAAGTGTACAGATGATGAACAGAGAGAGATTTGCATGGCAATGTCGGAATTCGACGAACTGGCATCAATGGCGTTTCTCCTCTGGTGGTCGGATTTAAGATCCGTATTCTCCTCTAGACTCGTAAAGATGATTTGCACAAAGTGACATGGAAGAATAGTGCTGGAATTGAAGATGGCATAACCATGTCGACCAGTGGCATGGATAGGCTGAAACATCATGTCTAGGAGGTAATTCTAGATGAGGTGAGTACACGGTTCAAAGGAGTTGTCATGATTCTCACCGTGTGCGACGAATTGATCTGACGAAGTCGATGAACAGAGAAGATGTGGTCGCGAAATTCATCCGCTGCAATCAAGCAATCCAGCTTCTGGTCACCTGAATCGGTTCTTCTCCTCCCCTCTGTTCCTCTGGTGCAGCAGCTCGGCCTCCCGTTGCCGGAGTCGCTGGGAGCGCGGACGGCGTCCATATGTGGTCTGGATCGGAGCTCCAACAGATTGACCGTGGGGCGAGTCTGGGCTTGATCTGGCGGCGCAAGATGGAAAGGAAGGAGGAGTCGACTAAGTGCTTCATATTGCCAGGGGCAAGGCGGCAGAGCGAGGCTTGGGCTACTTGCGTTTCACCTGGGTGCGTCGATAAAGAGGAACGGACGGATTGAAACATGAATGGCCAGAGTAAAGGGAATTGATGCGGGCAGTTTCAGCATTCAGGTGCGAGATGGCGTTTCTATCTGCTGGAGTAACGGAAGAGGAAGAAGAGGCAGGAGCAGCGAGGCGCTGTGCGTGCGTGGCTGCGTGCGAGTCGAGGGCTCACTTCATTGAGCTCGTGCAACCGGGCTTTGGGCTAGCCTAGTTGGATCGGTACAGCCAGTTAGAAAGAAAAGAAAAGCTGTGCCGCTTCCTTGGTTTAAATGATTGCTATGAAAGAAACAGAGGCAATGGCGAGAAGAGGAACTAGCGACTTGCTAGTGCATCTCGGTAGGAAAAGAAATAAACCAGGAAAGAATAGGTAACCGAAACATACTAGTGCATGGATGGGAAAAGAATAGAAGAAAGATATAGGCAAGGATCGATGTATGCATGATTTACGTTAGGTACACAGCCAGCCAAAACAATGGCGTGCATGTCTATAGCTCAACATCCAAGGGGATATTAGAGACAAGAAAGATATGAGTAAATAGCAAGGAAGGAAATAAATCAACTCATGATGTACTAGTTAAGTACCGGCGTATATGTGCATGGCTACAGCCTAAATGTGCATATGTGTGATTAGCTGGAGGACCAAATCCAATTAGGATTTTAGGTATAGCGAAATAAGAGATAAAAGAAATAGATTTTCCTTTTTAGGAAAATCTAGAAAATGCTATAAAGCTCCAAAAAAAATACGAAACAAATTTATGAAAACAAAATCAAATTCAAAAGAGGATATTTTAATATATTGAAGCCAAGAAAATATGATCTAACATGAAGGCCAAATAAAATAAAAGATTCATTCAAGTTGAGGCTAAATTCATTTTAAAGTTTCACGTTTATGAAAAGTCGAGTTAAGTTTTAATTAATTAAACGAAATTTTCTAGTCCTCATTTTTAGATAAAAGTTTTTTTGAAAATTCCAAAAATCGGCCTGTTACAAGTACACCCGAATGCGCTACCTCGTCGTGAGACCACGCAGGGGAGGACTTCTCATGGTCTGCAGGACAATGCTGGACTATGGCTCAACGACGCACGAGTTTGCGCTGTTCCAGGCAGACCTCGAGTCCTCGCGGTGGGTCCAGGTTGACACCCTAGGCGGCGACGAGGCGCTCTTCGTCGGCCGGCTCTGCTCCAGGGCCGTGCGCGCGGATCGGCATGGAGTGCGCGGCGACTGCATCTTCTTCCTGGATGACTCCGCGGGAATGGGAGGCATACGAGTACGACTATCTTGCTGCAACGATGCCCCGGCCAGCGTGTATACCCTCAGGGACGGGACCATTAGCGAGCTGCTGCACCGGGACGGAGAGGCAGGGTCTTGCGGAGAGGTGCCAGCCACGTGGCTCTTCCGCGAGGACGCCAACGCAGAGGATTGAGCGTGTATGAATACCATGGAATACGAATTTTGTGTCTTCAGGTAACAAGATTTTTCTCTAACTATGGCAGCAAAACGACCTATGTTTTCAGGTCACACTAAATTTGGCATGTATGCATAAGCTCAAGAACTCAAATTCACGGTTTCCCTATTGATCAGCCCAATGAACTCTCTTCCGCAGGTTTATTGGTTTTCAATGCGCATAACTTTATGTTTCGCGGCTATTCATTCAGAACAAAAAACAAGCAAACCCACTAAGCAAGCAAACATTTATTCATAATAGCTAACTGTGTCCTAGTTCACTAAATGATATTTTTCACCCTCTTTTTTTCCTCCCATGATAATATTTTCCTAAAAAGTCCATCCTATTGAGAGGCCCCTTTGGGAATCTCATACAAAGACGTCATATACATAGCCACAGTACTTGCAAAATCTTTGCAGGACCAAATGTCCTTCATAGGATAGAAAAATTCTTGCCAGCTACGAAGTTTCTTTTTCTTTTCCACTTTATGTTCCGAAGGTTTCCAATCACTGTTCCCTAATCGTTTGCAATGAACATGCATTTCCTAAATATTTAAGAGGCAACCGACCCTCTAAGCAAGCAAAAATAGTAGTGTATTCCACATTTCTTCTACAGCCGACTCAATACATATAACCTCGCTTGTATGAATGTTAAATTTTAGCCCCGACAAATGTTCAAACATACAAAGTATAAATTTGAGATTCCTAGCACTTTCGAAGCAATCCTCAGAAAAATTGTAGCATCGTCAAACCACCAGGCACTAAATGGGAAATAACATCTCTAATTAGACCTTGTTTCTTACGCCCTCCGTTTTTTTAATATAAGATGTTTTAGCTTTTCCCACATGCACATGTATCCACATGTACGTATACATGTTTTAGTTTTGTATTTGCACTCATTTTAGTGTGAATCTACTCGACATGTGCAACACCTAAAACGTCTTATATTCAAAAACGGAGTGAGTAGCTCTGTCTATCAAAATTACATCGAATGCTGCATTAAAAAGAATAGGCGGCAACAGATCACCTTATCTTAGATCACGCTCAGTTCTAAAATAAGGGCATATCCGGTCGTTAACATTTATTGCCAACTTATTATCATTCACAGTGGCCATAATCCGTTTAACAATAAGTGGAGGGAAACCTTTCATCAAGAGAGCTTGCTCTAAGAAAGATGTATCAATCTATCGTGGGATTTCTAGAAATTCTACTTTAAACATAACTGCAGCCGTCTTCCTTTGCTTAATTTCATGTAAAGTTTCATGAAGTAGTACAACACCATCTAGAATGTACCTGCCCTTCATAAATGCTGTTTGAACAGGGGGAACCTATATTATCTGACACTATATTGACTCTATTATTAATTACCTTAATGAATTAAAAAAATCATTTAAAAGACAAAAAGGTCTATAAGCTTGAAGCTCACCGACACCTTGACATTTAGGAATCAAGGAGAAAACAACATAATTAAATCTTGCTATATCTAAGTCACCTTTATAAAATTCACCAAATATCACAAGTAGATCAGGCCCAACTAATTCCCAAAACTTATGTTAAAATTATGAGGGTATTTCATCTAACCCAGGACTTTTATTCGGTTTCAAAGAAAAAACAACAATTTTAATTTCCTATATGGAAAAAGGTTCAACAAGTAACCCACTATCAACATCTTATAAAGCAACATGACATGTAAATCCAATGAAATAGAACTTATACTATCACTTTTGCCAAATAAATTCGTATAGAAAGCAGTAGCATACATCATTTATATTGTTCTCTCCGTGAATAATATTAGCCTGAATGTAATGCTAACAGGCCATACATTTGGAAAGTGTTCAGTTTTTAAGTGTGTGTGGCTTGCACGCCATGGGTCGTGTTCAGGGGTAGCCGAATCAAGTCAGCTTCAAACAGAAGTACTAGTCCGAGTAGTATTAGGTTTTAATTGGAGTCTATATCCTAAGGGCAAATCCAACCCAATCGATCCGATTTACCTGCATCGAAATCTCCCACCAATGGAGGACCTTACCGACGAGATCCTCCGCCTCGGCGCTGCTTGGGGCCGGTGGCGTTCCCTGCAGGCCCAGACACGGGGCGGCGGCGGCGGCTGGTCGGACCTCCACGAGGACGTCCTATACCAGATCATGTCCCGCCTCCCGTCCATACACGACTGCGTAAGCCTCGCCGCCGTCTCCCACCACTGGCGCGCCTCAGTGTATCTACGCTTGCCGTGCTCCCTGCCCAAGCTGTGCCTCGCGCTCCCGGACGGGACGTTCTACACATTCCAGGCCGGCGACTCGTCCATCTTCAAGCCCCGTGACGAGCTACGTCGTGGTGGTGGATCCTACCGCGGCGCCACCGGTAGCCACCTCCTCTCTAGCTCCGACGGCCGCAGCGTGTACAGGCTCGTGAACCCTTTCACGGGGCGGGAGGACAGGCTGCTCCCTGTCCCCTACGGTGTCCCCGTGCTTCCCGATGACATTGCTCATATGCCGGCTGCTGCCCAGGAAGACCAGCTGATGACCCAAGAGGAGATCACTGTGCGGAAGCTGGTGTTCGGCCCCGACGGCCTCGTCGCCGCCATCGTCGGCCACCACGAGCACTCCGCCAAGGTCGCCATCTCAGCGGCGTCATGGTCATGGTCGATCAATGACTTGTCGCGCTGGTACGCCGACGTGGCCTTCTTCCACGGGAACCTCTACGCCCTCACAATCGACGGGCACCTCCGCGCCCTGGAGGTCACCTACGACGGCGGTGGCATGCCCAGGATCTCCAGCTACGAGCACGTCATCGACGGTGCCAGCTGCAGCTACCCCTTACAGGAGTACACCGGGATGCGCTACCTTGTCGTCAGACCGCGCGGCCGCGGCCTGCTCATGGTCTGCAGAATAATGCTGGAACACGGCATGTCGACGTACGATTTCGTGTTGTTCCAGGCGGACCTCCGGTCCTCGACGTGGGTCCAGCTAAAAACCCTTGGCGGCAATGAGGCGCTCTTCATCGGCCGGCTATGCTCTAGGGCCGTGCGTGCCGATTGGCATGGAGTGCGTGGCGACCAGATCTTCTTCCTAAATGATTCGGCTGGAACGGAACTGCGTTTCTGCGATGATGCTTTCGCCAATGTGTATGACTTGAAGGATGGGAACATTAGCCAGCTGCTGTCCATGCACTCGCACTGCGGGGACGCCGAGGTGCCGGCGACGTGGGTCTTCCGCGAGGACGCCGACACAGAGGAGGAGTGAGCGCGTATGAAATACCATGGGATCGTGAAATTTGTAGGATCTTTGAATAACACATGTATGTAGGGGTGTAAACGGATCGGATTTTCCCTCTACCATATCATTTACTATATTTTTTTCTCAGATTCGGATCGGATCGGATAATGAACGGTCGCGGATTCGGAGGCGGATAGATATAATTACGGATTCGGAACGGAAACGGAGCAGATTCGGGGCGGAAAGAAAATTAGTCGGATCGATATGCGCAATGTATATCATCAAGCCACATAACCAAAAATAATAGCTCAACAACATAATAATCTAACAAAGTTATACTCCATAGTATGTAGAATGACCATGCAAGGGAGTCGTTGTTCAACAAATGAGCTCCACAACTCACTAAATACAAATTGTGCTCTATTAGTTTAGACATTTCGGTAGAAAATCGGATTATAACCATCGGATAATCCTAACTAATTTTCGGATAATCCATATTCGGATGTTGTTTTTCATACCATATCCTATACCGTATCCGGGTGTTCAGTTCGGAATCGGATATCCTTATCCGGCAAATTCTTCGGAACCGGATATGGATTCTTTAAAACGGATTCGGCGACAGATTCGGTACGGAAATTATCCTATCCGTTTACACCCCTACATGTATGGAGTATTAGTTCTTTAACTTTTGCCGAATGTACCAAATTTTGGTATTGTTTGTCAATGCGCATAGCTTCTATGTTTCACTACTACTGTATTATTCATCATGATTAAAGCAAGATCATTCTTCCATCGTTGGCTTGGAACCTATAGTACTATAGTAGCTACCATTATTTCCATATCCCTTCCTTTTCTCCTAAGCTATGAAGGTCCCGGTGAAAGCCTTGAGGCGGCTTTGGTCAGTGCCAGCGCCATCAGGCGTTGTTGACCTTACCGAAGGTGTCACCGTAGAACTTCCCAAAGCAACCAGAAACTCCATAGGCTTGTAGAAGGTCTCTGTAGCATAGTTGCTGCCTTTGTTCTGCCAGCTGATCGCCATAGGCTTGCCTCCCGGAGGATGTCCATCTTCATGTATTGCTTGCCACCATAATTTGCTTGGTAGTATTTTGCCTGCTGATGTCTGCAAAACGTTCCTGCCATGATACGGCTATGCTATCTAATCCATCTGCTTAAAACTGGCACAAGCAAGTTTCTAAAGGTAGTTGGAGAACAGATCTCCAAGTTGCAATTTGTAAATCCAACAGGATAATGTCAAAATCTGAAAAGATAACAGCAAAATCCCCCTTCTGCCTCCTAGCTACTCCGTACTTGTTATTTCTTCCCTGCAAATCCAATAGGATAATGGGAATACGAGCAGCACTAGCAGGGGACACACAACATGGCTACACTATATTTGGTTATATTCAATGCATCAGCATAGCATTTCAATCTAAAACACTCCGTTGCATCCACTAATCAGGAAACTTGGTGATTCCAGCAATACACATAAGAACTACCATAGGTGACTCATGACTGGTGACAAATCATAGGTTTCATCCCCTGACCAACAGTTTCGGTACAGAGCTTGGCCAGCAGCTAGGCCGGCAGATAAGGATTACAGCATCCGGAACATACAGCTCATGATCTGCATGTACAAAATCCAGGAACCGATAAATATCTAGACTTCGCGTAAAAAGGGATCAGTAGTTCAGCTAGGTTAATTAATCTGCCGCTTCATCCTCTAGTCCTTGCCAAAGTTCGCCTTGTAGTCGGCGCTCGACTCCAGATTCTCCACGTCCGCGATCTTCCTCACCCCCCTGCAACCAGCCATATACCATAAGGTGAGACACCATGCTGAACAGACGATGTTTATAGTCGACGAGGAAGGCGCACCTTCATGAAGTCCTCGTCGATGGCTAGTCACGCTCCGCCTGGATCGCCGTCATGCCGGCCTTCTTGCACACATTGCACATGTCGGCGGCGTTGAACCCCTGAAGCAAGACTTCTCAGTGCCAGGTGGGCAGTAGAGGATTAGCAAGTATTTTTAACTCTACATATCCTCTGCATGTTGGAAAGAAAGCAATGCAGGTGTATGCATTGATGAATATACATACCTTGGGTGGCTTGATCCCAACTCGGATGAACAGTTCAGGGTTCATGATGGGATACTCGATGGTCTCTCTAAGTTCCCTGATCTGGTCAGATAGCCCTCCGGCAGCAGAGAAGATGACATCCCCTGGATCCTCCTGAATCATGTTGAATACTAGAGGGTACAACTGGAAAAGTGGAACGGCAAATCACATCCTTAAAGTATAACATCCAGCATCTGATTCAACTAATGTAGAGCATAATAAACTGCACGAGCAGATAACAAATGTTCTCAAACACGGCGATACCTCGCGCGGAAGAAGGCGCATGATGGTAAAGGAGGCCGCGTCGAGAAACACAGGTGTTGACCTTGTCAAGTTTTCCACGTTCAGCTTAGCGCAACAGTTGACAAGGTATCGGCGGCCAGCGCTAGCCTTGACGATAACTGCAAGTGAAAGAACAGTGACTTGTCGTCAGCAAGGGCTGAACAACGAACAGAACGACTGCGACAGCGGGGGTGAGTTCCATGAAGCCGGCAATTCACACTCACAACGCTTGTTGCCAAGCGGGCACAGAACTTCTCCCACAATCAGGCCAGTGCTTTGGAGCACCTTGACATGCTCCTCTGTTTTCTTGAAGTCCGTCTTAGCCTTCCTGAGGTCATCGCGCCTGCAACCACAAAGTGTGTCACTCATACCTGAAAATGGCATGCTGCATTTGTATCTCCAGGAAGCAAATTGCACAACAGTAAACGGTGAGAGGATGTTTTTCCCGAAATCAGCGGTAAGAAAGCTAATGCTTGCATCATGTACAAGCATCCATTGCATTGAACAACATAAAGTAAAAACGCTATCATTCCAACAGCAAATCACCATGGCGCCGCAGCACACAGTATAGCAGCAGATGCTCAAGAGGGACAGAACAGAGTTGGGACCAAATTAGCAAGAGTGTATAGTCCCAACGGAGGTGCATCACCATTATCGTGCCAATCGGCAGCTAAAAAGGCTACTGCTTGTATTTTTACTACTAGCATCATAGCACTGTATTGAATTGAACAACACAACAGCGAAGCACTCCAATTCCAGCCACCATAGCACCGAAATCAAATCCATAGAAACCCTAGATTTAGATTCGAGGAAAGGCCACAGCGTAGCACGGGGATCGATCACTCGCCGCCTGGAGCAGAGGGACGCCGCCGTACGTACGCACGGGCGGCCAGGCTAGGTTTTACGCCCCAAAAAGCGCCGGCCGTTGCGGCAGCGGAGGCGGAGGAGGTACCTGTGGTGAGGAGGGACTCGAGCTCGCGGCAGTTGAGGAGGCTGGCGCGGTACTTGGCGACGGCGGCTGCGCGGCGGGCGTCCTCGGCGTTCGCGGCCATGGCGTGCGGCGGAAGCAGAGACTCTTGCGGTCGGGGGTGGGCGCAGCGTATATCAGGGTGTCGCGCAGATTGGAGCCCATCGTGGACACGTAATGGGCTTGGGCCTCGCTGGGTTCCGATCCAAATTCCCATAGCTGCTAGTGATGGGCCTCGGCAACATAAAATAGTTTTCCTCTCTAATTTTTCTCTCTCGTCTATGAAGTCATGTCGTATCCGAGTTGGGTTCCGACTTGGCATACGCGAGAGTATACGGCATAGATAATCCAATCGATCGCCCTACCACGGCGCATCCAAATCTCTCACCGATGGAGGACCGGTGGCGCTCCCAGCCACGACACTGCGGCGGCGGCTGGTCGGAGCTCCCCGAGGACGTCCTCTGTCAGGTCATGCGCCGCCTGCCATCCATCCATCCACGACTGCCTAAGCCTCGCCGCCGCCTGCCACCACTGGCGCGCCGCCGTGTACCTACGCTTGCCCTGCTCCCTGCCCAAGGTGTGCCTGGCGCTCCCCAACGGGACGTTCTACACCTTCAAGTCCGGCGACTCTTCCGTCTTGAAGCCCCGTCCTGGTTTGCGTCGCGGTGGATCCTACGGTGGCGCCACCGACCGCCAGCTCCTCTCCGGCATTGACGGAAACGGCGTCTACAGGCTCGTGAACCCTTTTACGGGCCGGGACAAGCTGCTCCCTATCCCGTACGGTATCCCCGTGCACGATGACTACCCGGCTGCTGCTGCCGAGGAGGACCAGTGGGTTGAGGAGATGCCTGTGCGGAAGCTGGTGGTCGGCCCCGACGGCCTCGTCGCCGCCATTGTCGGCCATGAGCACTCCTCCAAGGTCGTCCTCTGCGCGACGAACTCGGCGGCGTCCTGGTCATGGTCGACCGGCGCGCATGACCCGTGGCGCTGGTACGCGGACATGGCCTTCTTCGGCGGGAATCTCTATGCGCTCACCAAGGACGGGCACCTCCTCGCCCTGGAGGTCGGCTACGAGGGCGGCGGCCTGCCCAGGATCTCCAACGTCGAGCATATCATCGACGGTAGTGGCTGCCATCACGTGCTACAAGAGTACACCGGAACGCGCTACCTCGTCGTCAGACCACGCGGCCGCGGCCTGCTCATGGTTTGCAGGATAATGCTGGAACACGGCATGTCGACCTACGAGTTTGCCGTGTTCCAGGCGGACCTCGAGTCGTCAATGTGGGTCCAGCTAAAAACCCTGGGCGGCGATGAGGCGCTCTTCGTTGGCCGGCTATGCTCTAGAGCCGTGCGCGCAGATCGGCACGGAGTGCGCGGTGACCAGATCTTCTTCCTTGATGATTCCGCTGGAACTGAACTATATTTGTCCGATGCTTTTGCCAATGTGTATGACATGAAGGATGGCAACATTACCAAGCTTCTATCGATGCACTCGCGCGGGGACGCAGAGGTGCCGGTCACGTGGCTCTTCCGCGAGGACGCCAGTGCAGACGATGAGTGCGTATGAGTGCCATGAGATCAATTTTTTCTATCTTGCGCAGAAAAACTATCTAGATGTATGAAGTATATACAAAAGAAAAAAATCAATTTTTTTTGCCGCGTGTCATGTGACCGTAACCTAGGTACACCCTTGGTGGTCAGTAATTTTTTTCAACTTCAGTTGTAATTTCAATGACTTACGGTAATTTTTTTCATGTTTTTATTATTAAGTATAGATGGATTTAGATCTTGTGAGTCAGTGGGAATGCTATCATGTGAGGAACATGCCGTACATGTGTTGTTGTCATCACTAAGTTTCTATCACGTACTACTCGCTACGTCCGGGAATAAGTGCACTTCTATCTTTTATCTTAAATCCAAGTTTAAAGTTTTGAGCTACTTTATAGAAAAGAGGTGAAATATCTATGATATCAATAATTTATATTATAAAAGTGCATTTCAAGACGTATCTGGTTATGCTAATTTAGTGTCGTAAATAATGCTAACTTTTTCAATAAAATTGGTCGACAAATTAAAACTTTGATTTAGAACAAAACTTGAAGTATACTTATCCGCGGACGAAGGAAATACTCTCTATGAAAATCCTCTCGCAATGTATCTTTTTTTTTGTTGAGAAAGCTCTCGCAATGTATCAACCACTCAAGAAATGTACGACAAACACGGTATGTATCGGTCCGTTGGTTTGATCGCCAAACGCGTAGCTATGTACTAGTTGGTTCAGTACTACTAAGGCCCTGTTTGAAAGCTTAGTTTTGGGATCAATGCCCATTGTGAATTAGCAATACTAGCTTCACGTCGTTAACCCGTAGTTGGCCTCTCTTAATCGTCAACAGTGTAGAGTTAATTGGTTGTCGGCCTCCCACTCGCGCCTCAAATTTTGGTGCAGCGTCGCATCAGGTGGCCACCGTTTATAGGCATCTCCAGTCCTGATATTTTCATACCCGGTACTCCGGTAGCAAAAGAATCTAGCTAGCCAAGCAATGGCAATAAGACTGGCACGCCGCTGGCTGCCGCTGCTACTGCTCCAGGTGCTCCTGCCATGCCTCGCGGCGCGGCCGCCGGTGATCACCATGAACGCCGTCTCGAGCCTACCCGGCTTCAATGGTCCCCTACCCTTCTCACTCGAAACAGGGTACGTGCTCTGCTCTCCGTTTTGTCTTCTGACTGGATGATTCAACGCGAACTCGCGCCCAACAGGTATGTCGAGCTAGACGACGACGGCGTCCGCTTCTTCTACTACTTCATCGAGTCGGAGCGCAGCCCGGAGGAGGACCCCGTCTTGCTTTGGCTCACCGGCGGGCCTGGGTGCTCCTCCTTGTCCGGCCTCGTCTATGAGATCGGCCCTCTGGCTTTTGACTGGGAAAACTATCGAGGAGGGTTGCCTACTCTTCTGTATAAACCAGCCTCTTGGACTAAGGTTACTCGACCTACGCAGTACAATAAATAGCTTCTTCCTCCGTCCCTAATATTATGCGACTGAGGGAGTAGTATCTGTCCCTCTCTTAACTTTAGTTTCATTCGATGATTGTAGGTTAGCAACATCATCTTCGTGGATTCTCCAGTAGGGACCGGCTTCTCCTACAACCCCACTGACAACGGATTGCCACCCAGTGACACCAGGGTGGTTCACCAGCTGCATACATTCCTTGAAATGGTGTGTTACTGTTACATTATCCTAAAAATACAGCTTGTTACGTACAAACTCTTCGTATCCGCTGCCTTTTCTGTATCTGACGAGCTTCACGCTTTGTAGTGGTTTGATGAGCACCCCAAGTATTTATCAAACCCGCTCTATATTGCCGGGGATTCATACAGCGGCATGATCGTACCTTCTCTCACCATGGAAATCGCTAAAGGTAACTAATTAAGCTTCCATCAATACGTAATGTTTGTCTTGCAAGTTTCTTGGCGTGTTTCACTAGTTAGCTCCAAATACGTGTCGCTTCATTTGTGGGGATAGAATCTGGTGATGAGGAGCGGCTTCTTAACCTCAAGGTATTTCATGTTTGTTACCATAACTCTCTAATCTCACGACTTATACAAATAGCTTCATCTTCAGTTCTGTTGTAATGCTCATTCTCGCTTTGGACTTTTGGGGCACTTGTATCCGTGTCTGGCACATGAGATGGGATTTACATGGTTCAAGGAAAGTCCCAATCAGGGTTGGAGCAATGTTTTAGAATTTGTGCATCATGAGGGGGATGAAATCACTAGATCACTAGACAATCAGAGTTTCACACTCTTTTGTGGTTAATGTTTAGATCTCTGATAATTATATCCCCGCGACCCTCCCGACCTAGCTAGGTCTTCCGCCGCCGCCGCTGCCACAGCGGCCGGCCTCTCCACCTCCTCGCTTCCTACTCACGCGCGGCGGCCGCCGCCGCGGCCGGCCCCTCCTCGCGTGCGACCGCCGCCCCCCGTGGCGGCGGCGCGCGCCCTCGCAGCCCTTTTTTTCCTCGGCTTCCTTTCCTCAACCTCCTCGTCGTCGCCGTCGACAGGGGCTGCAGGGTAGCGCCGCCGGCGGCGGCTTGTCTCTCCCCGCGTCGGCCTGGGTGGAGGCGGGGGCTCTCCCTACCGGCGGCAAAATGACACATCCCAAAACGAATATGTATTGTCAGCTTGCTTTGGTTCTCTAGCTAACTCCTGAAATGGATATAAACTATATATGTTTCTAAATATAAGATGCTTTAGCTTTTTTTAAATTCATTTATGTGTTGGTTCACTCAATTTAGTGCGTATGTAGTACTCTTTGAAATATCTTATAACTTAGAACGGAGGCAGTATATTACAATGTTTTTTAATCTGTTTCCATGAAAATCAATGCTTCTTAGTCAGGTTGACTCAAAATGAATATTGTCTACGTATTGAATTTGGTTCATATCCATATCTGGAATAGCACAGACGGAAGTACATCAATCAAATTGGTGTAATTTGCATACTAAAATATATTGGTTTCTATATATCCACCTATTAGGTTGCTCGGGACAGTTGCGGAGGAGGGTACACCAGCCCATCGAATGCTCTTTGTGCCAAATCCGTCCAATCCATCCACGATGTAAGTGACCCATACAACCTCCTGACGTTGAGAATGTTAAGCTCAAAACTCCAGTAGATCTTGCATCAGTTCTATGTAAATTAATCAGAATAGTCGGTGAGATGCAGCTCATAAAGGATATTAATGCTATGCACATTTTGGAGCCAAGCTGTGATACGCATCCAAGCCTCACCATTCACAAGGCGGTGTCAGAAGAAGGAAGGGGAAGGCAACTACAATCTATGGTTTCGTCTATTTGCAGGGTAAAATTAAGGAACCGCGTAAAAAGTTTATAATTCCTATTTTTAAGTTTTCTTTGGTCGTTCTATTTTCTCAAAATCTTAATTTTTTTCATTCTTATGACTAATTGTGCATAGCCTTATAAATCTTACTTCGCTTCATTTTGTGGCAGAATGCCACTTACATACTTTCTGAACTGTGGGCAAACGACAAAGATGTGAGGAAGAGTCTGGGTGTTCACGAGGTAAATACGTATTTCAAAGTTTGAATATATCTCAAATATTTTGACCTATACTTTGAAGTCAGCTTTGGTTAGAATGAACACCCCGACTCTTTTTCAGGGAACAGTTCCAATATGGAGAAGACATGCTAATTTTCCTTACATAATGGACATCAAAAGTACAGTGGAGTACCATTTAAGCTTGATCACCAAAGGATATCGAGCGATTGTATACAGGTAAGAGTAGACTTATCCTAGGCTCCTAGCTAATGCTCATGAGTAGAATGTTTATATTAGAGCAATTCTTGTTATAGATATCTAGTTCTACAGTCGATTAGTGCAAGGCAACCATATGCTTGGCCGAGCAACCGTATATTTATTGATCAAGTGTGTTCTTCCAATGCTGCAGCGGCGATCATGATAGCGAAATATCTTTGGTTGGCACCCAAGCATGGATAAGATACCTTAACCTTTCCACCACAGATGATTGGCGACCATGGTATGTAGACGACCAAGTTGCAGGGTAAGAACACTCTTGTTATACATATATCTTTTCATTTTTGAGAGTTGTTGTTAGACATATCTAGTTCGATAGTCGTGTCTCCCTCACAAGCATACTAGTGATAAAAACACATTGGTGGACCCTTTAGAGTATATAATACACTCTAGTTAGAGACATATAAGTAACCTAGACTATGTGCAATGTTCAAAATGATATTTATCCGTGTTCGGAGAGATTATTATTGTGATAATTAGTGGAATGCAGCATTCATAGCTAATTATATTTGTGAACAATTACTATTAAGATGCCTTTCACAGTGTCTTTCTTTTTCTTAATTTTGCTTAGATTCACGATAACTTACTCCAATGACTTCACATACGCAACCGTGAAGGTATGTGGTATATGCTTGAGTGCTTTCTGTTGGATGGAATTTTTATAATGAAGCAAATGAATTGATTGATAGATGTTCTTGTAGGGTGCTGGCCACACAGCTCCAGAGTATATGCCCAGGGAGTGTCTAGCTATGATTGATAGATGGCTTTCTGGTGAACCCCTTTGATCGATCGTGGTTATATATGTGCTACGCAATGGAAGTTAATCTCTATGTCCGAATAACAAAGATATTGTTCAGTTCCTGCATCCACACTGTCTTAAGAGATCGGAAGATACTGCAACAAGCATTTGAAATATCAACCGCTCTCCCAGGATCATAATGGAAACATGAACTGCTCCACAGAATACTACTCTTGTTCTTTTGTGTATTATATTTGCCTTGATCCATAAAAGATCATTTCGCACACAAAAGATCTTTACAATGTGATCACATATAGTCTAACCGACTGTTGCATATGTCATACAGTCTTACCATGTTAAGCTTAATAAGACATGTAACCAAAATATACTTCTACTTATCTACGGAAAGATTTTCATTGTTCGTAGCCGAGCTGGGAGATCGATCTCTAAGAGCACAGACCGGGAAGTTGTGTGATGTCGTCGGCACATCTCTTGCGTCTCCAAGTCAAGGGTGACAAGCAGTACGCGATAACCTGTCTGATATTTTGGAGAATGTATCTTTACATGTAGCAACACAGTGTTGGTCCTCTCACCGGACCACTCGAACTCAATATGCAGATGCCGGCGGCCAGGAGGGATGTCAGGGATCGCAGCTTCTCCTCTGTGCCCATAATTACCGGCTCTGATGCCCAATCTCCTCCCAGAGTTGATGCCACACCCTGATCTTGAACCCAGAAACGGCCAATAGTCTTAGGGTGACTTCTTTTGGGCTTCTCAGCCAGTTTCTGGGTACCAAACCCCATAAGCTGAAAAGAAGTGTACAGATTCTCCTCACCGAGAAACTCTCGAGAAGCCAGTTTACGTGCAGTGGGGAGAAACTGCCCAGCACGAGTTTCCCGAGCTTCTGGCCTCAGCTGTCGAACCATCCCACGAGAAGGGACATGCCGTTCATGGATATTACATCCAAACTGCCACCGCGTGGCTGCCCTCTCTCTCTTCTCTGATTCTCTCACGGAAAAGGGAAAAAACGCCCACTCAACCTCACCCATCCCTGGCCCAACGCCGGCCGCTGCTCCCCACCCACTTGCCGCCGGCCCCATCCCCGCCGCTGCTCTCCCACCGCGGCCACCGCCGGATCTCCTCCCTCCGCTTCCGGATCCGAGTCCACGGTCGGGTCAACCACTCGCTCGCCGGTGAAGCCCGGCGTCGTTATGTCGATCCGCATGCTGTCTCGGTGCAACCGATTGGATGCGTGCCTTGCTAGCTGCCGTCGCATTGATTAGCCGGGCCGTCTCTGTGCAGCAGATTGGATGCTTGCCTGTTGCCATTGAGTTGATCCGCAGGGCCGTCGTACATCTTATAACTTATCATAGAAAATAAGTCAAAACAGTACAAGCCCAAAAGAAGTCTCCTGAGGAGTTTTTGGAGTTTCTACCCACCGCAGTTTCTGCCCACCGGAATCTATAAGCAGGCGTATGAATAAACAGAAGCCCAAAAGAAGTCACCCTTAGTAGCTTGTGACCGTCCTGTGAGTAGTATGACCCTAGTTGGAGTCGTCCTTTGAAGTCCATGACAGGGTCAGGTAGCTTAATCCTTCTGTACTCGGTTGTGCGGACATTGTAGGAAACAATCTTACCAAGCTCTAGCACCAACCAGTGTATGACACCACCATGGAGAACGACGGGGTCTTTGTTCCTTGCGAGGCTCCGTAGGGAAAACATGTCCATAATATTGTGTCTCGTGACTGTAGGTGCCCAGGTGCCACCCGTTGACGTGGTGGTCTTGATCTCGAAGGTGCTTGCATAGCCGCTGTCGGGCATGGCGCCAATAAAAAGGATGAATAACTGCAAGGAGCAGCCGATTCCATCCTCGGCTGAGAGCAAGATGCAGTTCTTCAAACACCCGGTATGATTTGGTATCATGCCAGGCGGGTTGGAAAGGAAAGTGCGGTGACCCCTGATTGGGTCATACAGGCATAAGTTAGCGAGCTCGTCACCAACCTGGCGGCGACGGAGAAGGACGAGGCCGGCACGGGACGTTACGGGACAGTACTCACTTGGGAGGTCGTCCGCGAAGCGCGACATGTAAGGGGAGAGATGGTCGTCCGTAAACGACATGGCAGCAGGCGTGGCCGGGTGGAGCAAAGAGACGGGTGGTGGCGGACCGAAATTGTCGTCGTAGGTGTTGAGGTAGGCGAGAATGCAAGAAGGCACTATGCCTCCTGCTTGTTGGGTGACACGGCGGATGAAGGACGGACTGAGAAGGTCACGGCGGAGGTGCTTGCAAACTGCGGCTACCCGGATGAGAGTGCGGGTGTCGGAGTGTGCGACGATCTCAACTAGTAGATCCACCGGGAGCCTCCACTCGGCCGCATCCTCGCTGCTTGGGTTTTGTCGTCGGCGTTTGGACGCTGGCATCACGTTTTTGTTTCTGTTCGTGGACGGGGAGGCTAGCTGATTGATTTGCGAAGGTGATTGAGCTCCGTTATTCTTTGTTGTGTAAAACGCTACTGGGATTAATATGGGCAGCCAAATTCGACAAGGGATCGGTTTCCGTTACCTATTACCCAACGGCAAGCACTAGGAATTGGACGGCGACATTTACTTGCCATCAGAGTAGTCAGAGGCCATTGGAAGCGTGCTCGCCGTACGATGCGGAACAAACTAAGACTAGCCATAGTGGGGAGTATCATATAGAGATAATTGCTTATGTGCCCTGGTTCTCGCCGTTCTAGTTTATCTATTTGTGCCATCCTCGCGTAATTTCTCTCGTCCGTGTCCTGGCTAGGCCGCAAATGGCCCGCGTACGGCCAAGACGGCCGTTTCCGTCTGGTCAACCTCGTTTGACCGTCACTTGGCCTGACTGGTGGGGTCGGCCTGGTGCGGCTCGGTTGGGATTTCCTGGGGTCGGCTAGTGGGGTCGGCGCGTGGGGTCGGCGCGTGGGGACTGCGCGTGGGGTCGGCGCGTGGGGTCGACGTGGGGTCAGCTAGGGTTTCCCCGCCCACCCCCGCCGCGGCTAATAAAAGGGGGCCGCCCTCGCCGGAGAAACGCCCATTTGCTCCCTCTCTCTCCCCCTCCCTCCGTCGAAAATGTGGTGGAGCATGCCCTCGCCACAGAGCCCCTACTCGCCGATGCCGGACTCGGAGCTCTACTCACCTCAGGAACTGCACGAGATGCAGGAGATGGAGCGAGAGGAGCGGGAGGAGTGGCTAGCGGAGCAAAACCTTCTCCGGAAACAGAAAGGGCTCTCCCCTCTGCGCGAGAAGAAAGATCAACCATACAAAGTGGCGCGTGGAGATTTTCCGCCGCAATTCCCAGTCTACGAGTACAGGGCATCGGAGTCCTCGGACGAGCCCTACTCCGACGAGGAGCGCGGGCCTGCCGTCGTGGACCAACCGCCCGCGCCCGTCGTCATTGCGCCCATTGCCGAGCCCAATGTTGTCATCGAGGACATCTCTGGCGAGGGGAGCTCCGACGACATGGACGACTCCGACGATGAGGATGACTCCGACGCCTCCGACTCCGACGACGAGGACAAATCTGACACCTCCGACGCCTCTGATGTCACTGTCAGTCCCCCGTCGCCTCCGACGTCTCTGTCCCCGTCAGTCCACCGTAGCACCCATGAGGAAGAAAAAGAAGAAGAAGAAGAAGAAGAAGAAGAAGAAGAAGAAGGGTAGTAGTAGTAGTAGTATTAGTAGTAGTCTTTGTTCATGTTTTAAGGTAGTAACAGATTGTGTTATATATATGGAGATAATCATTTGTTTCTATGGAGTAAATCTTTATTCTGATCGTCTATCTTGTTTGACAAATGCATTTACACCGTGATTGGACATGACGGCTAGGCTAGGCTAGCGGTGGTGAGGAAGTGATGTCTATGCACGCTTCTATTCTTGTAGACAGTGTTGGACCTCCAAGTGCAGAGTTTTGTATAACAGCAGCAAGTTTCCCTTAAGTGAATCATCTAAGGTTTATTGAACTCAGGGAGGTATAGGTCAAAGATATCCCTCTCAAGCAACCCTGCAATTAAGATACAAGAAGTGTCTTGTGTCCCCAACACACCTACTACACTTGTCAGATGTATAGGTGCACTAGTTCGGCGAAGAGAGTGAAATACAAGTAATATGGATGATTATAGGTGGTAATTGCAATCTGAAATAAAAATGGCAGCAAGCAAAATTAAGCCAAAATGAGAGAAAACGGTGTTTCAATGCTTGGAAATAAGGCCTAGGGATCATACTTTTACTAGTGGACACTCTCAACAATAATAATACATTTGAATACATGGATATTTCCTCTACACTATGCTACTCTGAACTATTCTCATGTTGGATAACAATTCATTGTGTAGGGTTACAAAATCACACCCTAAAATTGCATTCCACATCTAGGGGACCCCAATGTCACTAAGAGCGCCCCAAAATAGTACTAGACAAACACCACAATTTCATAGAGATATCCAACAAAAATAAATATTCTTGTAAACTTTAGCCTAAGAGTCACACACGGTGCGCACACTGTCAACTTCGCACCATGGGACAAAGGTGATTCCGGAGTTTACATTAATAAAACCACTCAAGTAGCATAATTCATAATATAACAAAGAGTAAAATCCATGGATCTAACTAGATTACAAAGCTCATGATCACATAAAGATCACACCATGGGAGAGAGATGAACCACATAGCTATCGGTATGAGCCCTCAGCCCCGTGGGAAACTACTCACGCATGGTCATGGTGGTGAGGAGCTTGATGGAGAGGTTGATGAAGAGGTGCAACCCGGAGAGGAGACGGTGGCCCGCTGCAGCCATAGTGCGGCGGCGGCGGCCCTTGGGGGCGGCGGCGGCCCTTGGCCCCCCTTCTTCTTCCTTGGTGATGGTGCAGCAATGGAGGAGCTTCTCCCCCTCCTTGGCGGCTGCCAATAGGAGGAAAATTCGTGGCTTTTGGTGCCCTTTTCGAGTTAGCGTTTCCTTCTTTCTATAGACACTCGGATTTTCGTCACCCAGTTTTAGGTCTCATGAAAACGGGCTTTTCTGAAGCGTCCGAACTCCAAATGGGCCGAATTTTAATTTTAGAATTATTAGCAGAAAATTATCTGCAACTTTGCAAAGGCCATGTTCTCCATTGGACGTCGTCTGCGAGAGTCAAACTGACAATCTCCGAAAAACGTTCTGGGACAGATTTCTGGAAAGTCCCAATTTGACTCCAACAAGGTTTTCTTTGCTCACTTTTGATAATTCCTACACATTAAAGTGTAAACCAAAAACATTGTGCACTTTTGCAACTATTAATAAATTAGTTCCAATAAATGTAATAAAGTTGCAAATAAATAGGGAATTTATCACAATAAACTACAAAGTTCATGTATGCATTTTACATGCATCAGGAAGCAGTTCTGCGACGCGTTCAATGGCCATACCTATCCGTGCACGCTACATAGACGGCAAGGTGGACTATGGCATGCCACGCATGTATTCAATGTGCACGCAGTGCCACGAACTGGAAGGCTTTCAGATGTGTCTCATCGTACGACTCGTGAAAAAAATATTTATAAAATTGATTTGCTTCGGATTCTTCCTTTCACGCTAGAACGGATAAACATGAAGGGTAACCCAAACATGAACGGATATGTGCCGCTCGTTCTGCCATATGGTCAATGTAGACATAAATTTACGCAGACTGGCGCGAGCGATCGAGCTATAACGCAAGTACGCGATTGGAACGCGACCGACATAGCTGGAGCTAGTATATGAAAACTTGACCAAAAATATTGCTTAAATGGTTCTGATGATCTTAGTTAAACAAACAGTAGACAGTAGTTCATAAGTAGCCAGTAGTTCATACATATGTTTAGGATAAATATAGACCCAAATCTAAACTAAAGCGGCCACCGGACCATCTGCGGCTACTGTCTATCGGAGGCGGTGAAGGCCTGGTTGAGCCGCTGGCGGCGGCGCACCTCCTCCCACTCCCGCGCGCGAGCGGTGTGCTCGGCGTCGTGTCACAGACCCTGCTCCAGACGCACCTCGTTCATCACCTCCTCAAACTGGGCATCCGCACGGTGACGCTTCTCCGCGCGGCGCTCTGAACGCACGGACTTGGCGAAAACATGCGCATCCAGCTCGACTTGGTCGACGATCTTGAGGAGGTCCTAGCCGTCGTCGGTGGAGGGCGATTCGAGACTTGAGTAGGACTCGTCGTCGTTGCTGGACACGGTAAACGGTGCCGTGCGGCGGCGGCAGTGGGGTCGCTGCGGTGGGGTCTCCAAATAAAAGCGCGGCAGCCCGCGAGTCCCGCGAGGACCCAGCCTCCCCATCGTGACGTCGCTGCGGTGGGCGTCGACCGCGCACCACGCAGGCGGTGCTCCCCCTCCTCTTAGCTACGTTCCTCCTCCTCGCTGCAATGACATTCAATTGACGGCGACGGCGCTCCTCCGGCTCGTAGTCGCTCTCGGATGGGGATGACATGGCGGTGAGAACGGAGATGAGTGGCGAGATGGATGGCGAAAAGGCGGATGGAAGGGTATAAATGGCCGCGTAGTAGGCGGGAAATGCTACGCATATGGCAGGAAATGCTACGCATATGGCGCGCAACGCGAAACTGGCACGTAGATTCCAGCGAGCACGTACATTCCAGCGAGTACGCGAAACTGTCAAACTTGGTCAAAAAAGAGTGAAACATGAATGTTACAAATGAACGGGTTTCAAGCTGAGTTACGCAAAATTCTGATTTTTTTTAAAAGTATGTATGAAAACATTTTTCATCGAGTCCACTGTTTTTCTTAGAAATGGGGACGTTTACCCTACCTTTGGAGGTCATTTGGAACACATTTTTCAGCGAGTCCACTGTTTTTTGCTTAGAAATGGGGCCGTTTACCCTACCTTTGGAGGTCATTTGGAACACATTTTTCAGCGAGTCCACTGTTTTTTCTTAGAAATGGTGTCGTTTAGCCTACCTTTGGAGCTCATTTGGAACACATTTTTCAGCGAGTCCACCATTTTTTGCTTAGAAATGGGGCCGTTTACCCTACCTTTGGAGCTCATTTGGAACACAATTTTCATCGAGTCCACCATTTTTGCTTAGAAATGGGGCCGTTTACCCTACCTTTGGAGCTCATTTGGAACACATCTTTCATCGAGTCCACCATTTTTGCTTACAAATGGGGCCGTTTACCGTACCTTTGGAGCTCATTTCAAACACATTTTTAGCGAGTCCACCATTTTTGCTTAGAAAACTTTGGAAAATTTATATGGAAAAGTTACGATGAATATGGAAAAGTTTTGGTGTGCCAAAATCCCCATTTTGTGTCATTGAGGCAAATGGGGGTGGGCGAGCCAAAATCCCCATTGGGTACGCCGTGGTCCACTCGTCAGCGGGTAAAGCCCTAGTCCTACGCGCGCGTCCAATCAGATCGCAGAATGAGCTTCTCGCGGATCGCCCCGAGTCTGCCTGCAGATTCCTTCTAGAGGAACGATCGGACGGCTGCAGTTCAACGCTAGGGTTAGTTCGACGGCCATTGTTCAAATGGGGTTTGGAGGCATTCAACGGGGTTTGAAGGCACTCAACGCTAGGGTTAGTTCGACGGTCATTGTTCATTTTGAAGTGACTAAGAAGGATCGAGTCTTCGTTTTTCAAATTTCATGTTTTAAACTTGTTTAAATGTCGGTCAACGTTTAGTTGACCGAAATTTGAAATGAGCTTCAAATATTCAAAAAAAATCAAAAAATAGAAAATCTTGCGCACATAGTCGTCTTATGTCACATACTAACGATTCAAGCTGATAAACAGTGTCTATACACATTCAGATGAAAAATGCACGTATCTAAGTGATATCCTCGAACTATGTCGTATGAACTCGAGATTCAAATGAGCTTCAAATATTCAAAAAAAATGAAAAAAAGGAAAATCATGCACACATAGTCGTCTTATGTCATATACTGACGATTCAAGTTGATAAACATCATCTATAAACATTTCATATGAGAAATGCATGTATCTAAGGCGATATCTCAGACTACGTCCTATGATTTCTAGGGTGAAGAGAAGGGGTTTTGGATTTTCAACATAAAATGTTTAAACACCTCAGAAAGTTTCATTTTGGAGCGACTAAGAAGGATCCATGCTTAGTTTTTCATTTTCATGTTTTAAACTTATTTAAATGTAGGTCAACATTAAGTTGACCGAAATTTGACATGAGCTTTAAAGATTCAAAAGAAATCAAAAAAAGGAAAATCCTGCGCACATAGTCGTCTTATGTCATATACTAACGATTCAAGCTGATAAACAAGGTCTACGTACATTCAGACGAGAAATGCATGTCGTATGAACTATGTCGTATGAACTCAAGCGTAAAGAGAAGTATTTTTGGACTTGCAACATGATAATTTCAAAATACTCACGAAAATATCATTTAGGAGTGAGTAAGAATAGTCTAGGCATAGTTCGCGCCCAAATTTTACACAAATGTGCGCCAGTGCGCGCCCAGAGCACGCCGTGGCGCGCTCTGAGCGCATCCGGAGCACGCCATGGTGCGTCCAGAGCGCGTCCAGAGTGCGCACTTAAGGTGTTCAACAAAAGTACAATAACAAATATTACAAATTTCCTCAAATGTTCACAGCTTTGACTTGCTCCTTGTGTGACTAGAAGGAGCTACGGCCTTGCTCCGGGTGTTCCATGCTGGATTTGGACTAGTTGGGTCCACGACCTCCCCCTTCTTGTGCTTCTTGGCTTGTTTGTTCTTTTTTGCTGGTGATGCTCGTGCTGCTGGTGATGATCCTGCTGCTGGTGATGCTCCTGCTGCTGCTGATGCTCGTGATGTTGGTGATGCTCCTTCTAGTGCTGATGCTCATGTTGCTCATGCTGCTGGTGATGCTGCTCCTGCTGCTGATGCTCGTGATGCTGGTGATGCTCCTCCTGCTGTTGATGATCCTGCTGCTCGTGTTGCTCGTGCTGCTGGTGATGCTCGTGCTGATGGTGATGCTTTAACCCAGGTACTTCCAGTAGCCGTAACTGGTGGTCTCGGAGGCGAAGCTACAAATGGCTCTCTATCATCATCTTCCATTCCAGCACATGCTGCCGATACAAATGCCTCTTCTTCAGGATCTTGAACATCAGCTTCTGGTTCCGTAGCTTCTGTTGCCGCCCCCCATTCTTCTTGAGCAGCTCTTTTCTTTGCACGAGTCCTTGGCTGCCAGTAGTCTTTAGTTTTACCCTTCTTACTTGTCTTTTCCCTGGCATTCGAAATTCAAGCGAAACAGATATTAACAAATATGGAAAATATGTTTAATAGTGCATACGACAACCATTCTATACATACATACAGCTCAAAAAACTCTTTTGCTACGGCTTGTGCTGTGGCTGCGGCTGCTTGTGCTGCGGCTGCTTCTGCTTCTGCTGCTTCATCTACACCCCATCCTTGCTCTGTTACAAATGTAGAGGGGATTGGATTGTTGCATAGCCTTCGAATGTGCCCCAATATTCCACATCTTTTGCACGGACGCTGCTTTACGGTTGCACCCTCTGCACCTGTCGTGGGGTCACTCTTCGACTACCCCACGGTGGGGATACCTGGGTCACGCCAAGCCCATCAGCCTTATGACGAGAGCCCAAGGAAGGCCCAAGGAGGACGACGTGCGGCCCAAGATAGTCGACGCTAGGTCATGCGACCCCGCCATGCTTGTAAGCGCCATCGGCACACTAGTAGAGAACCCACCTCTAGTACCGGTTGTAGATGGCCTTTAGTACCGGCCACACAACCGGTACTAAAGGGTCGGCACTAAAGGGGTAACCCTTTAGTACCGGCACCTAAATAAAACTGGTACTAAAGGGTCTCCACGTGGGCGAACAGGCGAGCTCGACCCTGAGGACCTTTAGTACCGGTTTGTAATACAAACCGGTACTAAAGGTTCCTGCTTTTTTTGCTTATTATTTCAGGGGGGTTTTGGTTTTTTTCTTTTCGATTATTTTTCGGGGTTTAGGGTTTCTGCTTTTCCTTTTCGCTCATTTTTCAGGGTTTTGGAGGAGATCGCGTATAAAGTACTCACTACACATATAAAGTAGTCATTATACACATACAAAGTACTCTCGTCACATATAAATTTAAGTACTCCTAATTAATTACAATGGAGCCGGTTCCCTTGTAGCATCGACTGCCGGCGGTTCCCTTGTAGCATCGACTGCAGGGGGTGGAGGTGGTCTTTCGGCAAAGTAGAATTCACCGTGTTCATCTATGACATGTGTAAGTAAGAATCCCGCCAATTCCTCCGCAATAGCTTTTACGCGGTTGCGTGGTAGGAGCTGGCTCCGCTTGTTTGACATCTTTAAAAGAAGGAAATAAAATCAGCTATGATCGAAACTAAACACAATTGATGCATGGTGGCAAAATAAAAGTTGTGTATGATGTTCACGTACCTCTCGATTTCTTACACTCTTGACTCTCTCATTGACCTTCGTGTGAATGTACTCGCAAACGTAGTATCCACATAGTTCTGTCCCCTGTGGTTGTCGCAGACACCACTATATATACAAGAATATAATTTAATCAAATAATAATCAAGAGAATGATAATGGTATTAGAAAGATACACGTAGTAGTACTTACGTTGTTAGACTTGAACTCCAGCTTTTCTGGCCATACACCGCGTTCTTCCGCTTTGAACTTTCTGTAAACCCTGTCCGGAAAAGAAAATGAATTGAGTAGTTATTACTTATACTTTTGATATCCGGAAATGAACGAAAGAGGCTGATATAGTGCGATTGAAATTACCTCTTGAGCATTAGACGCACGCTTTTGTATTCATTATGATCTTTCCTTAGTGAGTCCTAGACTTCAACTTCTCCTTCCTCGAGTCTAATGATTAGCAGAATGTAGTGGAACCTGCGCACGCTCATATACGCAGGTATTCAGAACTTATCGATTACACTTTATATCGGGAAGCAAAATAGAATGTGTAGAAGACGGTAAAACTCACCCGAAGTTGTAAGGAAATAGTATTTCCTTTTTGGTACTTTGTCGCTTAAAGAACGTTAGCAAAACGTCCTCTGTGTTCACGGGATTTTCATCCACGGTCTTGACATGAACTTTATCCGGGTCAATGAAACCAATGTCCCAGATTCCTTCGAGTCTGCATTCACGTATCTTCATTCTGCAAAATTAGCGTACAAAAGAATTTTGTGACGATAATTACAAGAAATGAACGAGAGCTTATAACTATAGATAATTAAATTACACGAATAAATTACTTACAGACAATAGCAGCTGATGAGAGATTTGTCGAGAGCACGTTGATTGTACATCTGAAAAAGTTCTCGGAACTCAACATGCACACAATATTCTCGGAAGTAGTGTTGTTCCTTAACCGCCGCCATGAGATAGAATTTCCCTTCTTTTGCGGCGGTCATGTACCAGCGATTCAAATTCCATAACTGTGTTGTTAGCTGGCTCGGATTTTCCACCATAGGCAGCCCGAGTTCAAAATCAAATCGTGGGGCAATCTCCGCCATGGGGTAACCTGAGTCGCCAAGGACAACTTCTCCATGCTCGATTTCCCGAGTTTCAGAAGGTACAATGAGCGGGGCGAGCGATTGTGCTTCTTGTTCTCCGAGCTGGGCAACTCCTTTCCCGCACAATTTCTCTTGCTCATTCTGCGAGGAAAGTACCTTGTCAATACCTCGCTCGTAGTCTGAAATGGGCGGAGGTGGAGGGTCATATAGGTTGTCAACGGTTTGATCTTTTACCTCATTTGGTATAGTCTTCAGAAGTTCCTTTATGGGGTCAAGTCTTGCCTCCACTCTTTCCTTCTTTTTCTGCTAAAAAAAGGCTCTCGACCCTTCACGTAGGCTCTCAGCTATTTCCTGCTGAGTCATCTCAGAAGTTAACTTCTCAGGAGCCTTGACTTCCTTGGGGTTCTCAGGAGCCCGCACACTTTTTCCACGTTTCTTGACAGGGGTGGACGACGGGAACAGCTCCCGCTTTGTCAAGTTACTAGTGGGCGCATCAGTTGGTTGACGGGACAGCGCGGGAGATGGACTCGCGGCGGGATCCCAAACTTCGTGGGTGGAGGCGGGTGGACTTTGATGTGGTGAATGTCTAACGGGAGGAGTCGGTGGCCTTGGCTCCGAGTCTGGAAACTTGATGTATTTCTTCTTCCATAGAACGATACCAAACTCAACATCTCCCAATGTCTTCTCGCCTTCAGCTCCAGGAAATTCAAGACGTATTGCGTTGAATCCCGGCATAACTTTCGTGACCCCGACACGAGCAAATCTAGGCGGAATCACACCAAAATGGAAGGTTTCTCCAGGTTGATGTCGTAAAGCATAGCCAGTCGCCACCGGACAAGTAATGTTCATCATCGGCGCATGTAACTCACAATTTGTCTTCTCCGTGATATCATCCACGGGGTAGTGAGCCGCCGATGGTTCAGCAACTGGTTCATCAACTGCAGGATCTTGTAGCTGCGTGGAACCCACGCTGCTTTTCCACTGAGATGGGCAGGCATCGCCTGCAGGATCTTCTACTCGCAGTTGAGATTCCCTAGTCTGGGTCATTGAGGCCAGTTGCTTCGTCGCCGTCGTCGTCGTCATCTCTGAATTTTTCTAACTCAAGTCCCTCACCGGAGTCATTCAAACATTTCGCGCTGAATTCTTCGGCGTCTTCTCCGTCGGAATCTTCTCCATCGGAATATTCTCCATCGGAATTGGGTCCGGCAGCGGTGTTATATATTATTTGTTGGAGACGGTCTTTTTCCTCCAAATCTCGGACGAAGGTGGGGGCATCGTCCGCCATAGCTCAATGTCACTGCAAATTTTGAAACTTAGCAATATTTCTAACTTAACAATATTTCGAACTTAACAATATTTCTAACTTAGCAATATTTGAAACTTAGCAATATTTCAAACTTAACAATATTTCAAACTTAGCAATATTTGAAACTTAGCAATATTTGAAACTTACCAATATTTCTAACTTAGCAATATTTCGAACTTAACAATATTTCTAACTTAGCAATATTTGAAACTTAGCAATATTTGAAACTTAGCAATATTTCAAACTTTACAATATTTCTTACTTAACAATATTTGAAACTTAGCAATATTTGAAATTTAGCAATATTTCAAACTTAACAATATTTCAAACTTAGCAATATTTGAAATTTAGCAATATTTCAAACTTAGCAAAATTTCAAACTTTACAATGTTTCAAACTTTACAATGTTAAACTATATTTGAAACTTAGCAATATTTGAAATTTGCAATATTTGAAACTTTGCAATTAATTTTTTCTAACACATTTTCTAATTTGGTACTTAAAAAAACAGTACTAAAAAAAGAACAATTAATATTTCTACTAATGTTGTTTTCATATTGTAATAAACTAAAAATTCTATGACTAATAATAAAATGACTCCATTAAATTTCCTAATTTGCTCCACTAAAATTGAAACACAAATTCAAACATAAAAATGCTCCACTAATATTACATAAATTCAAACATAAATGCTACACTAATATAAAATGCTACACTAATAAAATGCTATACACTAATATAAAATACTCCACGAAAAATGAACAAATTCAACCTAAATTCAACCTAATAAAATGACTCACTAAAATTTCCTAATTTGCTCCACTAAAATTCAACCTAAATTCATCAAAAGAACAATACTAAAATAAAAAGGATGAAAAAAATTACCTTAGTTGGGCTGGCGAAGCAGGGCAGTACGGCGGCCGGAGCAGGGCGGCGTGGCGCCGGAGCAGGAGGCGCGGGTGGAGTCCGCAGCTTGTCGGGGGCGCGGCGGAGGGCGGCGTCGGGGCGCGCGGTGGAGGCGGCCGGAGCAGGGCGCCGCAGGGCGGCCGGAGCAGGGCCGCACGGGCGGCGTCGGGGCGCGCGGTGGAGCCGACCGGAGCAGGGGCGCACATCGTTCGCCGGAGAGGAGCAGGGCTTCGCCGGGGAGAGCACGTCGACGTTCGCCGGAGAGAAGCAGAGGCGCGTGACTTGGGGATTTTGGAGATCGAATCGGCGGTGGGGAATTAAAACTGCTCAAATAGAGCTTTAGCACCGGTTGTATTCTACAACTGGTACTAAAGGGTCTTTAGTACCGGTTGTAGAGTACAACCGGTACTAAAGCTCAAATTTGGGCCGGCTTAAAAATTCGCGTGCGAAGCCCAACCCTTTAGTACCGGTTGTAAAATACAACCGGTACTAATGGGCCTTTTATTGGTTTTTTATTTTCTGTTTTTTCTATTTGGTTTCTGTTTTCTTTTTTCTATTTGGTTTCTTTTTTTTCTAGTTTATTTTTATTTTAGATCTATGTAATTTAATTGTCTTAAAATTTGTAATAATTATCTATTTATTTTAGAGACGATTTAACATACAACTAGAGATCTACGTTACAACTTCACTAGTTCTAAATACTGGATAGAACAAATTAAGGTACAACTTGAAATTACGATACAACACAACACTTCTCGCAAGGACCAATACACACCATGCTTGCGCTCAAGTGAGTACCATGTTGCGGTGTGTTTCTTTCGAGCGCTTGTGAGCCCTTGGATCAGGAAGAAGCACACGGATCGTGTGTTTCCTTCCAGCGCTTGGGAGCCGTTGGATCAAGCGGTGTGTTTCTTTTAAGTGCTTGTGAGACGTTGGATCAGGGGTGAGCCCGACTTTAGTCCCGGTTGGTGTTACCAACCGGTACTAAAGAAGCACACGGATCGTGTGTTTCTTTCAAGCGCTCGTGAGACGTTGGATCAGAGGTGTGTTTCTTTTAAGTGCTTGTGAGACGTTGGATCAGGGGTGAGCCCGACTTTAGTCCCGGTTGGTGTTACCAACCGGTACTAAAGAAGCACACGGATCGTGTGTTTCTTTCAAGCGCTCGTGAGACGTTGGATCAGAGGTGTGTTTCTTTTGAGGGATTGTGAGCTGTTGGATCAGCAGTATCACGACCACTTCGTGAGCCACATGACCCTATATATAGCCCACCTCCCGGAATTCCAGCGTCACTCACTCACTCACACAAAACATTCCATCGTCACTCGGAGAGGTATCTTTGGGCAACCAGCGGCAAGACGTCTCTGATGACCTGCGACCGTTCCAAACGGTTGCAGATCATCAGAGATGTCTTGCCGGACGGTTGTAGATCATCAGAGACGTCTTACCTCTGCTTGGATCGAAGTGGCGCTCAAACACAAAACATTCGGGTTTCCTAGCTATGCCCGACACTGAATGCAACGACATTCGACCGTGAATCAGTGTCGGGCTGTAGCTAGGAGAAACCGTGTGTTTTGTTTCCCAGGTTACTCACTCATATATTCGGGTTCCCTAGCTACGTCCTGCAACCGTTTAGATCTCTCTTCTGAGTTTTCAGGACATAGTTACATAAAAGGTTTAATACATTATTACACATCAGCAACAACATCCCTATCTAGTGTTCACTTTTTCTTCTTGTGTGTCCCTTTCTTCTGATTGCGTCGTAGCCATGGACAATCTTCATCATTCAACACGGTGCTTGGGTCAGTTTTCACTTTGAAGGGCGGAATTTCAGCAAACTTATTGTAATCTTCTGACATGTCTGTCTTGTCCTCCACTCCCACGATGTTTCTTTTTCCTGAAAGAACTATGTGGCGCTTTGGCTCATTGTATGATGTACCGGCTTGCTTATCTTTTCTTTTTTTTTGGTCTGGAAGACATGTCCTTCACATAGAAAACCTGAGCCACATCATTGGCTAGGACGAATGGCTCGGTTTTGTACGCAAGATTTTTGAGATCCACTGTAGTCATTCCGTACCGCTTGTCTATCTCTACCCCGCATGACAGGTTAACCCATTTGCATAGAAACAAAGGGATCTTAAAATAAGGTCCATAGTCAAGTTCCCATATCTGCTGTATGCAACCATAATATGTGTCCTTTGTTCCATCATCGTTTGTTGCATCAAAGCGGACACCACTGTTATGGTTAGTGCTCTTTTTGTCTTGGGTTTCCGTGTAAAATGTATTCCCATTTATCTCGTACCCTTGGAAAGTCAATATAGTCGAAGATGGTGTCTTGGCCAACAAGTATAGCTCTTGTCCAACAGTGTTGTCATTAATGAGATGTGTACGCAACCAACTGCCGAAAGTATCCACGTGTTTTTCTTTAATCCAGAAGTCAGTCTTCTCCGGGTATTCTGAGCGTAAAATATCCATGTGTTCCACGATATACGGAGCCACCAATCTGGAATTTTGTAGAACTGTGTAGTGTGCTTGAGTGAAAGAATGCCCGTCCATACTTCTTGTTGCTTTCTTTCCTAGCGTGCCTTTTCCACGCAGTCTCCCCTCATGGCGTGATTGAGGAACACCGATGGGCTTAAGATCTGGAAGAAAGTCAACACAGAACTCAATGACCTCCTCTGTTCCATAGCCCTTGGACATGCTTCCTTCTGGCCTAGCACGGTTATGAACGTATTTCTTTAAGACTCCCATGAACCTCTCAAAGGGGAACATATTGTGTAGAAATACAGGACCGAGAATGGAAATCTCTTCGACTAGGTGAATTATGAGGTGCGTCATAATATTGAAGAAGGCCGGTGGAAAGACCAACTCAAAGCTGACAAGACATTGGACCACACCCGTCTGTAAACTTGGTAGAGTTGCTGGATCAATTACCTTCTGAGAAATTGCATTCAGGAATGCACATAGCTTGACAATGGGTACTCGAACGTTTTCCGGTAGAAGCCCCCTCAATGCAACAGGAAGTAATTGTGTCATAATCACGTGGCAGTCATGAGACTTCAGGTTTTGGAACTTTTTCTCTGCCATGTTTATTATTCCCTTTATATTCGACGAGTAGCCAGAAGGGACCTTGATACTGCTCAGGACTTGAAAAAAGATCTCCTTCTCTTCTTTGGTAAGAGCGTAGCTGGAAGTACCTTCATACTTCTCTGAATTCAGGTTGTCTCTTCCGTGGTGCGAACTTTGCTGGTCCTGCCGTGCATCCGCTGTATCTTTCGTCTTCCCATACACGCCTAAGAAGTTTAGCAGGTTCACGCAAAGATTTTTCGTCACGTGCATCACGTCGATTGCAGAGCGAACCTCTAGGATTTCCCAATAGGGTAAATCCCAAAATATAGATTTCTTTTTCCACAAGGGTACGCGCTTGTTTGCGTCTTTCGGAACATTTAGACTGACAGGACCCTTTCCAAATATTACTTCCAAATCCTTGACCATGCCATATACAACATCACCATCACGGCGTGTAGGCTTCGTCCGGATATCTGCCAAACCTTTGAAGTGCTTGCCTCCGTTTCTTACGTGATGCCCGGTTGGAAGAAACTGACGATGCCCCATGTACACAATCTTCTTACCTATATATGCACTGTCAGTCTTATCTAAACATTGCGTGCATGCCTTGTATCCCTTGTTCGACTGTCCTGAAATGTTACTAAGAGCAGGCCAATCATTGATGGTTACAAACAGCAACGCTCGTAGGGGAAATTCCGCTTGTTTGTACTCATCCCACACACGTACACCTTCGTCAGACCACAACTGTAAAAGTTCGTCAACTAATGGCCTCAGATACACATCAATGTCGTTGCCGGGTTGTTTCGGTCCTTGGATAAGCACTGGCATCATAATATACTTTTGCTTCATGCACAACCAAGGGGGAAGGTTATAGATACATAGAGTCACGGGCCAGGTGCTATGACTGCTGCTCTGCTCCCCAAACGGATTCAAGCCATCTGTACTTAGACCAAACCTTAAGTTCCTTGCGTCAGCTGCAAAATCACCAAACGCACTGTCGATTTTTCTCCACTGAGACCCATCAGCGGGGTGTCTGAGCATCTCGTCTTCCTTACGGTCTTCTTTGTTCCATCGCAACAACTTGGCATGCTCTTTGTTTCGGAACAAACGTTTCAACCGTGGTATTATAGGAGCATACCACATCACCTTCGCGGGAACCCTCTTCCTGGGGCTCGGCTCACTCTCAATATCACCTGGGTCATCTCGCGCGATCTTATACCGCAATGCACCGCATATCGGGCATGCATTCAATTTCTCGTACTTCTCACCGCGGTAGAGGATGCAGTCATTGATGCATGCATGTATCTTCTGCACCTCTAATCCTAGAGGGCAGACAATCTTCTTTGCTTCGTACGTGCTGTGGGGCATTTCATTATTCCTCGGAAGATTCTTCTTAAATATTTGTAGCAACTCTTGAAATGCCTTGTCAGATATTCCATTCTTTGCCTTCCACTGCAGCAATTCCAGGGTGGTACCTAGCTTTTTCTGGTCATCTTCACAATTTGGGTACAACGGTTTTTTGTGATCCTCTAACATGCGCTCCAGCTTCGACCACTCGTTTTCAGTTACGCAGTTCATCTGTTCATCACGAATGACCTGACGAAGATCATCATCATCGGACTGATCAACAATGACCTCATGCTCTTCCCCCATTGTAGTATCACCGTGTTCATCAGAGAACACGGGATAGTTGTCATCATCCTCTTCTTCAGGGTTTTCCATTATAACCCCTCTTTCTCCGTGCTTGGTCCAACAAAAATAATTGGGCATGAAGCCTTGTCGCAACAAGTGGGAGTGTATGGTTCTTACGCTCGGGTAATTCCTGTTATTCCGACATTCATCACATGGACAAATCATAAAACCATTCTTCAGCTTGTTTAACTTAACCACATCGAGAAAACGAATCATGCCATCAATGAACTCGGGACAGCGTCGATCACTGTACATCCATTCTCGGCTCATCTACATTACATAAATATATCAAAAACCATTACACCAGCTAAATAATGAATAGAGATACGTGACCAAATTAATTTATACAAGTTCATCACATTAAAATCAAAGTAGAGTAGTGCCCAAATGTAATACATAGTTCTCACGAAATCAGGGGACGGGACGACACTATATAAAACCATAAATTATATTTCAATTCGAGCTCAAAATGCATATAAAACAAATGAAATCCCTAATTTAGTCATTTCATCAAACACCTTGCAAGCACAACCAAAATCAAACTTGCTAAACTTGCGCGAAAATGAGCTAAACTTGAAAAGCCGGAAGAGAAGATGAAGAAGTTGCTAACCATTGTATAGGGTGCCACCAATCTTGACAAATGTTGGAGAAAAAATGGGTGACCTAGAGCTTGGGAGGGCTTGGGAGAGAGGAAAAATGGGGTTGGGGTCGAGTTTCTCCAAAATGGAGCTGGCTCGGCCGGGGTGGAAGATATAGGCAGGACCTTTAATACCGGTTTTATTTACCAACCGGTACTAAAGGGCCTGCCGTGGGGCCACTGACCGTGCACTGCGGGGCTGAACCCTTTTAGTACCGGTTGGCAATAGAAACCGGTACTAAAAGGTTTCCTTTAGTACCGGTTGTTCAGAACAACCGGTACTAAAGGTCCTCGCCGCGGGGCCCTAGCTAGCGCCCAAGCCGAACCGGTGTTAATGCCCCCTTTAGTACCGGTTTATTGGCAACCGGTACTAAAGGGGCGCACCAATGCCTCTGTTTCTACTAGTGGCACCGTTCACCTGAGACCTAGCCTACCATATAAAGGCTAGGAGGGTCCTTCGTCTAGGGTACACTCATAGCCCACACAAACCCTAGCGAGATTGCCATCTCGCCATTGTAGCCACAACTCACCATCAATAACCAGACAAGCAGGAAGTAGGGTGTTATCCTCCGGGAGCCTGAACCTGGGTAAACGCCTTGCTTGTCAGCCGTCGTGATCACCAGCGCTCATCTCTCTCCCCCTCAATCAACCCGGGGTGCTTAACCCAGGGATTTGCCGAGTCCACACCTCGTCAATTGGCGCCGTCTGTGGGAAAGAACGAGCGCTGGAACCATGGTCGCACCGGCTCCATCAACTTTGAAGACCGACGTCTGCATCACCAAGGAGCCAATCTGCTTCGGCTCCTTCGAGTACACCTTCCACCCGCCGGCCCACCGCTCGGTGTACGCCGATCTGCACGTAGGTATGTGCCTCACCTTCGGTACCATGCACTACTTCGTAGACAGCTGTGGAGTACTCAGATCCACGGCGATCGCACCGCCCGGCGGTGGCACCCGCATCTGCCGCGGCTGCGCCAACCACGCCCCCACCTGCTGCGGAGATCGCATCTGCTGCGACTGCGGCGGCAGCATCTTCGACTGCTGAGAAGATCGCGTCCGCCTCGACTACTCCGACCGCCTCCGCTGCGGCAGAGATCGCGCCCAACGCGGCCGCGCCATCAGCGTCTCCGGCTACCACGGGATCGCATCTGCTACGACTACGTCGACCACCTCGTCGACCACCGCGCGGATCGAGTCTACTTCGACTACCTCGATCGCGTCGCTGGCAAGGCCAAGATCTACGTCAACTTCGACTACGTCGACCACACCCTCGCGCGCAACGGAGGTCGCGTCGTTCTATACCGCGCCACTCGCGTCTCCATCGACTTACAAGATCGTCAACAAGCCAATCGCGCCCACGTCGACAACAGCGACATCACTCCTCACGACCGCGGCGAAGATCGCGAAACTCCAGGGAAGGAGCCTCGGCGGCGACTGTGGTCCACCACGTCGCACCCATTTTCAGCTCCGAGCACGGCTCGGACGAAGGAAGCAGCAGTGGCAGCACCCGTCCCACTGCCCAGATCTACCCCCGCAAGTCTTCATGATCGGCCAGAGGCCGCAGGGCAACGACGACGAACCCGCATACCCACTGGAGGTGGTCATGCCGGACCAGGTGACGCGACTCACCATCACCCGCGACATGGCAATCAAAGCCCTGAAGCACGTCGAGGACGGCACATACCCCCCACCGGATGCACCCCGGGAGGACCTTATGGCGGTCCAGTACCTGCTGCGGAAGGAAGGCGAACGACTCCGCGCAGAGAAGGCCGAGCTCCTCCGACGCAAGGAGGAGGCTGACGCGTCGAGCGCCAGGAGGGCCGCTTACTCGTTCACTGCCTCAACAGAGGTCTCACAAGGAGCAAGGCGCCACAGAGCCCGCGTGCCCCTGATGACGGAGGCCGACCGCGCTAGAGTCACCCGCAACCTCGAGTCATCATACATAGAAGACGCAGACGGATACCCGTCCCCAAGACACCCGGAGCCGCACTCATGGCAGTCGAAACATACCTGCGGCTGACACAGCCGCCTGAGGGCGACTCGCGCGCTCTCCTCCACAAGCAGCAGATCATGTCTATCAAGGCACTCGAAGACGCACTGGTAAACAAGGCGCCGACAGAAAAAGCGCGAGAGATCGAGATCGCCGCGACCACGAGCCCGCAGCACTCGCAGCCCCGGCGACAAGACAACTGCGACAACCGCAGCCAGGTGAAGACCTCCGCAACGTCATCACACAAAGGACGGTAGACCGCAGCCGCATCCAGCGGCCGACCAGCACGTCCAACTCGACTACGACCGCAACGACGGCGACTACGAGCCGTGCGGCGCCGCATGCTTCAGCTTCAACATACGCGACACAAGAATGCCCAAGGGCTTCAAGCTCACGGCAGAAGCAGTCAAGTACGACGGGAAGCAGGACCCGAGACTCTGGCTAGAAGACTACCTCATAGCCTGCAGCTGCCAGGGCGGTACTTCGACTACGGCCATGCAGTACATCCAGCTGATGCTCACGGGCTCTGCACGCGGGTGGCTCAACACTCAACCCAAGAACGCCTTCAGGACGTGGGACGAGTTCGCGGAGCCTTCGTTAAATCCTTCCTGGGGACGTACTCGAGACCGACGACGTTCGTCGAGCTACAAGCATGCAAGCAAGGACGAGACGAGCCGCTCCGGTCATACATCCAGCGTTGGACCTGCTCCGCAACACCATGGAGACCGCCTCGGAGGACCGAGTGATGGATGCCTTCATGCACGGCGTCTCCCGCCGCGACCTCCGCGAGGAGTTTGGTAGGCTCCGGCCGAAAAACATGATCGAGGTCATGAAGATAGCAAACCAGTGGGCAGACGGAGAGGACTCGGTCCGCAATAGTTCACACTACTCCCCGAAGGACGAAGCCGGACCAAGCAACTGGCGAGAAGGACGCCACAAGAAGAAGCCGCGTTACAACGGCAACGACTCAATCGAGCTAGTAGCGGCGGGATTCCAAACCCCCCGTGAGGATGAAGCGCGCGACAGCAGTCGCCAATACAGCCATGCACAGTACAGTCGAAGCGGCGGTGACCAGAGTCGCCAATACAGCCAGGGGCAGTACAACCGAAGCGGCGGCAGCAGCTACCGCAGCGACGGAGGCCATAAACGCGAGTGGCAGAAACGCACTCTAAGCCCAGCGGAAGAGCTGGAACAACCCTGCAGGCACCACATGTTCAGGAACCCGGAAACGGGCAAGTGGGGATCCAACCACCTGTTGAAGGACTGTCGAAAGGCACGCAAAATATACGAAGCCATGCAGAAGATAGTCACTCCAGCACCCGCAGCGCAGCCAGCCGCGCAGCTGGCCATCCAGGCAGCACCCGCAGTCGCCAATCCAGCACAGGCGGCGGGAGCCTTTCTGCAGCAGCAGCAGCCGCAGCAAGATGCCCCACCGGTGATCCAGGACGCATATCCAGCGGCACGCGGACAACTCAACATGATACAGAAGGGGCGCCCCTCAAACAGGCCAGAAGATCATCACTCGCCAAGTTTTCCAAGCCATCACCTGTCCACCCGCAGTACCCGACTACCTGAGAGGGTCAGAGACACCAATCACTTTCTCCAGAGCAGATCACCCGCCTGCAGTACCACGACCCGGGCACGCCGCCTGGTAGTCGAAGCTCTGATCGGAGATTACACCCTGAAAAAGGTGTTCATGGACGGAGGCAGTGGCATTAACATCATCTTTGCCGACACCCTCAGAAGGATAAACAGGCCAACGACGGACTTGGCGCATCAGAGACCACCTTCCATGGCATAGTACCAGGGCAAGCAGTCACGCCCATGGGAACGATCACACTCGACGTCATCTTCGGCACACCCGAAAACTTCAAGAGGGAGTCGATCGACTTCGAGGTAGTCGACTGGAAGTCGCAGTACCACGCGATACTCGGGCGCCCAACCTTCGCCAGATTCATGGCGATACCTCACTACGCCTACCTCATGCTCAAGATGCCTGGACCCAAGGGCGTCATCACGGTGCACGGCGACTTCGACCGCTCCAACAGCTGCGACCGCGAGTTCAGCAAGATCTCCGAATTCTTCGGAGTCGAAGAGCACTTCGAGGCAATGGCAGTCGACAACGACAAGACCATCTTCCCAGCCCGCAAGAAACCAGCCAAGGACGCTGCCTTCAACGCGGCTGACGACACAACGACCCATCAGGTCCACCCGACTGACGCCAGCAAGACGGTCAAAGTATCGTCGAGTCTGACTCCCGCATAGGAAGGCGCGCTCGTCGAGTTTCTACGTGAGAACTGGAGAATCTTCGCATGGCAACCCTCTGACATGCCAGGAATACCCAGGAACCTCGCCGAGCACTCCTTAAAGGTCCACAAGGACGCCAGACCCGTCAAACAGGCCATGCGACGCTTTTCCGGGCCCAAGCGAGACGAAATCAGCAGAGAAATCGATCGACTGCTGAATGCCAAGTTCATCCGAGAGATCAAGGACTCGGACTGGGTCGCCAACCCGTCCTAGTGGAGAAGAAGAAGACGAAGAAACTCCGCATGTGCGTCGACTTCACCGCCCTCAACAAATGCTGCCCCAAGGACCATTTCCCGCTCCCGCGGATAGATCAGATCATCGACTCGACTGCAGGCTGCGAACGCCTGTCCTTCCTGGACGCCTACTCAGGTTACCAGCAGATCAGACTGAACGTCGACGATGAGGAGAAGACAGCATTCATCACACCCGACGGCGTTTTCTGCTACCAGACGATGCCCTTCGGGTTGAAGAACGCTGGTGCCACGTACCAGCGCACAATGCAAGCATGCCTCAAAGGGCTCATCGGGCAGATCGTCCAAGTCTACGTCGACGACATCGTCGTCACCACCCGCAAGGAGGACACCCTCATCGCCGACCTCCGCAAGGTCTTCGCCGCCCTCGACGAGTATCAGATCAAGCTGAACCCAGACAAGTGTGTCTTCGGCGTGCCAGCCGGAGAACTGCTTGGGTACCTCGTCTCTGCAAGAGGAATCGAAGCCAACCCTGAGAAGGTGCAAAACATACTCGCAATGCCAGCACCGACCAAGCTTCACGAGGTGCAACGCCTAGCCGGCCGAGTCGCAGCTCTCAGCCGGTTCATAAGTAAGTTGGGAGAAAAGGCCCTGCCTTTCTACCAACTGATGAAAAAGACAGACAAGTTCGAGTGGACAGAAGAAGCGCAAGTCGCGTTCGACCAACTCAAGAAAACACTCACGACTTCCCCAGTACTGGTGGCTCCACTGGAGAACGAGCCGCTATACCTCTACGTGTCAGCCACAAACAGGGTGGTCAGCACGGTACTCGTAGTCGAACGAGAAGAAGAAGGACACAGTTACCCTGTTCAGCGACCCGTCTACTACCTTAGCGAGGTGTTGACCCTGTCCAAGCAGCGCTACCCGCACTACCAGAAGCTGGCCTACGGAGTTTTCATGACTTCAAGGAAAGTAATCCATTACTTCTCCGAGCACCCGATCACGGTGGTAAGCTCCTCCGGGCTCTCCGACATCCTGACCAACCAATGCGCGACAGGACGAGTCGCTAAGTGGGTCGTCGAGCTAGGACCCTGGGGGCTGAAATACGCTCACCCGAAGTCAATCAAGGCCCAAGTGCTCCCAGAATTCACCACCGAGTGGATAGAAGCCCAGCTGCCAGATGTCCCCGACCTGTCCAACGCATGGACAATGTACTTCGACGGCTCCAAAAAGTTCAGATCAGCCGGGGCAGGAGTCATCCTCATCTCCCCCAAAGGCGACAAGCTGAAGTACGTGCTACAGATGGACTTCCCAACACCCTCCAACAACGAGGCTGAGTACGAAGCCCTAATCCATGGCATCATGATCTACGGCGACTCCTACCTCGTCGTGCAGCAAACCATGAAAGCCTGTGACGCCATCGCCGACAACATGATCGCCTACAGAGACCTGTACAACCAGCTGGAGGGCACCTTCGACGGCTGCGAGTTGCGGCACATCGGCCGCGAAAGCAACGAGGAAGCCGACGCCCTCGCCAACCTGGGCTCAGACAAGGCGCAGGTGCCACCCGGCGTCTTCCTTGAGCGCATCACGCAGCGGTCTGTCAAACTTCGACCCACGCCCGGATCCTCCACACCATCAACGAGCACCGCCGACCCGCCAGGCAAAGAGAAGGAGCCAATGGAGGTTCTGCTCATCGAGCCCACCTGGACGAGCCCATATCTGGCGTACATGCTGCACCAGAGACTGCCAGTCAACTCAGTCGAAGCCAAGCGCATTATTCGCCGTTCGAAAGGCTTCACCATCATCAAGGGGGAGCTATACAAGCGAAGCATCTCAGGAGTACTCAAAGGTGCGTCGACCCAGTCGACGGTCAAGCCATCTTACTCGAGATCCACGCTGGCATCTGCGGGCACCACGCCAGCAGTCGAGCCTTAGTGGCCAAAGCTTTACGAGCCGGATTCTACTGGCCCACCGCAATGCAAGACGCAGAAGAACTCGTGAGGAAATGTCTCGGCTGCCAGGAGTTCGCCAACAAGCCGCACGCACCAGCTTCAGCACTAAAGACCATCCCACTTGCCTGGCCCTTCGCTCAATGGGGGCTCGACATGGTGGGTCCACTCAAGAAGTCCTCGCCAGGAGGACACACGCATCTCCTGGTGGCAGTCGACAAGTTCACGAAGTGGATCGAAGCCGTGCCTATCACAAGTTCGACTGCCTCCTCGGCAGTTAACTTCATCAGGTCGATCATCTTCAGGTTCGGAGTGCCACACAGCATCATCACCGACAACGGCACGAACTTCACAGCCGAAGAGTTCAAGGACTTCTGCTCCGAGCAAGGCATCAAACTCAACTACGCATCTGTCTCGCACCCGCAGTCCAACGGGCAAGTCGAAAAGTCCAATGGTTTAGTCTGCAAGGGCATCAAGAAGCGCCTGCGAGTACCATTGAAGCGCGCCGCAGGCGCCTGGGTTGAGGAGCTGCCGTCTGTGCTGTGGAGCCTGCGCACTACGCCAAACAGATCCACTCAGTACACGCCATTCTTCATGGTCTACGGCGCAGAAGCAGTCATGCCATGCGACATCAAGTTCGATGCACCCCGAGTGGTGGCCTACGACGAGTCCGAGGCAGAAGAAGCACTCGAGGATGACATGGATACCCTGGACGAAGCACGCGACATCGCCCTTACCCGCACAGCCGTGTATCAGCAAGACTTACGCAACTATCACGGACGGCGACTGCGGCCCAGAGCGTTCGTCCCCGGAGACCTTGTCCTCCGCCTCAAACAGAAGAAGGTGCACAAACTAGCCTCCCCGTGGGAAGGTCCATACATCGTGACAGAGGCAATTGGCGGCGGAGCTTACCGCCTGAAGGACTCGAAGACAGGGACAGTCTGCAGCAACCCGTGGAACGTGGCGCAACTGCGCCGCTTCTACGCCTAATCGACTCCCCCTTGTAACAAAGTGTGCTATCTCAAGAAGCGGCAGGTTCCAGACGCACTCTTTCCCTTACCAGGGTACCTGAGGGGACTGGAAGGGTTTTAATGAGGCGGCCTGCTCGCAAAAATCAATGAAGTGATTTGTGGAACAAGCTCTCCCCTTTACTTTTTTAGTCAAAAAGCAACATAAACCTAGGCCGTCACCCGACGCACTCGGGGGCTGCGCCATACAGGTTCAACTCAAAACCTAGGCCGCCACCCGAAGCACTCGGGGCTGCGCCGCACAGGTCTAAGTCAAGCCTAGGCCGTCACCCGACGCACTCGGGGCTGCGCCATACAGGTCACTCGCAAAATCCTTGGCCCACCCGAAGCACTCGGGGGCTGCGCCGCACAGGTCTAAGTCAAACCTAGGCCGCACCCGACGCACTCGGGGGCTGCGCCATACAGGTCCAACTCGAAAACCTAGGTCGCCACCCGAAGCACTCGGGGGCTGCGCCATACAGGTCACTCGCAAAATCCTTGGCCGTCACCCGAAGCACTCGGGGGCTGCGCCGCACAGGTCTAAGTCAAACCTAGGCCGCACCCGACGCACTCGGGGGCTGCGCCATACAGGTCCAACTCGAAAACCTAGGTCGCCACCCGAAGCACTCGGGGGCTGCGCCATACAGGTCACTCGCAAAATCCTTGGCCGTCACCCGAAGCACCCGGGGGCTGCGCCGCACAGGTCTAAGTCTAGCCTAGGCCGCGCCCGACGCACTCGGGGGCTGCGCCATACAGGTCACTCGCAAAATCCTTGGCCGTCACCCGAAGCACTCGGGGGCTGCGCCATACAGGTCCAACTCGAAAACCTAGGTCGCCACCAGAAGCACTCGGGGGCTGCGCCATACAGGTCACTCGCAAAACCTTTGGCCGTCACCCGAAGCACCCGGGGGCTGCGCCGCACAGGTCCAAGTCAAAGTACTAGGCCGCACCCGACGCACTCGGGGGCTGCGCCACACAAGTCTGACTCGATACACCTCGGCCGCACTCGAAGCACTCGGGGGCTGCGCCGCACAGGTTTAATTCAAAATCCTAGGCCGCACTCGAAGCACTCGGGGACTGCGCCGCACAGGTTTAATTCAAAATCCTAGGCCGCACTCGATCCGCTCGGGGCTGCGCCATACAGGTTTACAGACGTCTACAAGATACAATTTACTAACTCGGGGGCTACCCCCACCTCGACATACATACACTCATATTTCCACTTGGAAAAATTTCTTTTACAAGCTAACGCTATGCAACAGCACTCTACTGCTCTTATTCTACAGGCTCGCCCTTTGGCGCATCAAGTGGCCCTACAAGGTGCTCGCTAAAGTTCTGGACCTGCCGAATCATCTGGCGCGCAGCCGCAAGAGTATCGGCATATTCACCCTCTCCAGGCAAGCCGTCAAGCACCTTGTGCAATGGAAGATTAGGCCGGTGCAGTCGAACGTATGCCAACGCCACGTTCGCCCCGGCAACAAGTTGAGCGTGCACGACTTCCTTCAACGCACTGCCTTCACGGAACCTCTCCAGAAGCGCAGTCAGTCCATTCGGCTGCTCGTTGTGAGGAAAGTACACCTTGTTGATCTGCCAGAGGGTTTTTCTGCAACCTTCCAAGAGCACAGCAGCCCGCCAGGTGCGATCCAGCATTCGTGCCAATACACTACCTCTGGATTTGTTCGACCAAAACTGGCGCGCTTCGGGTGAGTCACCGGCGGCCTCTTTCTCTACTCGCTCGTCCACTCGAAGCTGCTCAGCCTTCAAGTCAGAGTTCACATCTGCATCAAGGCCAAGCATTAAGCATAGCAGGAAGACACAGAAGCCGAAGCAAAAACGCTAGAAGGCCAACCTTGCAGCTGTCGACTGATCAAGTCCATCTCGCCAAGCAGAAACTCCTCACGCTGGGAGAACGGCGCAACGGGCCGCGACCTCAATCGCTCCAGCTCCAACTCAGCACTCTTCAGCTTCGACTCGAGCTCAACCACCTTGTTCCTCATGAAGGTGATCACTCTCTGGTCATTTACGCTTCGCACAGGAGCTGGAGGAGCTTGACGGCGGCGACGAGTAGGCGCAGCCGAAGTGGTGTCCTCCTCATCGTCCGCGCCAGTAGTTCCAGCAACGTCAGGAGCTTCGCCCATATCAGACTGCCAAGAATTGACAGCGTCAAGCCAGGAAAAGAATCAACATAATTCATCCAAGCCAGACATCAAAAAAGACTCGGCGACTGCACCCCCGAGGGAGCGAATTCACATTTCATCATCAGCATGTTCACTCGCACAATATAAAGTGCATTACAGACTCAAGCCCAAAAGCAGAAGCATAGTCCTAAAAGGAAAAAGTCTACACTACAGACTCCGACTGGGAACGGCTCTTCCTAGCAGCCAACTCTGCAGCTTTGGCAATCCTCTCTCGAAGGTGGCGACCAACTTCGCAGCTAGCTGGCTCGCCTGCACCTTCACACCGCTAAGGGACGCGGTCCTGCCATCAGGCTTCCGAGGGAAGTCGCTGACAACCTTCTCAAAATCACCTACGACTTGGTGACCAAGAAGTAGCTGGAAAGTGAGCTCGGAGCCGCGTACCGTCTGCGCCGCGTGAAGTCCGCCAGGACATTCGAATTGCCTTCGAATGGAGCCGCGAGTGCGTCAACAGCAGCTGGTGGCGGCTTGCTGGGAAAGATACTCCGGTGCACAGTCGCTAAGGCCTCCGTCGACTTCTGCAGTGCCGCCGTCGACTGCTGCAGCGCTGCCGATGCATACGCGCAGACGCGGTCGACGAAGCCAACAGCCTCCGCCAAGCCGACACTCTCGCTGGAAGTCCCTTCTGGAGGAGCACCTCCGCAAGTCTCTGTTCAAAAGAAATCCACACCCGTAAGACGTCAGAAGTCGAAGAAAGGCAAAGTAGGCACTGAGCCGAAAAACTTACTTCCAACAACATCTGCGAGTGCGAGCAAGCGGTCGACCTGGGTCTTCTCCAGAGCATCCCGAGCTTGTTCCCGCTCTTGGGCTTCACCCAGCGACTTCTCCAGCTCCGCGACCCGCGTCTTCATGCTCTCCTTCTCGCCTACGGATCAACGAGCAAAGTTAGCAATAAAGGCAGTCGAAGCACCCCTCGAACACAAGGGTTCACACTTACTATTCGCTTGCTCCAGAGCAGTGCGGAGCTGATCCCTCTCCTGCTCCATGCGAACGAAGGCTGCGGCTCCCTCCATCTGCTGGCGATAAAATGGCTGCAGGAAACACAAGACATTAATCTACGCCCGACTATTCTAGTCACGCGCATCTTCGGGGGCTACTCCCATCGGGAGCGCTGTACGCGCACCCGATACAGATCTTGCAGAAGGAGTCGAAGAACACTTACATGCTCAAGCAGCCCAGCGTCAACCGGAGTCGCATCAGCAGACCTCTCTGGCATGGCGGAGGTCGAAGCCTTCAAGGCCAAAACGTCACCCGCCAGAGCCTCCTCTCCGGTCGTCCTCGCAGTCTGCTCGATCATGGGAGCAGAAGTGTGCTCCATCTCACGAGGGGAAGAAACAGCAGCGCCAGTACGGTCGCTGTGACAAGAAAATTCAAGGACCCGCAAGTGAAAACAGCACACTCGACAAAAACAAAGCAATGGTTATGCGACTAACCTGACGACATCATCTTCACTTCCCAGGGAGACGGAGGCCATCCTCGCGAACTCGGTCGGCGGTGCAGAGCCGAGTGGAGGCACGACCAAAGGTTCAGCCAGGTCACTCGGGTGCCTAGCACCCGAAGAGGACTCGCTCGTCTCTTCCTCGTTCACACCCGCCTCCTTCACAGGCGACGAGGCAGAACCAGAGTCGCCACCTTTCGCCTCTGCCGCTTCCGCAGCGGCTCCTCGTCTTCATCATCCTCCTCCAACTCTTCACTCGGAGAGGTGGCGGAGGGAACTTCATCGTCATCAACCTCGTCTCAGGGAACTCTGCCTCTTCATGAGGTCCATTCTCCATCAACGGAGGAAGACTGACGTAGCTCGAACGACCCTGTCAGCAAAATGAAGCGTTCGAGTAAGGCAAAAGGATTCGACAGAAGAAGATACAAGACAAAGCAAACGAAGCTCACCTCAGGCACAGGATTATTAGGCCCATATGGCTCGACTGGGCACTTGACGTTGCACGGGTCAGCGGCTCGGAGACTAGTGATGCTCCTCACCTTCGACTCGACCGCGTCATCATCAAGCTCATTGCCAGCATCCTCACGCGCCCACATCGGGTGGACGCGACTGCGCAGCGGCTGCACCCGAAGCCTGAAGAAGGTGGCGATGAGGTGAATTCCACCCGTCTCGCGCCCGAGACTCTTCAGAAGGCCACGAAGTAGCGTCAACAAGGGCTGAGTCGCCTCCCTGTCCTCCTTCGACAGCGGGTGCGCCCACGCGTTCGTCTTCCGCAACTCGCGATCAGCGGCGAATTCGGGAAGCCCTGCTTGGTCGCACCTGATGTAGAACCACTTCTTCCGCCAGCCCTGGACGGAGTCGGACTTCTTCATCTGGAAGTAGGAGGTGTCGCCACGCACCTGGATGCCGAAGCCGCCGACTGGGTACACCTGCTTGCTCTTCCCCACGTTCCTCCTCACGAGGAATAGCGACTTCCACAGCAGCCAGTTGGGCGCGATTCCCAGGAAGCACTCGCAGAGCACGAAATAGCTCGCGATGCTCAAGACGCTATTGGGAGTCAGATCGTGGATCTGAATCCCATAAGCATACAAGAGACCACGGACGAAATCGTGGAGGGGGAACCCGAAACCCCGCGGAAGGAAATCCACGAAGCAACGCGTTCCCCCTCGCGAGGAGCGGGAATACCTCTTTCCCGGGAGCGCGCACCGTCGCCTTATCCGCCGGCGGCAGCAGTCCCTGCGCGCGGAGGGCCTCGAGGTCGGCCTTCTTCACCGACGATTTGACCCAGTCGCCGTCGGGCTTCTTCATCACGCTCGCCTCGGCGGCGGCGACGGCGCCAGCAGCAGCCTTCCCCCTCTTCATCGCGGCCTTGCTCATGGAGGGTGAAGACTAGAAGCTGACAGAGAGCACGCAGGCAACAATGGCGGAACAGAAGCAGTGGAGACGAAGAAGGAATGGGGATGGATGAACTGTTCACCGCCGCGGTGAAAATTATATACCGCGCGGTCAGTCAATCCTGGCCATCCCTGCTGAAACCGCTCTCCGCAACATCATCTGGCCGTCCACGTGTTGCGCGGAGATAGCAACCGTCGACGGCCACGCCGCCCACTACGCGCGGGAATCAAGGCGCCATCATCACACCGCGAAATTTTCGCGCCCAACGGTCAGAAAAAAGCGGCAACCGCTGTCTCCAGTCAATACTGACAGTGGGCCCGCACTGTCACGTCCCGTCGGACACAGAGTGAGCCAGAAAACGTCAGCACTGACGTCAACTGCGCAGGCGTAGCAAGTACGCCAATGGGCTGATCGAGAACTCGAACAGCTCATTCGAGTGCAAAAATGTTCAGTAAGCTCTAAGAGCCGAATAAACTCGAACAGCTCATTCGAGTGCAAGAAGATTCAGTAAGCTCCAAGAGCTGAAGAAACTTGTGCAGTAAGCTAAACAGGCCGAATACACAGTAAGTCACGCAAAGCCAGTCGCGACTCCAACATGTCGAGTCCCTTCTTTACTCCCATCGGGAGCGGGCTTTTCGACTGAAGAAAAATTGAGTTTAACCTCAATTGCAAGCAATTCAGCTTAATCTCGGGGGCTACTCCCATCGGGAGCGCTGTTCGCGCTCCCGAGTGACTCAGAACAATAGCAGTCGAAAATCACCGACTAAGGCTGTACTCACGGTATTTTACCCTGGAAGTGACAGTTCGACTAAGGAATCCTCCATAAGCCCTGAACGGCCGGAGTCGACCAATTTTACTCATCTCTTTCAGGAACCCGACGGCGTGCCCAGGAGGAAGGAGTCCTTTACCCGACTCTACGATTCGACTAAGCACTCGGGGGCTCCTGTCGTGGGGTCACTCTTCGACTACCCCACGGTGGGGATACCTGGGTCACGCCAAGCCCATCAGCCTTATGACGAGGGCCCAAGGAAGGCCCAAGGAGGACGACGTGCGGCCCAAGATAGTCGACGCTAGGTCATGCGACCCCGCCATGCTTGTAAGCGCCATCGGCACCGTTCACCTGAGACCTAGCCTACCATATAAAGGCTAGGAGGGTCCTTCGTCTAGGGTACGCTCATAGCCGCCACACAAACCCTAGCGAGATTGCCATCTCGCCATTGTAGCCACAACTCACCATCAATAACCAGACAAGCAGGAAGTAGGGTGTTATCCTCCGGGAGCCTGAACCTGGGTAAACGCCTTGCTTGTCAGCCGTCATGATCACCAGCGCTCATCTCTCTCCCCTCAATCAACCCGGGGTGCTTAACCCAGGGATTTGCCGAGTCCACACCTCGTCAGCACCTCCTCTCATTCTGTTTACCCTTGGCCATCCAGGTGCTCTGTTTAGCGCCGGAGGGTGTAGTTTGAATCCTGGATCATACTCATCCCATTGTTCTCTTCCCAATAAAGCAGGCACGTTTTCAGCATATGCTGCCTTAAACTTGGCAACAGAGAAATATTCAGACACATATGGATCAACAGCGCTTCCGATGAAGTTCAGGAAGTACAGGGCATGTATACATGGCTTGCCACTGATCTCCCATCGCTTACAAGTACATTTCTTGGTTCCCAAATCCACTGGATACCTCCAACTCAGTTCTCCGAAGACATATGTCAGCTCAGCCTTAGTGCCGTCTACTCTTCGCAGAGTCATCTTACCCTGCATATTTCTTCCTCGCGCATGCAAATTCTTGATCACACTTGGGATGATGATATGGCCATCATATGATTGTCCAATTCTATTGCGCAATACCATCTTCTCCATTATCAACTGCCTAATCTTGTCAAATATTTCCCACACCATTAGACTTTTCAGGTGCTTAATCTTTGTGTTGAAACTTTCAGCAAGGTTGCTTGTCACATAGTCCACCTTGCACTCTGGACCAAATAAGCTTCTTGACCACTGCTTTCCGTGATGTGTTTCCAAGTATGCTTTGACAGCAGCATTTTCAGCGTACATGGTCTTCAAGTGGTGGTTATACTTCCTCGCGCTGCATGTGTATGCTGCTGGCCAAGGGTTTTCATCAAATACTTTCCCTTTAAACTGCTTCTTGAAATTAGTAACAAAATGTCTCATACATTAATTCCCTGTGCTCTGCTTCAGGAAACACAATTCCTACAGCTTTCTCCAAACCCTTGCAAGCATCTGTATGGATTAGCAATCCAGGAGGGTCCCCTATAACCTTATGTAAATTTTCCAAAAACCACCTCCAGCTAAGCTCGGACTCCACCTCCACCACACCAAAAGCAACTGGAAAAAGCCAGTTGTGTCCATCAACTGCACAAGCAGCTACCAACTGTCCTTTCCATCTTCCAGTTAGAGCAGTTGCATCCACAGCCAAATATGGCCTACAACCGTTTAGAAACCCTTGCTGGCAAGCCTTGAAAGAGACAAAAGCCCTCCTGAAGATATGTCTCTCCTGTATTTTCCCTTTCCCTTTCCCTTTCCCTTCCCTTTGGACTGCACAGCCACATGATCGATTTCTACCACACTACCTGAACTTGCCTTCTCCACCTCAGCTTTGAATGTGTACAACAACTGAAAGCTATCTGCCCACGCAGGACCTTGTATGTTCTTCATGGCCTGTTCTCTAGCATTCCATAGCTTCGAGTAATTTAGCTCCGTCTCAAATTTATATTTATCAGTGATTAGTCTGCCGAGGGCAGTTGCTCCAAGGTTTTGGTTCTCTCTTAGCATAGGAGTCATCACCTCTGTCAGTCACCCTTTGCTTGCTAAGTATGCTTTATGCCATGCCACCTTAGATGCACAAGTGTGCTCATAGTTGTTATACCTTATCTCTACCATGTCTTTTGCGTCATGTTTGTCACGAATCTTCTGTGACACAAGAGTGGCATGCAACTTCCACTGGCACCTGTCATCTGGGCAGTGAACCGTATACCTATCTGTCTGACTCTTCTCAATGTTGAAAATATTGTTGCTCAGGATGCTGGACATTGTACAAGCTTTCCGAAGTTCATCCATATTTTTGAATCTTGTCCCTGGAGAAAGTATAGGAGAATTCCTATCCCATTCAAGCGCTGGCATGTCATCGCCATCGTATTCATCTGGAACCAACATGTCAGCGTTCTCCTCCACCTCTTCAGGACTATCTTGTACAAGCTGAGCGACAGAGGACCTATGGCCCAATTCATGCGCAAATTCAGGAAACATCTTCTCATCTTCATCGTCGTTCCGCGGCATGGCATCGTCGGGCACCGCTTCATCGTCTGAATTAACAGCATCTGCACTGCCACTGGTGGGCTGACTTGTACCGCGAGCACGCTGACTTCCACTACCACTGGTGGGCTGACTTGTACTGCGAGCACGCTGACTTCCACTGCCACTGGTGGGCTGACTTGTACTGACACTGGGAGGAAGCTGACTTGCACTACCAACGTGCTGACTTGTACTACCACTGGGTTGACTTGCACTGCCACTGGGCTGACTGCGAGGTAATGGCGGAAGCTGATCATTAGCAGCTGCCCCCTTTCCCTTTGTCTTTGGCAATTCATGTTGAATTGGTTTCCGAACCACCTCAAGCCTAATTTTACCGAATCGCTGGGTCGCGGTCTGAGCAAATAAGAATCCAGCTGTTGTGTCATCGGACAGTGGGATGAAACACTCATCCAAAACTTACCAGTATTTGATCGAAGCAGTATCAGCTGTCCGCCAGCTGTATTTGTCACATCAAGCCTTAAACAAATTCTTTCACGTATAAGTCATTTCTACCACCAACTGAAACCAATAAGGAGGGCCCAACTCGAGATCCGGCTGAAAGCGACTGACCATTTCGACTGACAAGCGAAAAGCAGTATTCGGATTCATCCTATTGAACAAAATTCATGGCGATAAGGTCAAATTGAAGCCGTATTCAACTACATACATCACGAAATCGAGACAATCGATGGATTAATCGAGACAATCGAGAGATTGTGTACTTACTTCCTCATCCAAGTGTTATCTGAATCCGATTTCACCCAGTCCTCGCCTGCATAAGCATGAGGCGGAACGGGCGGAACGGCGGGGCCTGGAACTGCCGCCATGGATGCGTCGTCCAAGTGGAGGTGCAGTGCACCACCGGCGGACGGGGACGGGCGGGGCGGGGCTAGGGCGGTGGCACGGGGCGGGGCGGTGTCAGATCGGGATTTGGGGGAGGGGGGAAAGACGATGATTCAAACCTACCAACGGTCCAATTCGAAATGAGCTGCCCCCTAACCGACCCCAGCCGACCCCAGGAAATTCCACCGAGCCACGCCAGGCCGACCCCACAAGTCAGGCCAAGTTACGGTGAAACGAGGTTGACCAGACGGAAACGGCCGTCTTGGCCGTGCGCGGGCCATTTGCGGCCCAGCCAGGGCATGGACGAGAGAAACTACGCGGGGGTGGCACAAACAGATAAAACTGAGGTAGGTAGGGCACTAAAACAGCGGCAACGGCGCCTCATTAGTTAGGTATTTCTGGTTTCAGTTCCATCTCGTCGAACGCCTCGAGAAACCTGTGCGAGTTGTATGGTCTTAAGGATCATCAACAGTTGTTCATTCTTCTTCATCGTCGGGACAAATGTAGTCTTCTAGACATGATCGACGACTTCCCGTCCGCAACCAACAACGTCAGGCCAGCTCAGCAAGGACCGGCCGCGACGGCGCACCGTCGACGCGGTCTGCAGGTTAAAACGAAGGACATCTCAAGTATCTCGTTATTTTTTTTATTAATGTGCTTTTTATTGTTCGATGTTTCTTTAATGCTAGTTTCTTTTTCACAAAAAAAATAGATCATGGTTCCAAATGCCGCTGGCTAGCTCCATTGTTATGGTGAACACGATGAGCTGTGTTTGCAGTGAGCACGCCGCACGCGCCGGTGTCCAGAGGTAGTGGTGCTAATTTAAACAGATAGTGGTATATGCTTAATCACCTGCTAGCTTGCCCTCACCGTGTATGCTTAAGAATCTTTCTTCTTGAGATTTGATCGGCCGGGGTTGATTATATAGTCTGTGATGAGATATTGAGATCAGTAGTTCAGTACCCGTAGTGCTTTTTAACTAGCTGGCTAGCCGATTAACACGACCAATTGGGCAGCAATAAAGAATTAAGAAATGAGAGACAAGAGCATCGGTAGGATCGTGGAGACGCATGCAAGCGTTGATTTACTGACAAATTCAGTGAATCACTATACTATATTTCAGGTGGACAGAGAGTTAGCCTAGCCAGGCTCCAGTGTGCTGTCGATCGATCGAGAACGCAGAAACTGGAGGACGGCATGCTCGATCTTCAGTGTAGACCGTGTAGTGTATATGAATGTTCCAACTTGCTTGTAAAACTTGATCTTGAAGCTTTGGTGGTGATCATTGTAGGAGCTATTGTGGTCTGTTTACCAAAATCAGGGAAACCCTTTTCTCCTAAGAAAAATATTGCAATGCCACTGGCTAGATGGGCTGACAAAGTGACAAAACTAGCTATGAGAGGCGGCAGCGAAGGAGACAGCACTGCGAGAGTGGCAACACCCTTTGGCTCGATCGCACGGGTGCGCGCGCCACCAGCGCGGCGAGGGCAACGGCAATGCAGCACGAGGAAAGGGAACCGGATCACATGGCGATCAACCGGAGCCGACCACATGGACGGACTCGCTCCAGGTCGACCCGGACACCTCAACGCCGGCGCTTGCGCCTCCGGATCGGCCGGGATCCAGAGCATAGGCGACAGGTTCCACGCGTATGGCCAACCACCCCATCGGCGCCTCGTGGAGCCGATCGAGGCGACCTAGCTAGCGCGTCGCGCTGCAGCCTGCAGGTGGATTGGATCGACGACCTCGAGCTCGATCCAGGTCACTTGGGGGCACGGGGCTCAGAGCAGCAGGTCGCACGCGTCCACGGCCACCCCTCGCGGATCCTGTCTCCCGCTCGCCACCACCATCCACCAACAGCCCCAACGTGCACCACCGATGCCATCGAGGCTGCACGAGCTCTCCCCACGCACCATGTCCCTCCGTGGCCGGCGCCGCCCCTCCCCCATATATACACCTCCCCGCCTCCTCCCTCTACTCATCTCATAGCAGCAATCAGCATCAACAACAAGAAGCAAGGTCAACAAGAGCCAACAGCTAGTTCTCTCTTCTTTGATCTCTCCAACAATGGCGCCCAGCTTCGGCCGCTCCATCTCCTTCCCGCTTAGCCCGGCGAGGTCCTTCAGGCCACGCGCCGAGGCATACCACGTTCGCTCAGTCTCCCTCCCCTCCAACTCCCACCCGCTCCTCGCCCACCTCTGCACACACATCACCGCCGTCCGCGCCTGGGTCGCCTCCCCCTCCTCCCCATCCACCGGGCTCGCCCAGCTCGACGCGCTCCACGCCGCGCTGTCCGAGCTTCTGCTCCTGCCCGAGTCCCGCGCCGCGCTGCGCCACGGGTCAGCCACCGCAGCCTGTCTCCTCGACGGCTTCCTGCACCTGGCCGACGTGCACGGCGCCTTCCAGGAGGCCGCCGTCGAGATCAGGGCCGACGCGGCAGAGGCCCAGGCCGCGCTCCGGCGCCACGACGACAGCAGGCTCGCCTCCGCCGTCCGATCCCTCCGCCGCGCCGAGAAGGCTCTCGCGAAGCTTGCCGCCTCCGTACGAACCGCCGCCAAGTTGCCAACTCCATCAGCATCCACAAGCGCGGAGGAGGCCGAGGTGTCCGGGGCACTCGTGGAGGCCGTGGCCGCCGCGGCGTGCGCGTCCGCTGCAGTGTTCTTCGCCGTCGAGTCCGTGTCCGCCGCGGCCACGAGCGCGCTGGTGTCCAAGAAGACCGTGACATCGTCGTTGATGTCTCTCGTCAAGAGCAGCAAGCCCGCCGCCTCTGACGAAGATATGGAGGCGCTCGCGGTGGATAGGCTTGAGGACGTCGAAGCGTGCGTGGCGGCGATGGAGGCCGGGAGCGACAAGGTGTTCAGGAGCATCCTGTGCACCAGGGTCGCGCTGCTCAACATCCAGACTGAAACATTCTGTTAATTCATCAATGACTTGGCTAGTTTAGTCATTAGTGTAGTTTTTGGACAATCTTTGTGATGTCCAAACCCCAAGTGTACATACTCCAATTGATCAACGGATAAATCGAAGGAAAAGCTCTTGCTCCATAACATACCGTTTGTGTGCGTATCATATTCGTTAAAGGAAGGCCAAGTGATCGATTGTATCTAAGGCGAGATGGCTAGCTTTTTTTATTTTAGAAAAGGGGTAGTCCCGCCCTCTGCATCGTGATGATGCACACAGCCTTTATATTAATAATAAACGTTTAGAGTGTAAGAAAAATTAAAATTACAACTCAAATCTCAGCCAAATTGGCGACATGAACCAACCAAAGAAACACCGACAAGAAGATGCTTCTAAACATGATGAATACGTCTAGAATGCTGCCAGCCACACCGGTAAATAGCTCGAACAACCGCCATTAACCGGGTACAGCCATGATCCATAAGCTCCCGCTGATGCGCCGGGAGTAGGAAGGACCACGTATGGATCCAATATGTAGCGCGGTGAACAACCTGCAAAAAATGAGCATTTCCAACCTTGTTAAAGACAACATCATTCCGACAGTTCCAGATTGCCCAAACAAACGCACACACGCCAATGCAAATACGCGCTTTAGTTTCCTTATCAATCCCAGCAAGCCCATTACCACATATTAGCAATACTAGTTGGTGCTGAGATATTAAAAGTGAAGTGGATTAATCGCCACACGTCCTGAGCAAAGGTACACGAAATAAACAAGTGTTCAACAGTTTCATTAGACCGACAAAAGACACAATGTTTGTCTCCTATCCAATTTCTTTTAGACAAATTATCCTTTGTGACCATGCATACAATCAGCATACATGGACTTGACAGTAAAGGCACCTGACATGGTCAACTTCCATCGGAAAGTATCATGTTCGTTTGTTAGATTAACCCCCATAATTTGTTGAACTAGTTGTACCAATGTGTCCAATTAGCTCCTGTCAAATACCTCATAAACTCAATATTTAGTGGTGGGGCGTTAGAAATAACCGTAGCAACCAAAACATTTTTGTATCGTGCAATATTATATAAAGATGGGTATTGCACCGACAATGGTGCATTCCCTAGCCAGGTGTCCTCCCAAAAACGAGTTCCCTGTCCATTACCAACTACAAACGAACCACGGGTAAAAAATTCATCCTTTACTGTCATGATGCCTTTCCAAAAAGGAGAGTCCGTGGGCTTGACACAAATCTGAGAGAGGGTTTTATCACCTAGGTATTTATTAGTAAGCAACTCATGCCAAACACCCTCCTCATTTAGTAATTTGAAAAGCCATTTGCTTAGAAGACATTTATTTTTTATGTCAAGCAGCTCAATGCCAAGACCTCCCTGATCATTAGGACGACATATAATGTTCCATCTTGTAAGACGGTATTTCTTTTTATGCTGATCACTTTGCCAAATAAAAGCGAGAGCGACAAAAATCTAATCGTTTTCTTACTCCCTTTGGGATTTCAAAAAAAGATAAAAGGAACATAGGCAAACTCCTCAAAACTGAGTTAATTAGGACCAATCGATCTCCATATGAGAGCAACTTCCCATCCCATACCCCTAATTTTTTTTCAAACCGATCTTCAATAGCTTTCCATTCTTTGTTTAATAACTTACGACGATGAATGGGTATGCCCAAATATTTAAATGGTAAAGCGCCCACCTCACATCCAAAAATGTGACGATAGTCTTGTTGTTTCTCTTTAGCTTTGCCAAAGCAAAAAAAATCGCTCTTGTGGAAAATAATTTTAGACCCGAGAGCTGCTCAAAAAAAGCAAGGATCAATTTCATATTGACTGCTTTTTCGAGATCATCCTCCATGAAAAGGATCGTGTCATCTGCGTATTGTAATATGGACACTCCGCCTTCTACCAAATGTGGAATGAGGCCACCTACCTGACCGTCCTCTTTGGCCCTTGCAATAAGGACTGCCAACATATCCGCAACGAGGTTAAAAAGAATCGGTGACAAAGGGTCACCTTGACGCAACCCTTTTAACGTTTGAAAATAATGACCAATGTCATCATTCACTCGGATACCTACACTCCCTCCTTGGACAAATCTCGCCACCCATTCACACCATTTCTGATCAAAACCTTCATCCGAAGAACTTGTTGTAGAAAGGACCAATTAACCTTATCATAGGCTTTCTCAAAATCAATTTTGAACAAAACTCCATCCATTTTTTCCTATGCAATTCATGTATTGTTTCATGAAGGACGACCACTACTTCAATAATGTTTCTCCCTGGTATAAAGGCTGATTGTGTAGGGCGAATTACTTTATGAGCTATAAACGAAACACGATTCGTACCCACTTTGGTAAATATTTTAAAGCTTACATTAAGCAAACACAAATAGGTCTATATTGCTTGATTCTACTAGCATCCTCTTTTTGGGCAGCAAAGTAATCACCCATCTAAACAACGGGAGGTCCCCATTTTGCAATTGAGCAAACATTGCCATCAAGTCAAACTTGATATTGTCCAGAACTTCTCATAAAACTCAGTTGGGAAGATAATGGCGAGATGGCTAGCTGTTGAGCGCGCGAGCCCTCGCTCGCACTGCGGTGTGGTGGGCCCCACCCACGTGCCTTCTTCCTCCCACTTTCTTCTTCCTCTTGTTTCCATCCCCAATTCCCCACCATTCCTCCACCGATTCCGATGAGGCCAGGCCGATTCTGATGTGGACCCATACGCGCGCACGCGCGGCTGTCGGAAACCGAGCGAGCTGTCACGCGCGGAAGCTAGTCCAGCCCTATCTAAGGTTAGCAAGCACTCCCACTCCGAGTACAACTAGCCACGGCGACTTTCCTTGTCCGATGTCTAGCCAACAATGGCGAAGATGTGCATGAGCTGCGCTGAACTTCTCCAGTGGCACGTCCCGTGTTCGTCTTAATGAGATTCCATGAAACGAGATCATATCACTTATGGGCAGGGCCTTTGTTAGGGTCATTCGCTATCGGCCTCGATTGTTTGACCTTGCTATATATATCGACCCTCTTTAGACGGTTCGAATTTGGCAACGGAATCTGGCCTCCGGCGGCAGCTGCCTGGTAAGAAACACCGTAGGCATTGGGATGGATAAGATCAATCATGTAATAGTTAAGACACATGGCAAAAATAATAAGTAATTATCTAATTTATCAATCATATGTGGCCATGCATTTTTGTAACTTCTTGCAATAATAACTCGCAGAAAATGATTTGTCCTATCCCCCCCCCCCCCCCCCCCCCCCCCCCCGTTTTAGCATGACCACTTAAATAACTTGAATAATTAAGATACTCATTTTACAAAGGATCAGAGAAAATTACAAGATTTATATGGTAACGAGTTATCCTAGTGAAGATACAGTCAACCCCGTGAAACAAAATTCTCCACAATTTCCCTATTTGCTTATCACATGGTGATTTGTTCCTAAAACTAATTAAGCCATAATTTTTGGAGACTGAAATTTACAAGATTTCAAAGCTAAACTAACATTTACATTATAAATTCAAAATGTTCCAGGCATATTTACGTTTCTAGCTCGTTGATCACTACCCGGACTACTAAACCGATCTTGTTCCAGGCTTTCGAATACTCTACTCGGACGTGCTTGTGTGATCTACATTGCCTCTTGTCTTCCAAGACAAGATCCAATCAATTCCCTATTTATATTGAACTTTTCTACATCATAGATCTTACCACCTGTTTTCATCAATGCTATTCATTGATATTCTATTGTAGTCACTTTCATTGCATGGGTAACTAGTAGACTTAAATATGTTGCCATTCTCTTGTACAATAACATACATATTGTTTGCAATATATTATTAATAATCCTTACAAATAAATTTGCATTCGCTATGGGGAGCTTCAATTTGCCAACACATGTCTTTTTAATTTAGTTTAGTTAGGTGTTTCTATATATAACTCTTTTTTACAACAAATTTCGGATGAAATCTAAGAAGACCAAACTTATCACATTACTGTATGTATACATTTCTGATGATTGTGTTATAGTGCTTCTTTCTATTCCATATATGTAGTATCTGAAAATATCTAAGTAACCTGTAGACTATTTAGAGAGTATGAGTCCACAAAAGTATACGAGGACCCATGTTTAGGCGAAACTAAATAGAGACCGTCAAGAGAAGTGTACGAACTATCTATAAGTAATTATTCCTCGAATCCTTTCTGGCTCACTTGCTACTTTTACAAAGTTTCAATATCCTTCATTATGTCAGCAGAAGATTTTTACGATGTGTTGCCTAAAAAAACTACATAGATTTGATGAAGTGATATCCATTAATTCTCCGAGATAACATAAGATCTTCGTAAATGGTATGATTTTGCGTAGATATCACAAAGGTATTTATCATCTCTGGTAGAAAACTTACTATATGAGATGGTGATGATCTTGGAAAAGTAGTGAATGGTTTGGATTGTGACCGGGTCTTTGTTCAGGTTCTCTTTGGTTTCGTGGAAATGGACTTAGTTGATGGAATAGTTCGGCTATGGATAGGCTGAGCTATATCTTATAGGGTTCTAAGGACAAAACCATGTATGTTAACCTTCTTGTTATGTTCACATGTCAAACAAATTCTTCTGCGTGACCAAGTTTGTTATAATCTCATCCCCGAAAATAGTGCATTGGCTTGAAAAGTGAAGAGAATCCTTCGGTATCTCAAGCACACGTTCGCATTTACTATAGTTAACTTCAAAGTTCAAACAGTCAAGTTCTATGCTAGTCTATATGTTCTTCTAATCGCATTTAGTCATGTTGTCCATATGATGGATGTACCACTGGCGATTGTAGTCTAAAATATCGTGATATTCCGATTGAGCGTTGAAGTTGATTAGCAGTAGGAACGATAAATCGTGGCGGCCTGTATGGATAAGCATCTTATTTTTGGCAGAGACCATCACAAAATCCACCAAATTATAGAGCTTATTCGATTTGAGATCAGAAATTTGTAAATCTAGTCAGCTAGGAGCTTTGACATGATCTATGTTCATTGTTATCTTGAGATAGCGAAAATGAAGAGACAACATTGTATGTTATGGAACGAGAGCTTTTGCTTTGCTTTAATCCGTTGATCAGTCGAAGTATGTACATTTGGGGTTTAGACACCACAATGGTTGTCCAAAAAACTACACTAAACTAGCTAAGCCACTGATGAATTAACAGCATGTTTCAGTCTGGATGTTGAGGAGCGCGACCCTGGTGCGCAGGATGCTCCTGAACACCATGTCGCTCCCGCCCTCCATGGCGGCGACGCAAGCCTCCACCTCCTCGATCTTCTCCAGCGCGACCACCTCCTTCTCCTCGTCGGAGGCGGCGGGCTTGGCGCTCTTGACAAGAGACATCAACGACGATGTCACGGTCTTCTTGGATGCCAGAGCGGTCGTGGCCGCGGTGGACACAGACTCCACCGTGGAGAACACTGCCGCGGACGCGCACGCCGCGACGGCCACAGCCTCCGCGAGCGCACCGAACACCTCGGCCTCCTCAGCGCTGGTGGACGCGGAGAGCATCGTCGACGGGAACTTGGCGGCGATTCGTACGGAGGCGGCAATCCGGGCAAGGTCCTTCTCGGCGCGGCGCAGGGATCGGATGGCAGAGGAGAGCCTGTTGTCGTCGCGGCGCCTGAGCGCTGCCTGGGCATCGGCCGCGTGGGCCCTGAGCTCGACGGCAACCTCCTGGAACGCACCGTGCGCGTCGGCGAGGATCAGGAAGCCGTCGAGGAGACAGGCGGCCGTTGCTGACCCATGGTGGAGCGCGGCGCGCGACTCGGGCAAGAGTAGAAGCTCTGCGAGCGCGCCATGGAGCGCGTCGAGGTGTGCCAGCCCCGTGGACGGGGAGGAGGGGTCGGCCACCCAAGACCGGACGGCGGCAATGTGGGTGCAGAGGTGGGTGAGGAGCGGGTGGGAGCGGCATGGGAGGGAGACGGAGCGGACGTGGTAGGCCGCGGCGCGGGTCCTGGAGGACCTTGCCGGGCTGAGCGGGAAGGAGATGGATCGGCCGAAGCTGGGCGCCATTGCTGGAGAGAAGATGCAAGAGCTTGCTGTTGGTTGGATCTTGTTGACCTTGCTTCTTGTGCTTGCGCTTGTAGCTGTGAGATGAGAATGGGAGGTGGTAAGGAGGTGTATATATGGGGGAGGGGCGGCGCCGGCCACGGAGGGACATGGTGGGTGGGGAGAGTTCGTGCGCGTGCATCGGTGGCATGGCTGGTGCACGTTGTGGCTGTTGGTGGCGATGGCGAGCGGGAGACAGGATCCGCGAGGGGTGGCAGCGGACGCGTGCGACCTGGAGTGATCTGGATCGAGCTCCAAGTCGTCGATCCCATCCATCTCCATGGCTCGCTGCCACAGCTCCACGAGTCGCCGAGAGGGTGGTTGGCCATACGCGTGGATGGCTGGCCGATCTGCAGGTGCAAGCGGCGCCGGCGTCGTTGAGGTGTCCTGGTCGATCTAGAGCGCGTCCGTCCATGTGGTCGGCTCCGGCTGATCGCCATGTGATCCGGTTCCCTTTCCTCGTGCTGCCTTGCCGTTGTCGTGGCCGTTGCCGAGCTGGTGGCGCGCGCAGAAGCACCCGTGCGATCGAGCCAAAGGGTGTTGCCACTCTCGCAGTGATATCTCCCTCGCTGCCGCCTCCCATAGCAAGTTTTGTCACTTCGTCAGCCCTTCTTGCCAGTGGCATTGCAACAATTTTCTTTATAGAAAAAGGTTTCCCCTGATTTTAATAACGAAACCGCAATAGGTACAATGATCACCAACAGAACGTAAACTTTAACATCAGGTTTAACAAGCCAGTTTTCGAGTTGCAGCATCCATGTACACTACACGGTCCAAAACCGCCTCCCATTGCAACATATTCTGCTTAAGAGAAAAGGGTTTCCCGTGATTTTCTTGATGAAACCACAATAGCTACAGTGATCACCACCAGAACGTAAACCTCAACATTGAGTTTTACAAACATGTTTCTGCGATGCAAAATCCATGTACATTACACAGTCTTACACAAATGAACCCAGCAGGACGCTAGTGCATGCTTGCACGAATCTCACACACGCACGCACGTATCTGCAGGATCTGAGATGCGGGGGGCGTTGCGATCACTTTGCCAGATAGTGATGCGGATCGATCGACAGAGGTGCCACGCATTACTAACTATATCAAAATCGCGGCCTCTCCGGCCTCTACAAAAAAAACCTCCCAAAACCGAAAATTAACCCGCAGTCCACATCTCCCCGCTACGTTGGACCTACTTGCAATTACAGAAAACATCAAGGTCGTTTTTCCAAAACCATCCGCACAACCTCCCTCTCCCCTTTCTCTCTCGCGCGCGGCGGAAAGCCGCTGCCGCCGCCGACGCGCTTCGCCGCCATTCCGCGGCTCCCCGGTCGATCCCACGCCACCACCGGAACCGCGTCATCCTCCTTTTTCTCCTCACAGAATATCGCGTGCTGGGAAGCTGTGAATCCAGCGGATCGAGCGCTTCTTCCTGACCTCCGGCCGCCGCCTTCCGAGCTCGCTCCAGCCACTCCCGACATCCTCCGGCCTCCTTCATCATTCCGTTGAGCTCCTGCTGAGCTGCTGCTTCTCCTAGACCTCTTCCTCCTTTCCCTTTCGCTCTAATTCGAGCTCCCCGTATAGACGGCCGCCGGCCGCCGCTAAACTCGCCTAGACTCGCCGCCGGCACCTCTCCGGCGAACACAAACGAGCGGCGCCGCCTATATGAGGTCACGCGCGTCGCGCCGCGTTCAGCGCCCCTGCGCGTGTGCACCCTCTCGCTCCAAATCGGCGGCGCCGTGCGGGAGAGGAGAAGCACCTCCATTGATGACGCCAGCAAATGACGTCATCACGGGCCCACTGGCCAGATTTTTTTTCCCCGCAGAATATTTTCAACATTTACTGAATCTCTGACAGTGGGCCCGGTTACCAAACCTTAAATTAATTTTTTTCTAAAATTCCATAATTTGATTTAAACTTGCAGATTCATAACTGAAACTTTGTAAAACATGAAAACATGTTGAAAATATCACAATTTCCAAAAAAAATTAAAAAAATGCCTATTTGCATCAAATTCATGCATGTTCAAGAATTTTTAGCCATATTTAATTAGGAGAATGGGAAAACCATTTTATGGATTCACGGAGTTCCTCCAAATGTTTTTTTTAATGTATTTTAGCTCCACTTACAAATTATCTCCATGCTTAGGATTCTATATAATGAAATGATTCAACGAAAGCAAAAAATAGATCAAAATACAATCAATGGTCCACTTTCCCGAGCAATTTGCATGATGTATTAACTAAAATTCCATAATTTCAATTAAACTTGGAGATTCATAACTGAGCCTTTGTAAAACATGAAAACATGTTGAAACTATCAACATTTAAAAAAAAATACCTATTTGCATCAAATTCATGTATGTTCTAAAATTTTACGCCAGATTTAATTAGGAGAACAAGAAAACCATTTTATGGATTCATGGAGTTCCTCCAAATGTTTTTTTTAAATGTATTTCAGCTCCACTTACATATTATCTCCATGCTTAGGATTCTATATAATGAAATGATTCAACGAAAGCAAAAAATAGATCAAAATTCAATCAATGGTCCACTTTCCCGTCCAATTTGCATGATGTATTCAGTTTTTTAATAGAAACATGTTCGAACATTTCAAACTACTAAATATTAGAATATATTCTGCAAAATATACCAAAAAAACTCAAAAAAATGCTACATATTCATAACAACAACAAAAAACATGTTTAGACATTCCAATTTGGCCAACATTTGGGCGAATATTCGGATATTTCATAAAATATATCGAAAATACTCAGAAAAAAACACTGTCTACTTATAGCAAAATACAAATATACTTGAACATTTCAATTTACCCGATATTTCGACAACGTACGAATTTTTTCCCTTATTGTTAAATCAAATTCAAATGCATTTTCCTAATTTTGTTCGCGCATTTCAAATTACTAAATCTTCAAACATTCTACCAAAATACATAAAAAAAAAGTCAAAAAAAATACTACCTATTCATAACAAGATAAAAACATGTTTCGACATTCCAATTTGTCCAACATTTGGGCAAATAAAAAGATATATAATGCAAAAAAAAACTCACCAGAGGCGTGGCGTCACGCCACGCTAAATTTAACTAGTCACAACGAACAACAGCGCACTAGAGCCTGACTAACTATCCGTCCACCTGAAATAAAGTATAGCGTTGCACGTAGTATCTGTTGCCAAGCGCACAGTGACTAATTTAGTACTGCATTATGTACTCATAAGTCATAACCAAAGCAAAGCAATATGGACGAAAAAGTCTGATCGATGCTCAAAATTCGCCGGACAACTGATATGGTGCACACGCTTATATGTCAGGAAATCTCCGCTTGCATGCGTCTCCACGATCCTCTCGATGCTCTTCTCTATCATTTCTTAATTTGTTTGCGGTCTGCGCGTAGACGATGACGCTAGAGTCCAGAAGGACCTCTTTGTAATTTCTCTTGTTTTCTGGACTTTTCTGTGGAAGCCTGTTTGATGTATCTGTGATTTCCTCACAAAAAAAAAAATTGGTCGTTTTAATTGGCTAGCCAGCTAGTTAAAAGCATTACGAGTACTGAACTGCTGATCTCAATATCTCATCACAGACTATATTGTCAATCCCGGCCGCTCAAATCTCGAGGAGAAAGATGCTTAAGCGTACAGTACTGTAAGGGCAAGCAAGCAGGTAATTAGGCATATATATAGTAGTATCCGCTTAAATTAGTACCACTACATCTGGGGACATCACCGCGTTTGGCTCCGTGCCCGCTGCAAACACAGCTCATCGTGTCGACCAGCAACGCGTAACACTAACGATGCAGCATTTGGAACCATGCATCATGGCAGACGTGCATCATGACCTCATTGTATGTCTCATCGGTTACGCATGCCGCCATGCATGCATGCAAGCACACTAGTTGCACTACTAGCTGGTGATTTGGCATGTCGCATTTCAAAGTTTTTTTAAAAGTGAACTAAATCGTGAACATCGTATTATATTGTTTATCGTGCATCCGCTAATTTGGATCAGACATTTAATAATATGTACACTGCATAAAAATTAGTGGATGCACGATAAAGAAGGCCGACATGATTTCTACCACAACAATAGAGACCATATCGTCATGGACGCACATATTCTTCTGTGTCTGAGTTGGATATTTGGGGAGGTGCTCGCCAATCAGGATAATAGATGGACACGACTTTTTGTTATAATCAACCGACCAACGTAAGCTCTATCGCTCCACTTCCCACAATTTTATGTTTTTTCCTCTAAATTAATTAATTAATGTGAAATATGGAAGTTATGTTATTTTAGTTGATTTGTTGTTTATATAAAATCCGTGTTCTGTGGTTATCAAAACTGACTTGCATAAATTTCGTTGTGGGCTAATTCAAATTCAAATACAAAATAATATATATATGTGGTTTTGTTGCGAAAAATTTATTCTGCTTTACTAGAATGGGCCCCAGAGAGCATGGGACATTTTGTTGTGAGTTACCATGTTTATTTAACCATGATTGTGTCAAAATCAGTTGAACTATGAATTGATTTTAGTATTAACTAAACAAATATTATAATAAACTTTTATACTTCTATAGTAATAACTATTACCATGCTATATATTTCACGAGTTCATGTTTTAACTATTTGACATCTTTAAACAAATATCTAGAAATTTTGTTCAGTGTAAGTTGTAGTGTTCTTTGGTATCGGTTGCAATGTATCATTGTTTTAGTTATGTTTTGTCATATCTAAATCGTACTATTTCGTAATGGAAGTGTCTTGTTGAATAAATATTTAATAGCTACATGTTCTATAAGTATGTATTTGTGGCATAGATCTACCAAATTTCTTACACTAGTAGAAAATGGGCCTATGGTCCCGGTTCGGTTGGGCCTTCAGTCCCGGTTGCCCAACCGGGACTGGCCAATCGGGACCAATGCTGGTCCCGGTTGGGCCACGAACCGGGACCAATGGTTGTCCACGTGGCCTGGTCTGGCTGCTCGTGGGGGGAGACTCATTGGTCCCGGTTCTTAATACGAACCGGGACCAATGAGTGCTTTTTTTTTTGGTATTTAGGGTTTAGGATTCGATCTCGCCGGTGCCCCCTCTCGCCGGTGCCCCCTCTCCCTCTCGCCGGTGCCCCCTCTCCTTCTCGCCGGTGCCCCCTCTCGCCGGTGCCCCCTCTCCTTCTCGCCGGTGCCCCTCTCCCTCTCGCCGGTGCCTCCTCTCCCTCTCGCCGGTGCCCCCTCTCCCTCTCGCCGGTGCCTCCGTCGTCTCCCCCTTCTTCGCATCGCCGACGTGCTCTCCATCGTTTCCGTACGCATATTATACGCTCTACTATATACACAGTACATGTTGATGCATATATAATTAATAGATCTCTTGCGAGAATACAACTATTTAATTACATGGAGATAGATCAAGCCATCAAGGCTTATGTAGTTCATCGTCCGAAGCATAATGTTCTCCCCTTTCATCGATGACCTCCCTAAGCAGAAATCCCGCCAATTCCTCTTGAATTGCTCCTACGCGCAGTTGTGGGTCGATCTTCTCCCGCATTTTGCTGAAAGCAGTTGTTCTCCGCTCAGTGGTCAACTCGCGAATGAACTCGCAAACGTAGAATCCACATAAATTACTCCCCGGTGGCTGCTGCGGACTTTCACCGTTTTATAAGTTAGCTCATCTTTGAATGGACCTTCTACCTTCTGTTTGAAAATTGTCCAACACCTGCTTTGGCAAAGAAAATGAACAAAGGAGTTATTAATTACTTGACATCAGGGAACGAACGAAAGAGGGCGATATAATGCGATAATGATTGAAATTACTTGTTGAGCATTTCTTTCATGTCGGACCACAACTCTTGGTCCCAACTTAATGAGTCGTGGACTTCAACTGTGGACTTGTCAGGTTGAATGCTTAGCAGAATCCAGTGGAACCTGCGGACGTTTACATAAAGCAGACATGCATAGCTCATCAATTACACTTAACATCGAGAAAGCCAAATAAAAATATGTACAAGACAGAAACACTCACCTGAAGTTGTAAGGAAATAGTATTTCCGTACAGAAATGTTGCATGGTTAAAAAGGTGGTCAGGTCATGCTCCACGTCTTTGGGGTGATTGACTAACGTATGTGAATTCACGATATATGGGTCAACGAACCCAACCTCAAAAACTTTAGATCTTTTGCATTCCAGCATCTTCATTCTGCATAATAGCGTACAAAAGGATATATATATAGGCAGGATAATATAATACAGGCAATGAACGAGCTGAGCTAGAGACTTAATTACGAAAATAAATCACTTACAGACAATAGCAAGAGAGGATAGATTTGTCGAGGGCGCGCTTTTGGAATAACTGGAACAGTTCAGTCAGTTGAACCTGTATAGTGTAACGTTTGAAGAAATGCTCCACTCTAACGTCCAGCGGAAACCACTCTTTCGCGTCCTTCTTTGATGTGTGCACCAGGTACCAGGTATGCAGATTTCGCATATGTGTTGATAGACCCGTCATCTCCTCATTACTGACCATAGGCTCCCCTTGGACATATTTCCGTGCCATCTCTAACATTGGCGCATGTTCATAGCCTAAAAGTTGACCAAGGCTCATACCCAAGGCGGTAGCCTGTTCCTTGGCCTGAGATACAGTGACACCAAGTTCTTTAGCAGCAGCTATGGCTCTGGGGTCCAATAATTCCAGGTCTTTATCCATAGCGACTCTGAAGTCCTTGTCGACATCGGAACACACTATGAGCGGGGGGACCGATTGATTTTTCTGCTGTCCGAGCTGGGCAATTTGTTTCCCGCTTTTTGCACTTCTTCCCTTGTTCTGCTCAGACTGGGCACGTGCTAGCTTAGTAAGTTCACGACCATAGTCAGATGGCAGATTCATCGATATCTGGGATGGCTGCTCAAGGAAGGACTTTCTCCACTTTTTGGATTTTTCATCGTATACCGGCTTCTGCTCGGGCTTTTTTGGTGCAAAAAAAGCCTTATTGTAGGCAGCCACCTCCGCGGCGTTTTCCGCTACAGTCCTGTCATAAGGTCTAATGGGAAGATTCTTATGAGGTACTGTTGGGAGGGGCGACCTTTTACGTTTCGGTGATCGCTTACCCCTCATAGTACGAGCGGTGGGCGGAAACGGCTGACGCGGCGGCGGAGACGGCTGCGCTGGAGACTGGTGAGGCGGTGAAGAGGACTGTTGCGCTGGAGAATGCTGAGGCGGTGAAGAGGACTGTTGCGCTGGAGACTGGTGAGGAGTCGATGGCCTTGGCTGCCAGTTCGGAAGCACGATGAATTCCTTTGGCCATAGAATGGTCGCTTTCTTGGCTTCTCCAAGTTCAAGCACCTCCCCATCTTCACCTGCAGGGTGTTGCAGCTTCAGCTCCTCATAATCTTTCATCACTTCATCCACCGCGACAACAGCGTAGCCATTTGGAACCGGAGAGAAATGGTAAGTTGGATTAGGTCCAATTGGTACGACATAGCCGACCGCCACCTTCACGGTTAAGTTAAAAACTTTCACATGCATCTCACAAGGTGTGCTCTCCGTGATATCATCCACTGGGTAGCGACGAAGTGGAGCCACTGCATCATCATTACCATCCTGGAGCTCCGTGGAAGCCACGCTGCTTTTCCGATTCGATGGGCCACCGGTACCATCGCATGCAGCTTCTACCATGTGCCGTTGAGATTGGCCGCTAGTACCTTGCTGGCTAAGCACGGCAATTTGTTCCTTCTGCGCTTTAATTCTTCTTCTATATTAAGCAGCCGGTCTGCAGCAGCGCGTGCTTCCATTGCCTCCCTTTCCTTTCTCCTCTGATGGCTTCTATCAGGAAATTTCTTCCTGTGCTCGGGAATCGCAATTGTCTTGGGCTTGGAGCCAGGTACGCCTCGTAACCGTCCGTCGTGTTCCTTATTCCCAAGGGCGCGTGTGAGCTCGTCATCCTCTCTATCGGGAATGAACCGTCCCTCTTCAACATCCTTTACTGCTTTTCTAATTTCTTGGATGGGTAGTAGGGGATTATCTTTGTGTCTTCTGTTATATATGCACTTCCCTTCTGCGTCCAACGTGCCCCCATGCCCGTAAAACCAATTTCTTGCCCGTTCGATCCACTTGAGTGGCTCTGGAGTGATCCCATTAGCCAGCAGGTCCGCCTCAAGTTTCTCCCACTTAGGCATGCTACCAGCGTAGCCACCAGGCCCCATAGTATGGTGGTACATCTTTAGAGCAGCATTTGCCGCATTTTTTGCAGACTTTTCCAGAGCTTCCTCTGATTTCTTGTACGCCACAAATTCTTCCCAGTAGTCCTTTATCTTCTCATACCCTTTATCGAAGTCTGGAGTCTTATTTTTCTTGACAAACAGTTTGTTCAATCTTTTCTTCCAGTTCTTGAATAGCTCGGCCATCTTCTTAAGTGCCCAGTCCTTGACTTTTTGCTCCATGATTTTCCGGGCAATCTTTTCTGCCTCATCTGGATCCTCCTCATCTGAATCCACCTCTGGCGCCGGCAGGGTGAAATTAACCATGAGCTTTCTCCAAAGTCTTTCTTTGCCCTCATCGCTGACATATAGCTGTCCTTTCTCGTTTGGCCGATGCCATTCTCGAACGGTGATCGGGATGAAGTCCCTAACAAGAACTCCGCATTGCTTTACCATTTTATTTTTAACACCAGGGGGAGCAGTCGGTGTGCCGTCTTCAGCGACTCTTTCGATCGTGTACCTTTCTTGGTCGCCCAACTTTTTGGCTGGGCCTCGTTTTGTCCTTACAGAAGATTTGCTCGATCCGGAGGGCTAAAAGAAGAAAGAGCGTTAATATATGTATATAGACATCAGAGACTTAATTAATACAATCTTCGGCTTCATTAATATATGTATATGCACCTCGCCGGAGTTTAATGTTCCACCGGAGCCTTCGGCTTCTCCCTCGTCGGCTTCTCCCTCGCTGACTTCTCCCTCACCCCGGCCGTCGGGTTCTACCTCACCGGAGCCGTCTCTTCGGTTGAGAGACTCATCTCCCTCACCGGAGTTGTTCAAAAACTCCGTGGTGACATCGACAATATCTTCCGGCCCGCGGATTATATCCTGGAGGATATTTTCCTGATCTTCGTCTCGTTCCATAGTTTCTGCAAATTAAGAACAATGCACAAAACTTTAGTTGGGTAACTTGTTCCATATGTCAAGATACATCTACAATATCATAAACCCGTAAACTCGTATCGTAAACCCGTAAACTCGTATCGTAAACTCGTAAACTCGTATCGTAAACCCGTAAACTCGTATCGTAAACCCGTAAACTCGTATCGTAAACCCGTAAACTCGTAACACTACATTTTCCTAACACTAACAAAAAATCCTAACACTAAAATTTTCCTATACACTAACAAAAAATCCTAACACTTACAAATTTTTTTCCTAACACTACATTTTCCTAACACTAACAAAAAATCCTAACACTAACATTTCCTATACAAAAAAAATCCTAACACTAACATTTTCCTAACAAATATTTTTTCCTAACACTAACATTTTCCTAACACTATAATTTTCCTATACAAAACAAAAAAATCCTAACACTAACATTTCCTATACAAAAAAAATCCTAAAATTCTAACTCACCGATCGAGAAGCGGTGGTGCGCGCGGGCGGCGGTGGCGCTGCGAGCTCGGCGCGGGGACGGCGGTGGCGCTGCGAGGGGGGCGGCGGTGGCGTGCGAGGGGGACGGCGCGGTGGCGCTGCGAGGGGACGGCGCGGGACGACGCGGTGGCGTGCGTGCGGGGGAGGAGGCCGGCCGCGTCGTGGCGCCGTACGTGTACGGGGAGGAGGCCGGCCGCGTCGGGGCGGCGTGCGGGGAGGCGGCGGGGCGGCGCGTCGTGGAGGTCGGCGGCGGGGCAGCCTGACGGCGTGGTGGCGGCTCCGCGGCTCCTCTGCTTTCTTTGCTCCTCGTCGATGAACTCTGCGTGAGAATGAGGACGAAGAAGAGGCGCGGGCAGTTATAGCAGACCTCATTGGTCCCGGTTGCTGGCAAGAACCGGGACCAATGCCTCTTTGGTCCCGGTTCTTGCCACCAACCGGGACCAATGAGGGCGCAGTTAATGCCAGATCAAGCGCGGGATCCACGGACTCATTGGTCCCGGTTCTTGGTAGAAACCGGGACCAAAGAGTCATTTTTCAAAATTATTTCGAACTTTTCAGTTCTGAAATTTTGTTCCCGCCTTTTTTTTTCTTATTTAGGTGTTTGGATATGAATTTCAAATAGTTTTGAATCTGAAAAGACTTTCAACATGAAAAGTTATTAAATTTGAATAAATAATCCAAAACCATTTTCTGTTTTCTAAAATAATTATTCTAACTATACAAACTATTAACCATTTTGCCATTTTCAATTAAAAATGCATTAACTTTATTGCATATTTTGAATTGACAAAACTTTCAACATGAAAAGTGTTTGAATTTGTATAAATAATCCAAAATCAATTTTACATTATTATTGTCATTTTCAATTTAATATGGATAAATTCATATCTTTAAATCCGTAAGTCGAAACTCGACTAATAATACGTATAAATCGATAAAAAATGATTAAGTAAGATTTATGATTAAGTAATAATAATTATTAATTCAGTTAATTCTATTTTTGGTGTTGTAAAATCCCATGGCAAGCAGAAGTAAATGCAGAACAATTTCAGAAAACCTATATTTGTAAGATGAATGTTTGGTGTTGTAAAATGCAGAAGAAAGCAGATAAAAATTATTAATTCATTTATCTTAATGCATTACATAAAAGGTTTAATACATTATTACACATGATACAACGTCTCACAAGCGCTTGAAAGAAACACACCCCTGATCCAACATCACCAACATTATTCTACATAAACGGACTTGCTGGCTCGAAGGCCGTAGGATTAGGGGGAACGGCGGGAGGAGCCAGCCCCGTGGGCGGCCGCCCGGTTCTCGCGCGCACGTTTGCGGCGGAGGGCAAGATCCATGGAGGATGAGTCTTTCAGCGCCCAATCCAGATCGGAAGCCTCCTTCGCCTTGAGCTGGTAGGAAGTCTTGGCTCGCTGGACAGGGTAGTCGCGGACAGACTGGAAGGAGGCTTCCATGGCCTCCTGTATCTGCAACCCACAACCTTCTTCCCGTCGTCGCTCCAGTCGAAGTCGTCGTCCTCCTCCTCCTCCGCGGGAGGAGCGGCGGCGCCTGGTGGAGGTGCAGCGGCGCCAGGTGGAGGTGCGGCGGCACCTGGTGGAGCAGGAGGCCGGTAGCTGGGCATTCCTCTCCACGCCGGGCTCGTGGGCATACGGCGGGATAGACTCCCGCGGTTGCGCCCAAGCGCGCTCTGCCGAGCACGCTCGACCTCGTCCAGAAGGCGCTGCGGCGGGCGTGGCGGATCCATCTCGTGGAGACGATGCGTTCGTGGCTAGGAATGGTGGATTAGGGTTTACCCCGTCGGCGACAATATATAAAGACCTCCAGGGCAGCGCTGGGGGAGGACAGGTGCCCAGGAAAGCGCTGGGGGAGGACACGTGTCGTGACCGCAAAGCCCGTCTTTAGTCCCGGTTGGTGTTACCAACCGGGACTAAAGAAGCACACAGATCGTGTGTTTCTTTCAATCGCTTGTGAGCCGTTGGATCAGGGGTGTGTTTCTTTTGAGGGATTGTGAGCTGTTGGATCAGCAGTATCACGACCACTTCGTGAGCCACATGACCCGGTTGGTGTTACCAACCGGGACTAAAGAAGCACACGGATCGTGTGTTTCTTTCAAGCGCTTGTGAGACGTTGGATCAGGGGTGTGTTTCTTTTGAGGGATTGTGAGCTGTTGGATCAGCAGTATCACGACCACTTCGTGAGCCACATGACCCGGTTGGTGTTACCAACCGGGACTAAAGAAGCACACGTACCCTATATATACCCGCCCTCCTCAGACAAGTTACTCACTCACACAAAACATTCCAGCGTCACTCGGAGAGGCATCTTTGGGCAACCAGTGGCAAGACGTCTCTGATGACCTGCGACCGTTCCAAACGGTTGCAGATCATCAGAGATGTGTTGCCGGACGGTTGTAGATCATCAGAGACGTCTTGCCGCTGCTTGGATCGAAGTGGCGCTCAAACACAAAACATTCCAGCGTCACTCGGAGAGGCATCTTTGGGCAACCAGTGGCAAGACGTCTCTGATGACCTGCGACCGTTCCAAACGGTTGCAGATCATCAGAGACGTCTTGCCGGACGGTTGTAGATCATCAGAGACGTCTTACCGCTGCTTGGATCGAAGTGGCGCTCAAACTCACGAGCCACCGTCGGGCTGTATGCAGGGGGAACTGTGTTTGGACGGTCGAAGCTGAGGTTTGAGAGGTTCCCACGGGAGGTGTGGGAGCCGACAACCACCTACCACGCGTGTTTCACCGGTCGTCATGCAATTAATTAACAGAAAACAAAAAAGAAAACTCACTCGTGTATTATGGTTTTCACCACATAAAGGTTTAATACATTACTACACATCACATAAAGGTTTAATACATTACATTGATTTACATCGCTTCAGCCGTAACCATGGAGCATCTTCATTATTTAACGGGATGCTTGGGTCAGTTCTCACTGTGAAGGGCGGAATTTCATCAAACTTATCATAATCTGCTGACATGTCTGTCTTGCCCTCGACTCCCACGATGTTTCTTTTCCCTGAAAGAACTACGTGACGCTTTGGCTCATTGTCTGATGTATTCGTTTGCTTGTTTTTTCTTTTTTTCGGTCTGGAGGACATGTCCTTCACATAGAAAACCTGAGCCACATCATTGGCTAGGACGAATGGTTCGTTCTTGTAACAACCAAGATTCTTGAGATTCACTGTTGTCATCCCGTACAGCTGGTCTACCTTTATCCCTTCTCCATTCATGTTGACCCAACTGCACCGAAACAAAGGGACCTTAAAAGTAGGTCCATAGTCAAGTTCCCATATCTCCTCTATGCGACCATAGTATGTGTCCTTTTCCCATCGTCGTTTGTTGCATCAAAGCGGACACCACTGTTCTGGTTGGTGCTCTTTTTATCTTGGGCGATCGTGTAAAATGTATTCCCATTTATCTCGTACCCTTGGAAATTCAATACAGTCGAAGATGGTGACGCGGCCAACAAGTAGAGCTGATCTCCGACAGTGGTGTCATTCATGAGCTGTAATCGCAACCAACTGCCGAAGGTCTCCATGTGTTTTTCTTTAATCCAGGAGTCATCCTTCCCCGGGTTCTTGGAGCGTACATAATTCTTGTGTTCCTCGATATACGGAGCCACGAAGGTGGAACTTTGTAGAACTGTGTAGTGTGCTTGAGTTAAAGAATGCCCGTCCCTACATATCAGTGCTTTCTTTCCTAGCGTGCCTTTTCCACTCAGTCTCCCCTCATGTCGCGATTCAGGAACACCAATCGGCTTAAGGTCAGGAATAAAGTCAACACAGAACTCAATGACCTCTTCTGTTCCATAGCCCCTTGAGATGCTTCCTTCTGGCCTAGCACGGTTATGAACATATTTCTTCAAGACTCCCATGAACCTCTCGAAGGGGAACATATTGTGTAGAAATACAGGACCGAGAATGGCAATCTCGTCGCGTAGGTGAACCAGGAGATGCGTCATAATATTGAAGAATGATGGGGGGAACACCAACTCGAAGCTGACAAGACATTGGACCACAGCCTTCTGTAAACTTGGTAGAGTTACTGGATCGATGACCTTCTGAGATATTGCATTGAGGAATGCACATAGCTTCACAATGGGTACTCGAACATTTTCCGGTAGAAGCCCCCTCAATGCAACCGGAAGCAACTGCGTCATAATCACGTGGCAATCATGAGACTTCAGGTTCTGGAATTTTTTCTTTGCCATATTTATTATTCCCTTTATATTTGACGAGAAGCCAGCCGGGACCTTGATACTGCTCAGGCATTCAAAAAAGATTTCCTTCTCTGCTTTGGTAAGAGCGTAGCTGCTTAAGTATTGACGCCCTTTATCCGTCTGCTTGTTGTATGGGTCTTTCATACGTTGCTGGTCTGCCGTGCTTCCGGTGTATCTTTTGTCTTCCCATACACGCCCAGGAAGCCTAGCAGGTTCACGCAAAGATTCTTCGTCACGTGCATCACGTCGATTGAAGACCGGACCTCTAGGACTTTCCAATAGGGTAGCTCCCAGAATATAGAGCACTTTTTCCACAAGGGTACGCGCTTGTTAGCGTCATTCGGAACAGATAGACTGCCAGGACCCTTTCCAAAGATTACTTCTAAATCCTTGACCTTGTCATATATAACATCACCATCAGGGAGGTTAGGCTTCTTCCGGCCATCTGCCTCACCGTTGAAATGCTTGCCGGGCTTTCTTACGGCATGACCGTTCGGAAGAAATCGACGATGCCCCAGGTACACATTCTTGTTTCCCAAATGTATACTTTCAGTCTTATCTAAACAGTGCGTGCATGCATTGTATCCCTTGTTTGACTGTCCTGAAATGTTACTAAGAGCAGGCCAATCATTGATGGTTACGAACAGCAACGCTCGTAGGTCAAATTCCTGTTGTTTGTGCTCATCCCACACACGTACACCTGGTTCGGACCACAACTGCAAAAGTTCATCAACTAATGGCCGTAGGTACACATCAATGTCGTTGCCGGGTTGCTTCGGGCCTTGGATGAGCACTGGCATCATAATGAACTTCCGCTTCATGCACAACCAAGGAGGAAGGTTGTAGATACATAGAGTCACGGGCCAAGTGCTATGACTGGAGCTCTGCTCCCCAAAAGGATTAAAGCCATCTGTACTTAGACCAAATCTTAAGTTCCTTGCGTCATCTGAAAATGTCGGGAACTCTCTGTCGATTTTTCTCCACTGGGACCCATCGGCGGGGTGTCTCAACTTCCCGTCTTTCTTACGCTCTTCTTTGTGCCATCGCAACAACCTGGCATGCTCTTTGTTTCTGAACAGACGTTTCAACCGTGGTATTATAGGAGCATACCACATCACCTTAGCAGGAACCCTCTTCCGGGGGGGCTCGTCATCGCCCTCAACATCACCAGGGTCATCTTGTCTTATCTTGTACCGCAGTGCATTGCATACCGGGCATTTATCCATGTTCTCGTACTCACCGCGGTACAGGATGCAGTCATTAATGCATGCATGTATCTTCTGCACATCTAATCCTAGAGGGCAGATAGCCTTCTTTGCTTCGTATGTAGTCTCGGGCAATTCGTTATCCTTTGGAAGCTTCGGCTTCATTATTTTCAGTAACTTCTCAAATCCCTTGTCAGAACAACCAGTCTCTGCCTTCCATTTCAGCAGTTCCAGTGTGGTACCGAGCTTTGTGTTGCCATCTTCGCAGTTTGGGTACAGCAACTTTTTGTGATCCTCAAGCATGGCCTCCAACTTTAGCTTCTCCTTTTCTGTATCGCATTCTCGCTTTGCATCAGAAATGACCCCACCAAGACCATCAGCGGGCTCATCTGATGCCCGATGTTCACCTCTTTCTTCTTCAACGTCTTCCATAACAGTATCACCGCATTCCTCAGGGAACATAGGATAGTTGTCATCATCCTCCTCTTCTTCATTGTCTTCCATCGTAACCCCTCTTTCTCCGTGCTTGGTCCAACAATTATAGCTGGGCATGAAACCTTTCCGAATCACGTGGTCTTGAATGGTTCTCGGGTCAGGGTACTCCCTGACGTTCCGACACTTCTCACATGGACAAGGCATAAAATTATTCACTTTGTTTGCCTCAGCCACATCGAGAAATTTATGCAGGCCTGCAATAAACTCGGAACTGCGTCGTTCGCCGTACATCCATCGCATCCGTGCATCCATCTGCATCATATATATAATTAAGTTTATTAAATAACATTACAATAACATCTTGAATAGTGAAATGACCACGGTGCGGGTCGGGCATAGTTGCTAACCACGGTGCGGGTCGGGAATAGAGAAATTTATGCAGGCCTGCAATATTTCTGTATCAATTACAGATGAAAAGGATATAGTTGCTAACCTCGGTGCGGGTCGGGCATTTCATCGAACACATCTTGTGCGTGGCAAAGAGAAAAAAAAACTAGCACCTCCACTTCCCACCAATCCAGGAAAAAAAAACAGAGGAGAGAAGGGGAGGGGCAACAATATATAGGCAGGGGAGGGGTATTGGTCCCGGTTATTGGCACGAACCGGGACCAAAGCTCCGCGGCATGCCACGTGGTCCGGCTCTGGAGCTTTGGTCCCGGTTGTTGGCATAAACCGGGACCAATGCCCCACGGGGCCATGGCAGCTCGAACCGGGACCAGTGCCAGGCACTGGTCCCGGTTTTTGCCTGAACCGGGGCTAATGGAAAACAGTACTCCGGACGAAAAGTCCTTTTTCTACTAGTGTTAATAGCTGTTTCTAGTGTATGATCTTTGGCAATCCCGTACTGTGATCGCGGGTGGTCGCTCGTGCGGTTGTTCTTCTTCTTATCTTCTTATCTTGTTGGACGGTCGACGGCAACAACATGCGTATGCAACGGTAGCAAATAAGGCCACGGCCGGCCACAAATCTCTCTATTTACTTACATGCATGTTGGATCGATCTTCATGGATATCGATCTCGACCAGGAACCAATACACGATGGCCGATCCTTCAATGTGCAATGGCCACTCTGGAATTCTATACAGAGATGGTTTTTTCGCTACTCAACGGATGAAGAACCAATGACGAGAGCCGGCCCGCCGACTGGCCACTTTGTCCATGCCACGGGCGCACTACCCATCGACATGTCCTTCTCGTACAACACCTTTACTCTATCCAACCTAGAAATGTAAGTATTTCTAAGTCGATGCTAACAAACATCATATACTTCACATTGTGAATCTACAAGTATGAAGCTATGGAAGATGCATTTCTGTATTGACCGATAAGTGATAACCCATTATATCTGAACTGGTAATTTCTAAAACCGTCACTTTTCAGGATGTACACGATGTAGATCCAACGCCTGGAATCAGCTTACCGAGTGTTTTCTTCCGAGAGAAACAATTATTTTTCGTTGTTCAATTAGCTTGAAATTCCGCTTGATTGGTTAACACCTCTCACTTACCGCAAGGTGGACGAAATGGCTCGGCCAGAGCACGAGACCAGCACCAACATTCAACACGTGGACCAGAGAAAAACCAAAGTCTGGGAAATAACTCGATCGTGCCGTTGCATCTTCATTTGAGTGGCTGGACCAACAAAAAAAACTTGCACAAAAATAAACAAATGAGAAAACAACATAAATCTATTTTGTACTTACAAAACAACAGACCGTGCCTTGACATCATGCCCTGACATATCACTAGTGGAAACAGGAGCTTTGGTGGAGAGGGGTGTTGGGCTCTAGTCCCGGGCGTGGTTCGAACCCGGACTAGAGGAGGGAACTAGTACCGGGCCGGCTGCTCCGACGCTGCGCAGGTCGGGTCCCGGGTTGTAGGGCACCTCTAGTTCCGGGCCGTGATACCACCCGGGACCGAGGCAGTCAGCGGCAGGGTGGAGACAGGAGGGTGGACCTTTCGTCCCGGGCCGTGGTACAGCCCGGGACTAGAGGTCCCGCTATATCATCTCCCACCCCGGGCCAGCCACCATTTTTGAACTCTCAAGCTCATCTTCATTGTTTCCTCTCTCAAGCTCAAGTGTAGCCCCATTTTTTTCCAAGATTTGTCAAGATAGACGGCACCCATCTCTCCAAGGGTTAGCAACACTTGATCCTTTCACCCGGCGGCCGAATTTTAGCCATTTCCATACAAGTTTAGCTCATTTCATTTTTATAGTGCTACCTAGGTGTTTGATGAAATGCCTAAACTAGGTAGTTCATTTTTTTATGTATTTTGAGCTCAAATTAATTTATTATTTGTGGATTTTAGTGTCGTCTCGGTCCTCACCGCCGTCGATAGCCCCCGCCATCCCGTGACCGGCACCACCTCGGTGAGCCTCTTCTTTTATCTGTTATTTTACAAAATTACTTGTATGATTTGAATGCATAATTATTTTTCTTGTATAATTTTCTTATGTTTTTTATGTATAGTGTCATGGTTTTGATATCCGTCCCCGTCGCCCTCGTCCGGTCTATGATTCGGATGTGGTATATTTTTATCACTATTTATTTTGTTTCGTGTTTATAACAATCATGCCGACCAAATTGACATAGATATATTTTTATTTAGGAGGTAGTTGAACCGGAAATTCCAGCCGACCCTATTGTAGAGTTTTTTAAAAAGAAAACAACGATTTGAAAGCAAAATTGAAGATAAGTGAAGATCTTCGTCTCCAATGCCTAGAAGAGAAGATGGTATTGGACTTGAAGATTGCCGACATCGTTGATGCTCACGGGGTCGAGCTTACCGACGTCGTCGCTGTTCACGAGATGAAGATGGATGCAATGCGCTTGAAGCTTAGAAAGATTAGAAAATATGTCATTAGTCAAGAGGCTTGGTATCATTATGCTGTTGGTTCAATAGTTACCTTAGTTGCGATTCTGATCGCATTTGTTGTTGGATTTAAATTCTTTAGATAGTTGTATTCTAGTTTCAATTAATTTATGTTTTATGAGAACTATGTATTACATTTGGTCACTACTATACTTTGGTTTTAATGTGATGAACTTGTATTAATGAATATGATATGTTTCCTATTATGTTGGTTTATCGTAATGGGTTTTAGCGGTGATTTGCAGATGAGTCATCCGTGGATGTACGCTGACCGACGCTCTAAAGAGTACATGGATGGCGTGCAATCTTTTCTCAATGTGGCTAAGGATAACAAGGGGCCGAATGGTTTTATGTGTTGTCCATGCAAGAAATGTCGGAATGAGAAGGATTACCCTAACACAGACAGAATTCACCTCCACCTGATAACTTCTGGTTTCATGCCCGGCTATAATTGTTGGACCAAGCACGGAGAAAAAGGGGTTATGATGGAAGATAACGAAGAAGAAGAGAACGATGACAACTACATGTACCCTGAATATGTTGGTAACCCAACAGGGGAAGCTGATGATGAAGAGGTACCAGATGATCCCATCATACATGATGATTTACGTGGGGTCATCGTTGATGCACATACCCTAGCAGAAACTACACTTGAGAAGTTGAAGTTGGAGCGCATGTTAGAGGATCACAAAACAAAGTTGTACCCAACTTGCGAAGATGGCAACACAAAGCTCGGTACCACACTGGAATTATTGCAATGGAAGGCAGCGAATGGTTTATCTGACAAGGGATTTGGGAGTTTACTGAAAATAGTGAAGGACAAGCTGCCGGCTGGTAACGAATTGCCCGAGAGTGCGTATGAAGCAAAGAAGATTATCTGCCCTCTAGGATTAGATGTGCAGAAGATACATGCATGCATTAATGACTGCATCCTCTACCGCGGTGAGAAGTATGAGAATTTGAATGAATGCCCGGTATGCGGTGCATTGCGGTATAAGATCAGAGCAGATGACCCTGGCGATGTTGAGGGCCTGCCCGCCAGGAAGAAGGTTCCTGCCAAGGTGATGTGGTACGCTCCTATAATACCACGGTTGAAACGTTTGTTCAGAAACAAAGAGCATGCCAAGTTGTTGCGATGGCACAAAGAAGACCGCAAGAGCGACGAGATGTTGAGACACCCGGCTGATGGGTCGCAGTGGAGAAAAATCGATACAGAGTACAAGGAATTTGCACGTGACCCAAGGAACTTAAGGTTTGGTCTTAGCACGGATGGCTTTAATCCTTTTGGGGAGCAGAGCAGCAGTCATAGCACCTGGCCTGTGACTCTATGTATCTATAACCTTCCTCCTTGGTTGTGCATGAAGCGGAAGTTCATTATGATGCCAGTGCTCATCCAAGGCCCGAAGCAACCCGGTAACAACATTGATGTCTACCTGAGGCCATTAGTTGATGAACTTTTACAGTTGTGGCGTGATGAAGGGGTACCTGTGTGGGATGAGTACAAACAAGCGGAATTTAACCTACGAGGGTTGTTGTTTGTAACCATCAATGATTGGCCTGCTCTTAGTAACATTTCAGGACAGTCGAACAAGGGATACAATGCATGCACACACTGTTTAGATAGCACTGAAAGTATATATGTAGGTAACAAGAATGTGTACCCGGGTCATCGTCGATTTCTTACAACTCAGCATCCCCTAAGAAAGAAAAGCAAGCAGCAGCATTTCAAAGGTGAGGAAGATCGCCGGCCGAAGCCACCCCTCCAAAGTGGTGAAGATATATATGATGCGGTCAAGGATTTAGATGTAATCTTTGGAAAGGGTCCTGGCGGACAGTCTGTTCCGAAGGACGCTAACAACCACGTTCCCCTGTGGAAGAAGAAGTCTATATTTTGGGAACTACCCTATTGGAAAATCCTAAAGGTCCGCTCTGCAATCGACGTGATGCACGTGACGAAGAATGTTTGCGTGAACCTGCTAGGCTTCTTGGGCGTGTATGGGAAGGCAAAAGATACTCCGGAAGCACGAGAGGACCAGCAACTTTTGAAAGACCCAAAGAACCTGCATCCAATGAGGACGGATAAAGGACGTCTACGTCCTGCTAGCTACGTTCTTACCAAAGAAGAGAAGGAGATATTTTTTGAAGTCCTGAGCAGTATGAAGGTCCCGTCTGGCTTCTCGTCGAATATAAAAGGCAGAGAAAAAGTTCCAGAACCTAAAGTCTCATGACTGCCACGTGCTGATGACTCAACTGCTTCCGGTTGCATTGCGGGGGCTTCTACCGGAAAATGTTCGAGTATCCATTGTTCAGCTATGTGCGTTCCTCAATGCAATTTCGCAGAAGTCAATCAGCCCAACCACTCTATTAAGGTTACAGAAGGATGTGGCTCAATGTCTCGTTAGTTTTGAGTTGGTGTTCCCACCATCCTTCTTCACTATTATGACACATCTCCTAGTACACCTGGTCGACGAGATTCACATTCTGGGTCCTGTATTTCTACACAATATGTTCCCCTTTGAGAGGTTCATGGGAGTGTTGAAGAAGTATGTTCATAACCGTGCTAGGCCAGAAGGAAGCATCTCCAAAGGGTATGGAACAGAGGAGGTCATTGAGTTTTGTGTTGACTTTATTCCCGGCATTAAGTCGATTGGTCTTCCTGAATCGCGACATGAGGGGAGACTAAGTGGAGAAGGCACTCTAGGAAAGAAATCATACATATGCAGGGACGGGTATTCTTTCACAAAAGCACACTACACAGTTCTGCATAATTCCACTTTGGTGGCTCCGTATATCCAGATGCACAAGGATATTGTACGCTCTAACAACCCGGGGATGGATGACTCCGCCATTGCAAAGGAACACATGGAGAATTTTGGCGGTTGGTTGGAAACGCATCTGAACAACAACAACACAGTCTCAGATGAGCTGTTCTTGTTGTCTAAGGGGCCATCTTCGACTATTTGGACTTTCCAAGGGTATGAGATAAACGGGAATACATTTTACACGAACGCCCAAGATAAAAAGAGCACCAACCAAAATAGTGGTGTCCGCTTTGATGATAAGAGCACGAATGAGGCCACGGTCACATATTATGGTTGCATAGAGCAGATATGGGAACTTGACTATGGACCTTCTTTGAAGGTCCCTTTGTTCTGGTGCAAATGGTTCAACCTGAGAGGCGGCGGGGTAAAGGAAGACCCATTGTACGGAATGACTACAGTGGATCTCACGAATGTTGCGTACGACAACGAACCATTCGTTCTAGCCAAGGATGTGGCTCAGGTTTTCTATGTGAAGGACATGTCTACCAAGCCAAAAAAAAGAAAAGATAAGGAAGTGAATACATCAGCCGATGAGCCAAAGCGCCACATAGTTCTTTCAGGGAAAAGAACCATCGTGGGAGTGGAGGACAAGACAGACATGTCAGAAGATTACGACAAGTTTCATGAAATTCCGCCCTTCAAAGTGACCACTGACCCAAGTCTCAAGTTATATGCAGACCCTTGTCCATGGTTACGGAGCGATCAGAAGAAAGGGTCTCACAAAAAGAAAAAGCGAAGACTAAATAGGGATGTTGTTCATGATGTGTAATAATTTATTAAACTTTTATATAATTTATAGTATGGAGGACAAGACAGACATGTCAATGAAATCAAGCGTATGGCGGTGGCGGAATGTAGTACTTAATTTATAAATTTTTGATGTAGCATCAAACTTTGTGATGTGAAATGATCCACTGCGCATGTAGTACTTGATTTATAAATTTTTGAATTGATTTTAAATTAAGCGTATGTAGTACTTAATTTAAAACCAAGCGCATGTGATACTTCATTTTAAACCAAAACAGAAAACAGGAAAATGAAAGCAATTTTTACTTAATTTAGACAAGTAAATCAAAAGATATAAAAAAAGTAAGAAACCAGAAAATTAAAAAAAATTAACCTCTAGTACCGGGCCGTGCGACCACCCGGTACTACAGGTCCACTGGGCTTGGCGCGCAAATTTTCGCGGCCCTGAGGGACCTCTAGTACCGGGTCTCTAGTACCGGGTGGAGCCACGGCCCGGTACTAGAGGCCTTTTTGGCGCTACTTCTAGTGGCTCGGGCCGAAAATTTGCCCAAGTCCAGCAAATCGACGCTCCGCCTCCGGGCTCCAGACGACGCCGCCCCCTGCGCCGCCAGGCTGCCGGATTTCGTCCCCGCGCCGCTGCCGCCCTCACCGTGGGTCGCCGTCCTGCTCCTGCTCCGGGCGCGGCCGTCCCCGCTCTTCCCCCGAGCAAGATCGTCGTCCCCGAGCAAGCAAAGCTCGCCCCCCGACCCACGGTGAGCTCGTCCCCCCGACCAACTACTCTCTCCCTCTCTCAGATCTAGCGCGGCGGCGGCGGCGGACCCTAACCACGGGGCCGGCGCCGGAGTTGGCAAACAAGAACAGATTTTTTAGGGCCTAAGGGCCGATTTCATTATAATTGGGGAGGCCACAAACGGCCGATTACATTGGGGGGGGGGAGGCCATTAATAAGGCCATTACATTGGAGGGGGGAGGGGGGTCGTCGTCGCCGCCTAGTCGTCGAGGACGATGGCGGCGGGGTCCAGAGATGCTCCGGTGGCGCCTGCTGCTGCGGTGGCGCCTCCTGCTCCTGCTCCTGATCCGCCGACCAGCTCCCGCCGGTAAAGACCCAGGACTGGCCAACGAGGCCGGGAGGCAGAGGAGGCGGCGGCGGAAGGTCCTGCTCCTGCTCGCGTTCCATGGCGTAGTGCCACGGCTCGACCTCGTCCGGGTCGTAGTACTGCGGTGGCGGCGGCGGCATCAGGGCCGCGGCCCCTCACCTTCTCCCACCTCTTGATCTCGTCCTCGACGAGGCTGAGGTTGGAGGCCTCGAACGCGGCCACCATCTCCGGGTCGTCCTCATCCTCGGGGACCTCCTCCTCGAACCACAGCGCGTCGGGCAGCGCTGGGTAGGCGGATTGGACGGCGCGGGGCGCCGGGGCGAAGTAGGAGTGGCGGCGGTCCTCGTGCTCGTCCTTGAGCCACTGCTCCCAGTGTGGGGAGTCCGCCGCGTAGACGGGGTCGTCGCGGAGCTCCGCCGGGAGGAGGCGGCGCCGGCGCGCGATCTCCCTGTCCAGTTGCCTCCCAGGGAGCGGGACCGCCGGCACCGGAATCCTCTGCGGGTTCAGGTGCCAGCCCTCGGGGAGGTGGACGTCGCTCCACTCCAGCGTGGCGGCGTTGTCCCAGTGCCACTGGCACTCCGGCTCCGGCACGTAGCGCCGGCGCCGGATCCTCCTCCCTCCGGCGGTGGTGGTGGTGGTTCGTGACGGCGTCGGGTGCGTGGGCGACCCGCACCGGTGGCGCGGTCCTCCGCACGCCCTGCGGAACGACGCCCAAGGCCGCCGGCGGTGGAGGCGGTGGAGAAGCGCGGCGACGGCTGGAGGACTCGCCGGTCGTTCTTCGGGGACTTCCCGAACCAGCGCGACATGGCGGCGAGGGCACTGGACGGGCGGAGGGGAACCGTGGGAGCGGAGCGGAGTGGAGTGTCCATATCCGCACGGGCGCGTCCCTTTTTAAAGACCAGGACCGTCGGGAGGGGAACCGTCGGGTGGGCCAGCGCCCGAGTCGCTGGCAAGTGGGCCAGGAGCATTGACTCCGGGTGGGCGGGGGCTGTTGGTGCTCCGCATTGACCACGGGGGGTGAAGGCGAGGCGGCCGGGTGGGAACACGAGGCGGGGAGGTGAAGACGAGGCGGGGCGGGAACACGAGGCAGGGCGGCGGGGTCAGAACTGGGTCGCTGGCAGGTGGGCCAGCATTGACCACGCGTGGCCAGTGGGCGGTCACACGTGGCGGTGGGGCGGGTAGGCGCTGGCAGGTGGGCCAGCGATGACCACGGTGGCCACCTTTGACCAGGTTCTGGCCCAAATTTGGGCTGGGCTGGGATTGGGACAGCCTATGTTTTTTTTGAAAGATTTTTTTCTTTAGATGCAATATTAAATTGTTTTTGTTGCATATTTGTATAGTTCCCTCCTTTGAATTATTGTACTAATGCTATTATTGTTTTTTTGTATTAGTTAAACAATGGATGTCGATGCTCCCTTCGCAACGAGAGAAGGGGAAGAAGAGATACTTTCCTACATTTTGGAACCCGGTGAATTTCGGCATCCCGCGGAAGGAGCTGAAGATGAGGACTCGGAAATTGGTGGACCCACGCCGTCTGGCGAGGTATATTAAGCCTATGTTGAGCAGATGCAATAACTGATTTGTGCATATATATGTATTCACACATGTTTCATATTTTTAGACCTCCGCATCGAACCAATCCACTAAACGAGGCCATGCCCAAGGGATGGGCAAAGATGAGCATCTCACAATTGACGAGGTGAATGCAACTACTGGCCAACCACTGGCACCCGTGCCGAACGCAGTTAAGTTTGTGCATCAATGCGGAGTCACTGTCAGGGACAACGTTTATATCAGCACTCAGGAATGGATTAAGCCAAAGTTAGAGGGAGTTAGTTACGTCGACAAGAGAACCAAAGATGTGCTTTGGAACAAGCTCATTGCACATTTCACCCTACCGGTCTTGGAAGATGAGGTGAAGACAAAAAAAATGACGGACAAAGTCAAGCATTTCGCTCTTAAGAAGATGGCTCAACAATTCAATAACTACAAGAACAAATTATTCCGTGAGTGGGAAGAAGATGGGAAACTTCCGGATTTCACCGGCACACGAGAGAGGCAGCGGCCTCACTGGCCTGCATTTCTGGAGTACAAGAAATCAGAACGAGCTAAGAAAAGGTCGCAAACGAATAAGAATAATGCAGCGAAAAAGAAGTATCACCATAAGATGGGGCCAGGTGGCTACCGAGTTGCCGAGCCTAAGTGGGAAAAAATTGAGTCCGAGTTGCGTGCAAAAGGGCTCACCCCGGTCACAGAGGAATGGGACAGAAGGATAAGGAATTGGCTACTTGCGCATGGAGGGGAGTATGACATGGAAACAGGGGAGTTAATAATTGATGAAAGCAAAGTAGTCAACGGAGCCCAAAAAAAATTATTGACTTAATTGCCAAGTCTAAAGAGGGAAAGTTTATTTCCGACAGAGAGAAGGACGAGCTGTCAGAGGCCCTCGGGACCAAAGAAAAAGGAGGATCAACACGAGGCTTAGGAGAAGTGCCGTGGATTGAAGGGTTTCCCAGGACCGTGCCTCTTATAGAAGCCGATTGAGAGCAAAGAGGAGGAAGGAGCAGCAGGAATCAGACCGGTTGATGATCTTAGAAAGAAATCATGACCAGATGGTTGCTCTCTATAAGGAGCAGCAGAAGCAAATAGATCAAATGCGCGAGCAAGGGGCGCCAACTCTTCAGCTGGAACAAGCGAGTCAAGGCGGCCCATCGCATCGCAGAAGCAGCGTGGCTTCCTCGGTTATGGTCGGTGATGATGAGACAAGTTACCCCGTGGATTATATCACGGAGAAAACAACTTGTGAGCTGCATGTCCCAGTATTTAACTTATCCATGAAGGCGGCGGACGGCTATGCATTCTCCATTGACTCTACAGCATCGTGGCTTGGCAATGCCATTCCAGATGGATTTGCTCGTGTCGGCGTGGATCAAGTTGTACAAGGATATGAATCACTGAACCTTGAGTTCCCAAGAGCTGATGATGAGTCGGTGCTAGGGGACGTCGTGGGTGGTCTAATTCTATGGCGGAAGAAATACATCAAGTTTGAAGGCTGGGCGCCAAGGCCACCATCGTCTCCGCCAATTCACGATTCACCACCTGATGACGATGAAGGGGACGACAACCATCAGTCGCCTCCGCATCAGTGTCTCCGCCGCCGCGTCAGCCCACTCCACCGCCGCATGAGCCGACTCCACCGCCGCATGAGCCGACTCCTGAGCCCCGACATAGGAAGGGCGCCACTTCGTCGTCCATGGGATTCGGGCAAGACCCCCGACATTCGCCCCTCCCAAAAGTACCCAAAAGCCCTGACGACCTCAGAGCTTGCGACATGACTAAAGATCAATTGGATGCGTGGGTGGATGCAGACATAAAAAGACAGCTTGCACGGAAAAAGCCCGAGGAAAAGCAAACATTTACTGCAAAGGAAAACAAGTGGGCTATTGGATTCATCACGGAACCATCGCAATATGAGAAAAATAAGCCAGAAACTATTTACGAGCTCTGAGTAAAAGTAGTAGCTCTCCCAAGACGAGAAGTATTAGTGCCAGAGGGAAAAGAGACGTTGCCCAGCTCGGACAACAGGCAAACCAGTCGATAGCCCCGCTCGTAGTTATACCCAGTTGTCATGGCTCCGTGACGGACCTAATTCCTACTTTATCCTTCAAGAAGGACTTTGCTGCAGATGCTGGTATTACTCTTGCTCAACTGGACAACGAAAATCTCTTTCCGTCTGATGTAGATGATTCATGGAAATGGAAATGGGGGAGGTCCCTGCTGCGAGGTGATCAGATAAAGTTTCTACCGACATGTATGCGACAACTCCATAGTTGGTACATGAAACCACAATGGAATTTGATGACTTTTTGATCTCGGTGAAAGTTACAAAAAATCATTTCGCGGGTGAAGACATGTTCACAATTCAGCTCGAAGAACTCTGGTACTTATACAACCTTGACTCCCTCGACTTGGCTATCGTCGGTGCCTACTGTCTGTAAGTGATTCAATTCATTTATTTCCAAAAAAGATAAAGTCTTTAGCTCTCATCTCGTTCATTGCCATCGCTAATTATGCTCACTACGGTATTATGCAGAATGAAGAGTGATAAATGTGACAGAAAGGGCATCCATGGCTTTGGGTTCGTTAACCCAGTACGAGTTAATGCAAGGACACTAAATGCCCTAATGAAGCAACATTTCAAGGTGCAGATAATGTTTCCTTACTTCTTCAGGTAAGAAAGTGTTACTCGCTTGTACAAATTAAGTGTAACTGATGAGTTACTGACGTGTATATAATCATGCGCAGCGATCATTACATTCTGCTAGTCATTGAAGTTGATAGATCAAGATTTCAAGTCTACGACTCATTGGACTGGCCTGAGGAGAGGTACCAAAGCATTCTAGATACGCTCCAAAGGTAATTTCAAACATTATCGCACTATATCAGTCTCTCTTATTGATTTCAGAGATATCAAGCAACTAATAACTCATTTATTCTTTTTGTTGGCCGGCAGAGTTTGGAAACAATTCAAAGCGAGGACAAAGGGTTCAGCTTCATTTGAAGAACAGCTGACTTTTATTCACCCAGAGGTAGGTAGTACGGTCTAGCTAGGTTCGCGCATCTCTTTATTTATAGTTTTCAATACCACTATATGTTGACTATGATTTCATTGAATTCTATTCTCGTAAAGTGGATCGAGAGGCAACCACAGGGGACCAATTTCTGTGGATATTTCGTTTGCGAGTGGATTCGTCGTTCGGTCACTGAGCGGGACCCAAAGAAATTTTTAGACGTACGTGAACAATCATATTCATCAATTGATCTCCAGTGTCATTCATAATTTTTGATAGTCATGATTAATATTCGTATTGATCTCCTTCTTTTATAGGCAGAGTCATTGCGCGAGAGTATGCCACTAAAGAAGCGCTTTCAAGCACTAGCAGAGGAAGTTGCAGGGTTTCTGCTCAGCGAAGTCATAGCTACAAAAGGAACATACAATGGAGAATAGCGGTGAAGTCCCGGTTATGATCTCCCGTGTAACCGAATAGACGGGCTCTAGTCCCGGTTATGATCTCCACACACGTGTAATCGAATAGACGGGCTCTAGTCCCGGTTATGAGCACCTCCATGTAACCGGATAGACGTGAACATATTTTTATTTATGAACATTTTGATATGTTATATGTAGTTTCTGTTTTTAATCAATTAAACGCATATTTTTTTGCACCATTTCAATATTAAATTGAGAGGAAAAACAAAAAATTACAGGCTGCCACGTGTGAGGTCCTTGGTCCCGGGTCGTATGACCAATCGGGACTAGAGGTCCTCCACCACGCCCGCGTCTTGGCGGCCACGTGGGAGCCTGTTGTTGCCTCGGCGGCCACGTGGACACCCGGTACTAGAGGCCCTTACGACCCGGGACCAGTGGCCCTGTTTCCACTAGTGTATTATATGAATTATACTTTTGTCAGCAGCACGTCACGGGCAAAACACTGTTTGTATCGATTTGGGGACGCATGTCTCGAGTACCTAGTTTTGTCGACAATATGTTTAGTTGCGATTACCATGATGGTGACTTTAATATGAAATGATAGAAATGATTGCGTCGAAATGGTGCAACACATTTTGCTTTTCAGGTCCAAATAGGTATTTATATGCAGAGGTTGGGTGTGATAGTTAAACCTTTTAAGTAATAAACCTCCCTTTATTGAAAAATAGGTATTTGAAGGTGCTTTGGGTTGCGCGATATATGTTCTAACACATCCTCCACTTAAATGTTTCTTCGTGGGACCTGGTCACCCAATCCTTAGACGCGTAGTGTGTAGCGGTGGCCTGTGATCCCTCTTGGCCCATTGGGCCCTTGTGGGCTTCTCGTTGTCTTTCTCATTGGCCATTCCCCACGCGCAGACACCGTAGATGCTGACGTGGATGTCTTTACAGCTATCTAGCTATCGTTAAAACATGCTTGTTAAGTTACTCACTAGCCATGTAACGAGGAGAAAGATTCTTGCGTGTACACGGTAAGGCCAAGAACAGCTCACTAGCCATGTATTGTCCGTTTAAATTAGGACACCCCTGCAAACACAGCTAATCGTGTCGACGATTACCACTTAAGATAACAGTAGAGCTAGGTATTACCGTTGGGAACCATGCCATTATTTTTTCTTTTCATCTTAAGGAACCATGCCACTTGATCTTGATGTACATCTCATAGGCCATTTGGGTCATCTTTTGCCGGGAGATTAATCTTGTATTGAGGGTGGTGGTCTTTAACACCAAAACTTTGTTACAAACTCCTTCCTATTTAATGAAATAGAGCAAAGCTTTTGCCCTTTATTTCATCTCATAGGCCATGCAAGAACAGAGATGCATGATCACCAGCACGCATTCATGGTCCGTTCATGGCGACCGTCATGTCGATCGGCAAGCAAACAACGCAGTACTGCACGATGAGCTGACTACGTACGTTTATTACGCTAGCTCGTGTGTGTAATGCATGTTCTGGCATGCCGACAACACACATTTGTTGGCGCGACGCAGAACAGGAATTTGTAGCTCGATCAGACGCTCGCCGGCCCGGCAAGATCCGATTGCGGCGCGTGTAGTGTAGCCGGCCGGCGCCGGAGGAGACATGCCTTGTGCGCGGGGCTCGACTGCCGCCGACATGTCCCTCTCTTTTTAATTGTACGGCCAGCCCGTACATCGAGCTGTACTTTTTGGCCGTACGCATATATAGCAGTCGCATCTTTATGGTTTTGTTGCTCGTGTTCCGCCGCCCTAGCTCGCCGATCGGTGCGTTCTGTTGTCTATCGCTAGTGAGAGCTATGCTGACGCAAAGACGACAAGTTCGTCTTAAATTTGGACGAGAGAATTTGGCCTCTTTCTAAAAAAAAAAATTTTGTATGAAGAGAGCCCCGCTCTCCGATTTCTATCAAAAACATATTCTAACTTTGCTTGTATCATGCACTCTAAGATACTCTTTCAAATTAGGTAAATATTTAACGAAACCATGTATAAGGAAACCTATAAAAACACTATAATACAATGGAGACAAATGTATGACAAATGTATGAGCGAATTAATGTCGTTCTTTTGGTTTTTTTATAATTAGGGTGAAACATATTCAAACTATATATTCATACAAATATCTAAATTAAAATATAAAATACAATCTCATTTTACCACAAGAAAAAATGATCATGATTATAATTTTGTTATAGAAAATCATACTAGTTTTATTGTACAGAAGCATGACTACCTAGTTCATAAAACCGGTTATATATAACAACAACCAAGATGGTATATGAACTGTATACTAATGATTTTTTATTAGTAATAAGAATAATAATTGTAGGTAAGAAAGTCTAATATAAAAAGGGGAGACCTATAGATTGCAAAGGGTATATCTTGGAGCCTATATCGATAACTTGTGTAATGAGAACATCGATAAAACACTGCTTACTATAGATTTCATTATACTTATAACTTCGGTTTATATCCTCTACTTCAATTACATTTGTCATATAGTGATGATCAAGATTTTGTATCACCTTCTTGACTAATCGTGCGACACCTCTACGAAAAGAAGCACCAAGCAGATTATGCGGTGTACAAGCGAGCAAGTATAGCTGTTGTGCGCATTGAGATCAAGGTGAGATGACACATACACTAAAATTTTCTTTTAAATATTTTTGAGACTATGTGGTGTCTATTTGGCAGGATGTTTTTCGGAAGAAATATTCTAAAAAATATATTTTAATTACCTATAGGGAGCCAAGCCACCGTACATGGCCACCTACAGAAGGACGAGGATCGTCTGCAGTGGGGGTATACCCCATTGAAAATACGGCCATTTTTGTTAAATCCATTGACCAATTCAGTAAAGGTAGCAGATGGGTGAGATCAAACCAACCGAGAGTATCGTCAGTGAAAAAATTATGTTCAACAACCGCTTCGTCCTAGCCTTTGCGAGCAAGATCATTAGCTATGTCTTTCATTTTTGTGAGAATTATGGCGCTCATGATCATTGTCTTATATTCCCCTTCCTAAAAAATGTTCTATCCATTAAATATAAATCATAATTTATTTGAGAAAACATATACTAACTCTTTTGCTCTTGATAGTAATCTCATATCTGCGAGCTGTATGATGTAGGCACTAGTAGGAAAAGGGTTATAGGAGAGTTGGCATTCTGTGGCGCACCCTTAATTGGTGCGCCTCAGAATTATTTCTGTGGCGCATGGTGCCTGGTGCGCCACAGAAATATTTGCCTTTCTGGGGCGCATCTTTTGCCCATGCGCCACAGAAAGCCACATTTCTGTGGCGCACCTGGCCATGTGCGCCACAGAAATTAGACATTCTGTGGCTAATTGGTGCGCCACAGAAATTAGACATTCTGTGGCCAATTGGTGTGCCACAGAATGTCTAATTTCTGTGGCGCACATGGCCAGGTGCGCCACAGAAATTCAGCTGGGGGCGGGTTAAAATTTGAAAAAAAAAAATCTGTGGTGACATTCTGTGGCGCACCAATCTTGGTGCGCCACGGATTTTTTTTTTCAAATCCCACCCCCCGTGGATTGCCTTTTTAGTTTTGTAGGAAGTAAAAGAAAATGATAAAAATTTCAATAAATAAAATCCTTTGACATGTAGTTAGGTATGAATGTCTAGTAGGTATAGAAATTTTGACCTTTTCTGCAAGAAATGAAAAAGAAAACTTGTAACGGCCATAACTTTTACATACGACGTCGAAATAATGCAAAAAAATATGCCAAAAAAACTGGAGACAAAACCGAGCTCGAATCCACAAGGGTTTACCCGGTCAGCAGTTCACAGATTCCTCAAATTCCAAAAAAAAAAAAGTTATTTCAAACAGACGAATTTTCGCAACAAAATCAAAAAAAAAGAAAAAAATTCAAAAAATTCAAAAAGTCCAAAAAAAGACACAGAAATGTATAACAAAGAAGATTGTTGGAGATTTTTTTGGATTTTTTGGATTTTTTTTGGATTTTGTGGATTTGTTTGGATTTTTTGAATTTTTTAAGTTTTTTAATTTTTTTGGATCTTTTGAAACTTTTGAATCTCCTTTTGAAACTTTAAAAGTTTTTGAAAAATGTGAAATTTAAAAACACACATTTATAACACATACCACACATATACATATACAAGTCTTAAGAGGGTTCATATGATATATCAATAAGAACTTGAGCAGCTCAAGGGTAGGTGGACTGGGTGGAACTTAGAAGTTAAGCGTGCTAGGGTTGGAGCAATTTAAGGATGGGTGACCTAGCGGGAAGGTGTCAGTTCAAAATATTCAAAATGAAAATAGTTCCAATAATTAGGATTTTTCATATTATTTCATATTCTGATTTTTTTTGAAACTTTTTATATATTTTTTGAATTTTCTGAGTTTTTTGAGAATTCTGTGGCGCACCAGGCCAGGTGCGCCATAGAAATGTGAGAATTATGTGGTGCACCAAGCCAGGTGCGCCACATAAATTATTTTTATGGCGAGAATTCTGTGGCGCACCCAGCAAACCTGGGGGGTGCGCCACAGAATTCCAAAACGGTGCGCCACAAATAGGCCTTTCTGTGGTAGTGAGATCCAACAACTAGGATCAACCCACCTTGTCCTTACACGTCTCTCTAGCTGATGTGTGCGGAGATGGCGTGTCAAGAGCAGATGATCATGCAATTCCCACTCAATGCAGAAGCAACATTCAAAACATGTCGATGTGAGGCAACAAAACTTTGAGAAATTAATTGGTTTGGAAAATTCTCGGTCAACGAAGTTGCAAGTAAAAGCATCCTGTTTTCGTGTATGAACAAAGAAAATTGGATTACCAGACATTCCACACATACACTTGAAAAAGAAACGAAAAAACTCTTGAGGTCAATCGGGCCATAATATATTGGGCCTACTCAATCTACTTAGCAAAACCAAAGTATTTATCATAACTATTAGTTCCCCCATTGAGTTAGGGCGCGCTATTTCTAGGTGCGCGGCGTCCCTCGGGCAGCAGGGAGGTGGCGGCTGAACCGGCGCGCCGTGGCCGCCGGGATGACGATGAAGACCGCGCTCACGCCACCCACCACCCCGACGTCGGTGCTGCCCACTCCTTCGCGCTCAAGCAAGTCCGCCGCGGCCACCATCCTCGACCTCAGCGCGTCGACAAGGGAAGCGCTGCTCTTCTGGTCCGCCGGCAGCCTGTATCTCCCTCTGTCGGGACGCTCCGCCTCACGCCCACCCGGCTTCAGCTGCTCTACTGTGCAGGTCACTCCGCCGCCCGTGCGCCGCCACCAGCCTCTGTTCACGCCCGTCCCGGCGCCGATCCTATCGCTGCCAACGTCATCCCCGCCGCTGCAGCTGACCAACAGGAGAAAGACTCTCGCGGGCATGTCCATTGTCCGCACCCGCACCCACGGCAGCAAGTGCGGCTTCTCTCTGCGCCGTACGAGCGAGCGCATCCGTGCTAGGCGCAAGGCTGCTCCGATCGCCAAGGAAGCCGAGGCGGCGGTCTGTCGCGGCATGGGCATCATCCTCAACGGTCAGGTTGTGACCTCCGCTGCCTTCGCCCAGTTCGCGGCCATGTTCAAGGACCAGGTGCAGCCTCAGGTCATCACCGCTCTCCGGGCTCTGTTCGAGCTTGACTCACCTAAAGATGTCGCTGTGGAAGAAGCGCTCATTAGGCATGGAGGTGCCCAGGGCCTAGACGCTGAAGATGCAGCCACTGCCGATGCTTGATCAGCTCTGTTCTGTTCTGATTGTTGCTCCCCCAAACAGTTTCCTAATGTTAGAGTTCCTACTTAATTTGCTTTCCTGGAATGTTAGAGGTTTGAATGATGACGAGCGCAAGGCTGCTGTAAACGAGACCATTAGCTCCTCTTCTTGTCAGGTGGTTTGCCTGCAAGAAACTAAGTTGCAAACTGTTATTGCTTCTGATGCTTTCTTTATTGGTGGCAATCATTTGAGAGGTTTTGCGGAGAGGCCGGCCATTGGCACTAGAGGAGGCATACTCCTGTTATGGGATGATACGTGGGTCCAAATCTCTGATATTGTTGCTACTGAATTTTGTCTCTCGGCTACCATTCATGTCATCAACGAAGATTGCGACTTTCGCATCACCACCGTCTATGGCCCGACCACCGCCAACCGCAAAGATGACTTTTTTGCCGAGTTGATTACCCAAAAACCCCCGCAAGGTTCCCGTTGGCTTGTTCTTGGTGACTTCAATCAAATCTATCACGCGAGAGACAAGAACAAAAGAAATGTCAACCAAGGTCGCATCGCGCGTTTCCGCAATGCTCTTAGTACTTGTGAGCTCAATGAGGTGCACCTCCAAAATAGGCGTTTTACTTGGAGTAATGGGAGACATGATCCTACTCTTTGTAAGCTTGATGCCATCTTTTGCAATGCGGAGTGGGACCTTCGGTTTGGTTCTCATGTGTTACATGCCCTATCCTCGTCGTTGTCCGACCATTGCCCCTTGCTCCTTGCCGATGATTCCGGTCATTACAAGCCAAGAACCTTCCGCTTCAATTTTTTTGGTTAAAGTTACCGGGGTTCGATGAGATTGTGAAGAACTCTTGGGACATGCCTATTACTTACACGGAGCCCTACCACATTTTGTTCCATAAGCTCAAGAGGCTAGGTGCATGTCTTATGAAATGGAGTCGCCGCCTTTTCTCCAAGCCTAAGGTACGGTCCTCCTCCATGCGGCCCTTCTTGTCATCTTACAACTTGACATTTCTCAAGAATCAAGACACCTCTCAAATGAAGAAAGAGAGCTCCACGCTAGGCTTAAGCGGAAAGTTCTTAGTTTGTCCATCCTTGAGAGAGCAAGAAAGAAGCAATGTTCTAGAATTGCGAACCTAAAAGAGGGCGATGCCAACACAAAGTTCTTTCACCTCAAAGTTAATTGGCGGAGGCGAAAAAACCACATCTACCGCCTCAAGCGCAACAATGGTTGGGTGACGGAGCACGAGCACAAAGAGGACATAATCCATGGCCATTTCTCCGCTACCATTGGCAAAGGGGAACCAAGATCACTTGACTTTAAATGGGAGGAGTTGAACTTTGAAAATCCGGACCTTGAAGCTTTGGCCACACCCTTCTCCGAAGAGGAAGTCAAGAACGTGATCAAACAAATGCCAAGTGATAAGGCTCCCGGCCCGGATGGCTTCACCGGTGCTTTCTTCAAGCGATGTTGGGACATTGTTCGGGTTGATGTCATGAGGGTCATTCAAAATTTTGACAACCTCCATACCAATGACCTTCATTGGCTTAACTCCGCAAATGTGGTCCTCTTGCCCAAAAAGGACGGGGCGGAGGAGATTTCCAACTATAGGCCTATTAGCCTTATCCATGCCGTTGCCAAGATAATTGCCAAGATTCTTGCTCTTCGTCTAGGACCGCACATGAACGACCTTGTCTCTCACGCACAAAGTGCCTTCATCAAGAAAAGGAGTATTCACGATAATTTTCTCTATGTCAAGAACCTAGCCCGGAGGCTTCACAAGAGCAAGACGACGTCTCTACTCTTCAAGTTGGACATTCGCAAGGCCTTTGACTCCATCTGATGGGATTACATCCTCGACCTCCTCCAACGGAGAGGCTTCCCAAGCAAATTTCGAAATTGGCTCACCACCTTGTTCTCCACCTCGTCCTCGCGCATTCTCCTAAATGGGGTAGCCGGCCTTCCCATTTGGCATGGGCGTGGCCTACGCCAAGGAGACCCCCTCTCGCCTCTTGTTTTTGTCATCGCGATCGATCCTCTACAACAAATTCTTGAAGTGGCAACTCGGCTTGGTCTTCTTCACAAGATTAGAGGGAGGGGATCCATCTTGAGGACATCTCTTTATGCCGATGATGCGGCAATTTTCGTGGCACCAATTAAAGAGGACATCCAAAACATTGCGGAGATCCTTAGTAACTTCGGTGAGGTGACGGGCCTATGCACAAACTTTCAAAAAGCTCCGTGGTCCCTATCCGTTGCGGGCAAGTTGACCTTGACGGCATTCTTGATGGCCTACCGGTGGTGAGGGCCACTTTCCCCTTGATATACCTTGGCCTCCCTCTCTCGGTTTGGCGTCTTCGAAAAGTTGATTTCCAACCTCTCGAAGACAAGTGTGTGGGCAAGATTCCCGCTTGGCATGGGCGCTTCATGAACATTGCCGGGAGGGGAACTCTTGTTAAATCGGTCCTCACTTCACAAACAATCTACTACTTGACACCTCTCATTGTTCCTCCGGGCCTCATTACATCTCTAAGAAAGATTGACCGCGCGTTCTTTTGGAAGGGAACCGACAAGGTTTCGGGAGGTCAATGTAAAGTTAATTGGGAGACCGTTTGCCATCCTACCTCCCTTGGTGGTCTTGGGATCCTCCTCACCGAGAAGTTCGCAAGAGCCTTGCGCTTGAGATGGCCTTGGCTACAATGGAGTGACCCCACAAAAATTTGGGCCGGCTCGCCAAACCCTTGCACCAAGGAGGATATGGATCTCTTCTATGCTTCCACAACAATAACGGTTGGAAACGGAAAAAAGTCATCTTTTTGGGAGCCCCCTTGGCTTGAGGGAGAAAAGCCAAGACTTATTGCTCCTCTCATTTTTGACCTCTCATCCAACAAGAAATGGTCCATCTCTAAAGCCCTCCTCAATGATGCTTGGATTGGGAAAATAGCTATGACCGAAAACTTCACCATCGACCATGTGCGCCAATATGTTGCTCTTTGGGTTAAGCTACAAAATGTGACACTTAATGAGAACTTGGAGGACACCATTTTGTGGAAGCTCTCCGCAAATGGTGTATACTCGGCAAAGACGGCCTACAAGGCACAATTCTATGGCGCTATCTCCTCCAATATGAACACCTTGGTTTGGAAAGTTTGGGCTCCTCCCAAAACGAAGTTTTTTGCTTGGCTTGCCCTACAAAACCGCCTTTGGACGGCGGATCGTTTGGCGCGTCGGGGGCTGATACGTCTCCAACGTATCAATAATTTCTGATGTTCCATGCTTATATTATACCAATTGCTACATGTTTTATATACACTTTATATCATTTTTATGCATTTTCCGGGACTAACCTATTAACAAGATGGCACAGTGCCAGTTCCTGTTTTCTGCTATTTTTGGTTCCAGAAAAGTTGTTCTGCGAATATTCTCGGAATTGCACGAAACAAAGACCGAAGTCCCTATTTTTCCAACACGTACACGGAGTCTGAAGGAGACACGAACGGGGCACCGAGGTGCCAAGACGACGTGCTCGCGCGGGATGAACAGTAACCGCGCCGACCTATGAGGTGGGCCCCTCGGGCCTCCACCGACGCTGCCCCTTCACCAATAAGTTCCCCCCGACGCGAAAACCCTAAAAAATCCTATCATACTCCACGAAGAGTTCCGCAGCGCTGCCGCCATCGAAGACAAGTTTCGGGGGACAGAATCTCTGTTCCGGCACGCCGTCGGGACGGGGAAGTGCCCCCGGAGCCATCTCCATCGACTCCATCGCCATCTCCAGCGCCGCCGCCGCGCCGTGGCTGCAGCGGTCCGTCGTCTCCTCTCCGGGCTGCACCTCTTCGTCAACCTCTCCATCAAGTGTGCTCACCATGACCATGTGTGAGTAGTCTCCCCGAGGCTGAGGGCTCTACCGGTAGCTATGTGGTTTACCTCTCTCTCCCATGGTGTGATCTTTATGTGATCATGAGTATTGCTAGTATCGCTGAATTCATATGTAATGTTTATGCTACTCAAGTGATTGTATCTAGTTCCCGAAGTCATTGTGACAACACGGCATCAAGGTGACAGTGTGGGCACTTGTGTGTGACTCTATGAATAATTTAGATATCTATCATGGCTTGTTCTTGGGAACTGTGGTGTTTATTTACTCAGACTTTGAGGAGTGCTTTTGCAGCCCTACACATAGTACTCTTGTGTTATCAAGAAGGAGAATAATCCCGAGTATCATTTACTTGCATTCAGTTGTGCTAACATGTTGAGAGGTACCACTAGTGAAAGTATGATCCCTAGGCCTTGTTTCTAAGCATTGAAACACCGTTTACATCAAGTTCTGCTACATGTTTGCTTGCTGCCATCTTTATTTCAGATTGCAATTACTACTTGCAATCATCCATATCACTTGTATTTCACTATCTCTTCGCCGAACTAGTGCACATATACATCTGACAAGTGTATTGGGTGTGTTGGGGACACAAGAGACTTTTTGTATCTTAATTGCAGGGTTGCTTGAGAGGGATATCTTTGACCTCTACCTCCCTGAGTTCGATAAACCTTGGGTGATTCACTTAAGGGAAACTTGCTGCTGTTCTACAAACCTCTGCTCTTGGAGGCCCAACACTGTCTACAAGAATAGAATCACACGTAGACATCAAGCTATTTTCTGGCGCCGTTGCCGGGGAGGTAAGTGTTGGAAGGTATCTCCTTTAGATTCTGCAATTATTTCTTTTTGTTTCTTGTTTTTATTTTCACTAGTTAGGCTTAATGGAAAACAACAAAAAAATTAGAGATCTCTATGAACTTTATATGGAATTAGGACAAGATGCTTTTGAAGAGAAAATTAAAAAACCTATGGAGGCTTGTTTGCATAATAGTGGTAGTAATGTTATTAGTATAAATTCTTTGGACATCATTATTGCTAAGGCTGTGGAAAAGCCTAAGCTTGGGGAAGCTAGTTTATATGAAAATAATCTTTTTTGCTCCTCAACTATGGAGGAATTATTTTGCCTTGATAATGCTTTGTCTCCAATATGTGATAATTCTAATGATGTTTGTGATATTCCAAATCCACCTGTTGAAAGTATTTCTTTTAAAATACCTATGAAAATTGTTGAAAGGGTTATGAATGATCAGTATGCAGGGGATGGATCAATCCATCCAAGTGCTCACATGTCGAAACTTACAGAACTTTGTGAGTTATTTAAGGTTGCAGGTTTATCAAGAGAAAATGTCATGAGGAAACTATTTCCATTGTCACTTAAGGACAAAGCAAAGGAATTGTATAGGCTACTGGATGAACAACCTTCGAATTGGAAACAGCTTGAATCTCTCTTTTACTCTAAATTTTATCCTCTTCGTGAAGTGCATCTAGATAGGAATTACATTTATAATTTTTACCCTCATGATGGAGAAAGCATTGCTCAAGCTTGGGGAAGGCTGAAAACATTAATACTCAAATGTCCTAACCTTGAGCTTTCTGAGGAAATAATTGTTACTAATTTTCATGCAAGGCTTTCAGGTCATTACAAGGATTATGTAGATGCATGTTCACATGGTTCTTTCACAAGCAAGAAGGTTGAAGCTAGATGGGATATTCTTGAAAGAATTCAAAGCAATACTGAGGATTGGGAGAATGACAAAGGTAAAGGATCAGGTATAAACTATGAATATGAATGCATTAAGTCTTTCGTTGAAACTGCTGGTTTTCAAAAGCTTAGTGCTAAATATGGTCTTGATTCTCAAATTATTGTTGATTGTTTTAGAACCTTTGCTTCTCATATTAATGTTCCTTTAGAAAATTGGGACGTGTATCATGAACCTTTCAAAGACACTTGCATGGAAAATGAAATTGTTGTTAATGATTGCAATAAACATGCTCAAACTTCTGAAAATACTATTTCTTATAAGCATGTTAATTTTTGTGGAATGCATAGACCTTGTGGAATTAATCAAATCGAAGATGAATATTGTATCTATCATAGGAATGAAAAAACTAGAACATGGTACAAGGCTCTAAGAGATCTTGGTGAAAAAGTTTGTGACCTCCATCCTTTTATTTGTGAACTTTGCTATGAAGTGGGTCATTTTAATTTTCAATGTTCAGGTCATGATAATAGCCTTTCGAATCCAATTACTGCAAATTTGTATTGTGATAACATGATCACTCCTAATCAACATGATGAACTTACATTATTTTTGGGGTGTGAAGAGTTATCAAGAAAAATTTCCTTGTTAGATATGAGTGATCTTGAAATGAATAGTGTGTTGCATGGATGTTATCTCTCTTGTGTTAATAATTGCCATGCTAACACCTACATACAAAATATTATAAAGGATGAGACTTTACCAAAGTATGACAGGACTAATATGTGTTTTGTTCTCATTAATGAAAGAGAGGAGTCCCCCCAAGTTTCTTCCATTGTCTCTGATACTAAACCAGGTTATGTGGAGGAGCTTCCTTTCAAACCTCTCCTTCCTAAAGATAAAAAGAAGAGGGGAAAGAAGAAGAAGAGGAGTAAAAGGAGAGAGGAAACGGAAGTTTTCAAGGATCAAGAGAGAATGATGATATTATGTGATCAAGAAAAGTGAAAAGCCTAAGCTTGGGGATGCCCCCGTGGTTCATCCCTGCATATTCCAAGAAGACTCAAGCGTCTAAGCTTGGGGATGCCCAAGGCATCCCCTTCTTCATCAACAACTTATCAGGTCATCTCTAGTGAAACTATATTTTAATTCTTTCACATCTTATGTACTTTACTTGGAGCGTCTGTGTGCTTTTTTTTTGTTTGTTTGTTTTTGTTTCCTGAATAAATTCGGATCCTAGCAATCCTTGTGTGGGAGAGAGACACGCTCCGCTTTTTCATGTGAATACTCATGTTCTTCATTTATATTTGTTGAGTATTCTTAACTAGCTACTACAGTGCTTTTAGCTCCTGTTTTTCATGCATCTCTTTGAGCTGTTAGTTCTTATTTATAAGCACTCTCTTGCTGCATTATATTATCATTTGGAGAGTTTATGTTTAAATAAATTGATTGGTGTTTGTTTGGAAGAAAGAAAATGCTACATGTGGTAGTTGGTATTGGAAAAGACATATGCAATCTTGTAGCTACTAGTACATGTACTAGTTGAGGCTGTTTTGTCTTGTTTCATTTTGACACTTTGCAATTGTTTTGAGCTCTCAAGTAGATCATGTTTAAGCTCTTGCATCATGTAGTTAAAGCCTATTAGTGGAGAACTACCGTAGAGCTTGTTGAACTTGGTTTGCATGTTTGGTATCTCTAAGGTCTAGATATTTTCTGGTAAAATGTTTGAGCAACAAGGAAGACAGTGTAGAGTCTTATAATACTTGCAATATGTTTTTATTTAAGTCTTGCTGTACCGGTTTATACTTGTGTTTGCTTCAAACAACCTTGCTAGCCAAAAACTCTGTACTGAGAGGGAATGCTTCTCGTGCATCCAAACCTTGAGCCAAAACCCATGCCATTTGTGTCCACCATACCTACCTACTATGTGGTATTTCCTGCCATTCCAAGTAAATACTTCATGTGCTACCTTTAAACTATTCAAAACTTTATTACTCCTTATTTGTGTCAATGTTTTATAGCTCATGAGGAAGTATGTGGTGTTTTATCTTTCAATCTTGTCATTTACTTCTGACAGACTTTCAACCAATGGACTAGTGGCATATACATCCGCTTATCCAATAATTTGCAAAAAGAGCTGGCAACGGGGTGCCCAGCCCCAATTAATTACAACTTTCATTAATAATTCTCTTCACATGTTTTGCCCTGATTTATCAGTAAGCAACTTAATTTGCAAATAGACACTCCTCCATGGTATGTGAATGTTGGAAGGCACCCGAGGATTCGGTTAGCCATGGCTTGTGTAAGCAAAAGGTTGGGAGGAGTGTCAACTATAAAGAAACTAAAATACATGTGTAAACAAAAGAGAAGAGGGATGATCTACCTTGCTGGTAGAGATAACGTCCTTCATGGGAGCCGCTCTTGAAAGTCTGGTTGACAAGGGGGTTAGAGTGCCCACTACCATTCGTTGACAACAACAAACACCTCTCAAATACTTATTTTGTGCTCTCTATATGCTTTCGAAAACTTAAAAAGCTCTAGCACATGATTTAATCCCTGCTTCCCTCTGCGAAGGGCCTATCTTTTACTTTATGTTGAGTCAGTTTACCTACTCCTTTCTATCTCAGAAGCAAACACTAGTGTCAACTTTGTGTGCATTGATTCTTACATGTTTACTTATTGCACTTGTTATATTGCTTTATGTTGACAACTATCCATGAGATATACATGTTACAAGTTGAAAGCAATTGCTGAAACTTTATCATCCTTTGTGTTGCTTCAATGCCTTTTACTTTGAATCTATTGCTTTATGAGTTACCTCTTATGCAAAAAAATTGATGCTTGTCTTGAAAGTACTATTCATGAAAAGTTTTTGCTTATGTGATTCAGTTGTTTACTCTTTATCTATCTGTTAGCAAACTATAGACCATTGCTTTGAGTCACTTCATTCATGACATGAGCCTAGCAATATTATGATCAAGATTGTGTGAAAGCATGTCTCCTCAGAAATTATTTGTTGTTATCGTTTTACCTACTCGAGGACGAGTAGAACTAAGCTTGGGGATGCTTGATACGTCTCCAACGTATCATAATTTCTGATGTTCCATGCTTATATTATACCAATTGCTACATGTTTTATATACACTTTATATCATTTTTATGCATTTTCCGGGACTAACCTATTAACAAGATGGCACAGTGCCAGTTCCTGTTTTCTGCTGTTTTTGGTTCCAGAAAAGTTGTTCTGCGAATATTCTCGGAATTGCACGAAACAAAGACCGAAGTCCCTATTTTTCCAACACGTACATGGAGTCCGAAGGAGAGACGAAGGGGGGCACCGAGGTGCCCAGACCACGTGCTTGTGCGGGATGAACAGTAACCGCGCCGACCTATGAGGTGGGCCCCTCGGGCCTCCACCGATGCTGCCCCTTCGCCTATAAGTTCCCCCCGACGCGAAAACCCTAAAAAATCCTATCATACTCCACGAAGAGTTCCGCAGCGCCGCCGCCATCGACGACAAGTTTCGGGGGACAGAATCTCTTTTCCGGCACGCCGTCGGGACGGGGAAGTGCCCCCGGAGCCATCTCCATCGACTCCATCGCCATCTCCAGCCCCGCCGCCGCGCCGTGGCTGCAGCGGTCCGTCGTCTCCTCTCTAGGCTGCACCTCTTCATCAACCTCTCCATCAAGTGTGCTCACCATGACCATGTGTGAGTAGTCTCCCCCGAGGCTGAGGGCTCTACCGGTAGCTATGTGGTTTACCTCTCTCTCCCATGGTGTGATCTTTATGTGATCATGAGTATTGCTAGTATCGCTGAATTCATATGTAATGTTTATGCTACTCAAGTGATTGTATCTAGTTCCGGAGTCATTGTGACAACACGGTATCAAGGTGACAGTGTGGGCACTTGTGTGTGACTCTATGAATAATTTAGATATCTATCATGGCTTGTTCTTGGGAACTGTGGTGTTTGTTTACTCAGACTTTGAGGAGTGCTTTTGCAGCCCTACACATAGTACTCTTGTGTTATCAAGAAGAAGAATAATCCCGAGTATCATTTACTTGCATTCAGTTGTGCTAACATGTTGAGAGGTACCACTAGTGAAAGTATGATCCCTAGGCCTTGTTTCTAAGCATTGAAACACCGTTTACATCAAGTTCTGCTACTTGTTTGCTTGCTGCCATCTTTATTTCAGATTGCAATTACTACTTGCAATCATCCATATCACTTGTATTTCACTATCTCTTCGTCGAACTAGTGCACCTATACATCTGACAAGTGTATTGGGTGTGTTGGGGACACAAGAGACTTTTGTATCTTAATTGCAGAGTTGCTTGAGAGAGATATCTTTGACCTCTACCTCCCTGAGTTCGATAAACCTTGGGTGATTCACTTAAGGGAAACTTGCTGCTGTTCTACAAACCTCTGCTCTTGGAGGCCCAACACTGTCTATAAGAATAGAAGCACACGTAGACATCAGGGGCGTCCCAATTGTGGTCTTTGTCCGCTTTGCAAAAGGGTGCCCGAATCGGCCGCTCACCTCCTTGTCCATTGCCGGTTTACCACTCGGATTTGGAACCTCCTAAAGGATTGGCTTGGGCTCCAACACCTCGATCTCTCAACTTGGCCGGATCTCTCACTCAAGGATTGGTGGCGGCGCATGTCCGGTGTAGGGATGATCAACCGCAAGGCGATGACCTCCCTTGTCCTCCTCGTCCTTGGGAAATTTGGAATGAGTGGAATGCTCGCGTCTTCCGCAACAAGCACACGTCGTCTATTAGCATCTTCTCCAAGATAAAAAATGAGGCCAAGTTATGGGTGATTGCTGGGGCAAAACGACTCGGGGAATTAATGCCGGGAGAGTAATCCTTTGTTGTAATATGTTGTTGGTGTTGTTGTTAAACTTTATGCCTTAACTCTCTTTTAACAAAGAAAATGGGGCAAATCTTTTGCCCCTTGTTTCTAAAAAAACATTTATAGCCATTTGACGTAGAACTACCCATCTTTGTGCCCCTGGTACTCCAGCTCCTGATGAATGCAATTTGATTAAGATGTTTAGAGCACATTGTTTTAGCTCGATTATAAAATGCTTATTCTCGATTTTGAGAAAAAATCAACTTGAATTTCATTTTTTTGGATAATGGGCAATATGTTAATATCAACTTGAAATTTCATAGCAAGTGTCTTAAGTGTTGCCATTCATTATAGAAGTCGAAGAGCAATCCACATGGATTACGAATCCATACGAGAATATCCACAAGAACGCTTCTGTAATTTGTTGTATTTTCTCGTATAGTCGTATTAGCGTCCGCAGGGCTTATTTCTGAACGTTCTCGTTAGATGAATTTCTGACCATTGGCTCTGTTACTAGTTAGTGTTCTTTTTTTTGTAGACTGTGGTCTATGGATCACCGTCTATGGGCCTTGGCAGTAAATCATTTATGGGCCTTAGGGGTCCTTATTTCGAGGATCCATAACCAACATTTTTTTTACAAGTGAGCACTTTACTTTGCAATGACATGCATGATGCATCTTCTCCGAGAATAACGAAACGAACATTTCATCATCAACTCAACGTCAACTAATTATTTACAGTTACACTGGTTTCCTGCTAATTAATCTCACTACTCACTAGTACAATCAAGCTGGAACAGAAGCTAGAAGATGTGGAGGGTGTGGATGTTGAGCAGAGCTACCCTGGTTTGCACCAGGCTCCGGAACACCTTCTCGCTGCCGGCCTCCAGCTCCTCGATGCACTCCTCCAGCTCCTCCAGCCGCTCCGCCACCGCCGCCATCGTCTCCTCCGCCTCCACCTGAAAGTCCCCTGACCTCGACTTCTTCTTCGTCTTCACGAGGCACACAAGCGCCGCCGTTCGCTTGCAAGAGCAAGACTCTGCGGCCACGGACGCCACTGACGCCGACATGGTCGCCACGGCCCCGAACAGCGCTGCCGACGCGGATGCCGTGGCCGCAGCAGACTCCATCAGCAGCCCTGTCACTTCGGCCTCCGCCGCGCCCCCACCCATGATGCTGAGCCGTGACGGACGCACGGCGCACTCCCTGGCAGCAGCGGCGAGCCGCGCGAGCTCCTTGCCGGCCCTGCGCTGCGCGCGCAGGGCGGACGCGAGCCGCGCTCCATCGCGGCGTCGCACGGCGGTCAGCGCCTCGGCCACGTCCTGCTTGAGCGCGACCACGGACTCCTGGAAGCAGCCGTGCGCGTCGGCAAGGCGAAGGAAGGCGTCCAGCAGCCGGTCGCTGGACGCACCGGCGCCCGAGAGCGCGGCCTGGGCCTCGGGCAGGTCAAGCAGGTCGCCGAGCGCGGCGTGGAGCGCGTCCACATGCGCCAGTCCCACGGCCACCGAGGAAGACGCCGACGCCGGGCCCTGCTGCGCCCACGCGCGCACCGCGCGGATGTGGGTGTGCAGGTGCGCCAGGATCGGGTGCGAGCGGCACGGCAAGCTCACGGACCGCGCGTGGTAGGACGATGACGGAGCACGCGGCTTGGAAGACCTGGATGGGCTGAGCGGGAAGGAGATGGACCGCGCGAAGTTGCGCGCCATGGCTGCCGAGGTCGAGTGTGGCTTGCTGCTGCCTTGTTGTTTCGTGAAGCTGCGTGAGGGGTGAGACACTGAGACCTTCTGTGTGCGGCATTGCTGGCTTATAAAGATCTGAGCTGAGCTCTGCTGAGTTGTCTGGAGTCTGAGCTGAGCTGGACGCTGTCTGAAGTCTGACAGTGCCACGGCGGCGTGCGTGCGCGCATGTGTAGTTCATGTCCTGAGGAAGGAGACGCGTCGTCAGCTCATCAGCAGTTCTGTCAGACAAGACAAGTGGAATGTAAAGTAGTGCGCATGGCAGGATCGTTCTTGGTTTCTGGCCACTGTTTTACTGGTTTATTTTTGTGAATTTCAGATCGATCGCCTGAAGAAAATCAGGTTTCTGATCGAGATTCAGCAGATCAATGGTAGCACACAGGCTGTAACGATGCGAACCAAATTACATCAAAATCTAAACTTTTCTATTGGAAAATGCATTTAAAAAAATCAACCTTTTTTCCACAGTTGAAGGAGACTATACAGTACTACAACTGATTTTTCTTTTAAAGACTTGACTCGTAGTCATTACGCTTTGTGTTGTGGGGTTGTCACGGGAGATGTCATCCGGCGATGACTTAATTGTTGGGACGTAGCGATTTGATGTTCAGTATATTGTCTATCTCTCACAAGGGTAAAACGGGTTTTTTACCCAGGTTTAGTCCATCTCGATGGAGTTAAAGACCTACTCCTCCTTGATTGTATTGATGTTTATAGTCTCAATTATAAGGTGCGATTCTGCAACTCGCGTTTCAAGAACTTTATTGTCTCAAGCTTATCAATCTAAGACCCAGAAGCCCTCTTATATAGATGACTGGCACTCGTGTGAGTACAAGTTGCCTCCGGGTTATAACCGAGGTCAGAGTTCCTTCTAGGTCCTTCGTTCTTGGAGGCATCGTCTTGTACGTGGACTCCGGGTTAGCCGAGTCCTTCCTTCTAAGGTCGGGTTACTCAACAAGCCCGCTGGCCCAAGTATAGTCTGTGAGACAAGACAAGTGGTATGAAGAGTAGTGCGCATGGCAGGATCGTTCTTGGTTTCTGGCCTCTGTTTTACTGGTTTCTTTTCTACGGATTTCAGATCGATCGCCTGAACAAAATCGGGCTTCTGATCGAGATTCAGCAGATCGGGGGTAGCACACAGGTTGTAAACAATGCTCACCAAATTTTTCAAGATTGAAACTGTTGTGTTTGGAATTTGGTTGAATCGTTCATTCGCATGTATAACAAGGCATTTCCTTTACATTAATCTTTCTTGGCCCAAACCGTAGGAGAGAATACTACTACTAGACCTGAGTCCAGCTGGGCAAAGCTTGAAAAACCCCGACCAACGAAAGCCAGGAGTAAGCTTGGCCCGGCCCGAAACTGTGAAAGTAGTCATTTTGTATTAAAAATATCATTTTGTATTCGATGGTATTAAAAGTAACCTATCTTCCAATAAAATATACAAAAGATAGTGTTTGGTTGCTTCGGTTACCATTGTGTTGGTTGCGGAGTCATTGCATCAACATTGTGGTGATTTACATGGGATTTAGGGACACTTCTTTTGGGCAGTTTCTCCAGAAACTGCCCCCCCACCAGCTTCTCCCAGAAATTCGAACCCCAAATATTTTTTTGCTTCTAATCTAATTAGTTTTTTTGAATTTTTTAGATTTCTTTTTGATTTTTTAGATTTTTTGAATTTTTTTAAATTTTTTGATTTTTTTGGAACTTTTGAAACTTTTGAAAGTTTAGAATTTTTTGAAAATTCTGAAATTTAAAAACACACGTTTATAACATATACACATACAAGACTTAAGAGGATTCATATGATATATATATCAATAAGAACTTAATTAGCATAAGGGTAAGTGAAGTGGGTGGAACTTAGAAGTTAAGCGTGCTAGGATTGGAGCAATTTGAGGATGGGTGACCGGGAAGGTATCGGTTCAAAAAATTCTAAAAATATGAAAATAATTCGAATAATTAGGATTTTTCATATTATTTCATATTTTGATTTTTCTGATTTTTTTGAAACTTTTTTTTTGCAGTTTTTGAATTTTTTCAAAATTCTGTGGCGCACCAGCCAGGTGCGCCAGATTTCTGTGGCGCTCCTGGCCGCCACAGAAAAAAAAATTGTGGCGAGGATTATGTGGCGCACCCAGCAATTCTGGGGGTGCGCCACAGAATCCTAATTTGGTGCGCCACTGATAGCTGTTTTCCTACTAGTGGGGGCGCTGCCGGCGTGGTCTCGATCTTCTCCAACGACCTCTCCACCGTCTCCATGATGAAGAGGGAGTAGTCCACCCCTGGACTATGAGTTTGTGGAAGTAACTTATGTATCTCTCCTCTCTTTGAGCTTCACTAATTAGTACCGTATGAGCTGTTGAACATGATTACGGTCATCTATGTAATACCTATGTGGTGGATCTTTTTATGAGTTAATATATGTTTGCGATTGCAATAGTTTTATTTCAGTTATGAAAATAGATGCATATTATGTATCCCGTTTTTGTGCACTTGTTTTGATCAAGCATGTTGATGAAAGCGTGTGTGGGGTGATGTGTGCATTAGTTGGAGTAACGGGGGGTGGTGAGTGTGGTAAGTTGACCACTGTAATATCGCGATCCACTTGGATGTTTTACCTTACTTTGTTACCTCACTAGGGATAAAGAAAAATACCATGTTACCGGAGATGTGGGTGTGACCATTGCCACTACTCCATGACTAGATCTAGCATGTTCTTATTTTAACTTCATGTCATGAAACTTAAAGCTATAATCTGAGTTATCTTAATTACTGAGGTGTTATGATTTAGTTCGCATCTTGGTGGAGTATAAGTCAGACTAATAAATAAAAGGTCTCTATGTTAGGACGTGATGCCCATATAACTAGTAACTTGGCACTAAACTTTTGTGTTGCAATCTCATATGTTTACTCTAGTATTTCATTATCTAGCACTTTATTAAAGAGAGAGTGCATTTGTGAAACCATGAACCCGGTCCATTTTTAATCATAAGAAACACCTTTGCAACCACTTTTACCCATTCTCCATTTTCTGCCATTTAAAAATCCGAAAATACAAAAACTGTTTTACATCTTGCATACATCATATAAAACCCAAAAATATCATTTATCATTGTTAGCATCATCCTTGCATATTTATTTACCACCATTGCATATTTATTTTTTGTTTGCATTGCATATTATTTTCATATTATTCTCACACCTTGTGCTTGACAACCACTAGGTGAGGTTGAGGACCAAAACATTTACTTTGTTTTGTAGGTAACCAAGAGAAGGATAAGAAGATAAATCTTTCACTACTGATTCCCCGAGAGTTCGATATTAAACCCTCGAGTCACCCCTCGTGGGGAAAACACGTCTTCCATATACTACACACTCTGGACTTGGAGTCTCAACCTAACCCATTTACTTTTCACGCAGATAACTAAGTGAATGGGCCATCGGTCGTACCCTAGATGTGCCGATGATATGATTCTCTCGCCATCCAAAATTTGAGATGAGATAAGTTTTCCTAGTTGAAGTCCGAGAGTAGTGACGGACGCGACGCCTTTAGCATCGGATTTTATTTCCCCAGCCTTGAGTCTACCACAAAAATGCTTTCTCTGTAGGCAGGAGGCCAATTGGAAGCCTAGATTGTAATGGTGGATGGCCACATGCCCGGAGCTTCTAGCCTGCTCAAGGGTATCATCATCGTGTACATTGAAGTACACATAATACCTAGACAACATGCAATTGGAATCTTCTATTGAGATTTTTAATGATACTAAACTTAATATACTACCTAGAAACAAGATTGATAACTTACTGGCGCTTGAGACACTTACCGCTTGATAGTCTCCACTTAGTTATACCAATATTAAGAGTCTTCGTACAATTTGCTAGAATGATTCGATTTATAACACTCTACCGAATTAGGTAGATATTTAAGAAACAAAACTGATAAGGGAACAAATAAAGCACTATACATTATGTCTGAATCTATCTATAGCTTGACACAAAAAAGACACTCAGTGAGTTTTCCCATCATTTTTGTGAGTATCTATACATTATGATTATGAATATTCCATATTAATCTATTGAAGGAATTGGTTTGTAGTCCCAAGCGGTTACAACATCATTGCTTCATAGCATTGTTGAAGCACTAAAATGTATGGCAATGGAACATTATGAGGAAATTTCTTCGGTACGTCAAGCACAGCTCCGAACTCAGAGTTAAGATCAAACGATCAAGGTCTATGCTTGTGAAAGCATGTTTGATGCTTATTTGGCACGTGCTTAACAAGATGGATCCCACCAGTACGTGCTTTTGGAAGACTTAGCCTATGTAATTTCTTGGACTGAAATACAAAATTCACAAAGGCTCGCGAGTTCATAGGCTTGTACCAAAAAAACTGTAGAAAATTTAAAAAGCTCTGAAATTTTGGGCAACAAGCATATACAAGTGTCTTACGTAGGTGCAAGTTTTGTGGTGAAATGAAATTTTGGGTGCGTTGTCAAGGACGTGGTAGATATTTTCCGCATTAATTCTTATTCTTAGTATCTAATAATGCGGTTATGTGCATCAACGATGTTTCGATTACATCTTCCCATTAAGTTCGTGCATGTATCAGCTTGCTACTAATTGCCCTTTATAAAAAACAATACAGTGGGTGAAAAACTACACACGACTAAAAAAAACATCAAAGGTTGCAAAACCAATCATGAAAATGCCACTGAAATATATGCATTCTATGGCCACTGTGTCTTTTCCCTCACAAAAAATGAATCGGGGGTTGAATGGTGAAGCCTGCAATCCTAGAAATTTGTGACAAATATTGGAGAACTAGCTCACTAGTTGGCCGTTGGCGTTAGGGAGCAGAGAAAGGACGTATATGGATTATATGTACTGTTCCTTGGCAACATGAACGGCAAAGCGAAGGAAGGAGCAGGCCGCAACTACAACACGGCAACGGACATGATCCGAGAGGCGTGGTGGCCTGCGGGCGTCGTCCAGATCTCTAGGCTGACTACCTATTGCCAGATCGGCAGCCGTGCTAGCCTAGCTGCCTCCTGGCACTAAACGTTAATACTCCACCTGTACTCGCAAGCAGCTAAGAGTTGAATAAGTACTCCACCTAGTCTCCTAGAGGTTTAGATTCGCATAGACTACTGTTTATTTTCTTCAAAATGTATAGATTAGTGGTGTACGTTTGAGGATGGGTTATGGCTTGTCCCCCGGTGACAGGGCACAGATCTCCAATGACACTGATGATATGTATTTAATCCTATCATCTGCGAGCAGGACAGGACATGCCAGCGAGCTTGTGTGCGCGCACGGGCGGGTGACGACTGAGATCGATCGAGAGGTTAATCAGAAGGCAAGATCCACGAGAGGAGGAGCGGGTGGCAACCGGCAACTTCTCGGCTGGTGTGGATGCTTCCTTCTCGGCCTGCTGGGGTAGTCGTGCGATGGAATTGCTATCAGAGAAGATTGCACGATGAGATAATGGGCATGATGATTTGCACGGCGACAAGATGAGTTGACAAAAGTACGCAAGCTGCAGCTAGTAGCGTTTTAAACGAGGGCCAAATCGATCCGTGGATTAGTATGAGATTAGTCTCAGTTGTTTACTCCGGCCACTACCGCCGGGAGCGACGCTGAGAGATTCCGGACAGCAAACAGGTCAGCCACTCGTGCGGGTTGTTCCAACTCCCAAACCCAAGCTTATTCAACTGATCAGCCGGCAATCATATTCATAGGTCGATAGACATAGCAATTCGATGGAAGTGCAGTTCGCGGTATCTGTACAAGTTTTTGTCTAGAAATGGGTACCCGGTCTCTGCATCGTGATGATGCACACAGCCTTTATACTAATAAAAATATGTAGAAAGTATCAAATCCGTTATTACAAGTCATGAATCGGCCAATGTGGCTACATGTATTAGCCAGCGAAACAAAGCTAATAAGAAAAGACTAATCATTGCAGCCTTCTAGTATGTTGCCACCCATGTTGGCAACAAATAGCTCGGACGACCGCCAAGATGCGGATACATCCAGATTCCATGATATCCCGTTGCTCCAACGGGAGGAGGAAAGACCATAGGCGAATCCAGTAGATTGCGCGATGAACCACCTGCAAAAAATGAGCATCTTTGATCTGTTAAAAACCACATCATTACGATAGTTCCGAACAGCCAATAAAAAAACACAAACACCAATGCGAATACGTGCTTTAGTCAATTTATCAACTCAATTAAGCCGGTGCCCAAACAAATTTGCAACACTAGATGATGGGGAAATATTAAAGGTAGAGTGAAATAATCTCCAAATGTTCGTAACAAACGGACATGAGATGAATAGGTGCTCCATGGACTCCTCCGCTGGACAAAAAGCAAATTTCTTACACCCGGTCCAGTTCCTTTTAATTAGATTGTCCTTCGCAAGTTTAACCTTTTGTCTTAAAAACCACATAAAGATTTTATCTTAAGCGGAATTTTCAGTTTCCATAGATACTTATGTAAAAACGTGGTATGGCCATTAGTGGTCAAGTTCCATTTGAAACGGTCGTCATCATTTGATAGAGAGACTTGCATCAATCTCTCAACTAGTCTAAACCATGATAGCCATTTGTTATCGGTTAAGACTCTCCTAAATTCTATATTTAAAGGATTATTAGACAACACATGCGCCACCAACACATTTTTGTGTCTAACAATATTATACAAAGAAGGGTATTGAACAGCCAACGATCTGTTCCCAAGCCATGTATCCTCCCAAAATCTTGTTTGCATGCCGTTACCCACAACGAAAGACCCCCTTGTAAAAAATTCAATTTTTACCGCCATAATGCCCTTCCAAAATGCAGATTCAGTAGGCTTTGGTTCGCATTGAGCAAGCGTTTTATCCTTGAGGTATTTGTTGCACGAGTTCCTTCCAAACCCCCTTCTCATTTAAAATCTTGTATAGCCATTTGCTAAGAAAACATTTATTTTTAATATCTAAAACCGCTATGCCCAAACCTCCTTGGTTTTCGGTCGACAAATGATATTCCATCGAGATATGCGATATTTTCTCTTATGCTGGTCACTTTGCCAGAAAAATCTAGAACGAAATTAATCCAATCTCTTCCTCACCCCCACTAGAATTTGGAAGAAAGATAGTAAAAACATCGGGAGACTAGTTAGAACTGAATTTATCAAAACAAGACGATCCCATAAGATAACATCTTGCCTGCCCAACATCCTAACTTTTTTTCAAACCTATCTTGAATTATTTTCCATTCTTTGTTTAATAACCTTCGGTAATGGATGGGAATGCCCAAATATTTGAAAGGTAGAGCACCCATGCCGCAGCCAAAAATTTGGCAGTACTCATTTTGTACTTCTTAAGCCTTGCCAAAGCAAAAAAGCTCACTTTTATGAAAATTTATCTTGAGCCCAGAAAGTTGCTCAAACATAGATAAAATTAACTTCATATTTACGGCTTTGTCTAAATCATGCTCTAGAAACAAGATTGTATCATCAACATATTGTAAAATAGAGACTCCCCCATCAACAAGATCAGGTATGAGAGCCCCCCTTGACCGTCTTCCTTTGCACGCGCAATGAGAACAGCCAACATATCGACCACTACATTAAACAAAATTGGGGACAGAGGATCGCCTTGTCGCAGCCCCTTGAGGGTCTGAAAATGATGTCCAATATCGTCGTTAACTCGGATACCCACACTTCCTCCTTGAACAAAACGTCCTACCCATTCACACCACTTTGGATTAAAACCTTTCATACGCAACGCTTCCTCCTTAAGGTATCTGTACAAGTGAATTGTGTCAGAGAGCAAAGCACGCGTGCGTGGTACGGTTCGATTCGCGCATTGTCCTAATTGTGCTCACGTATACTCCGACGGGTTTCATCAATCTTCTACAGCTGAATACATCGACTGGACTATTTCTGCTCTCGCGGCTTGCTGCATGGAAGGAGATGGATTGCGCCATTGCTAACGGTACAGTGCTTGCTGGTTGGTGGTGTCGCTTGCTGCGTTCCTGCCTGTGTCCTGTGGCGTTTCTGGCTTACAAGGATGGAGAAGATGATGCTGATCTGAGATGAGCTGAGCCCAGGAGCATCAGCTGAGGTGGACGCGGTTGAAGTCTGTCCAGTGGAGGAGTGAGGCGCGAGGTTTTCGGGTTTCGGCAGTTCTGAAAGATAAGGTACGTGCATGAATATTAGTAGGGCCTCTGTTTTTCATTGTTTCCCTTATAAGGATTTCAGTTCGATCGACCGAACAAGTTTTGTTTCTGGTCACCAAATTCCTTCCAAGATTGAAACTTTTCAGTTTGGAATTTAGTTGAACCATTTGTTATGTACCCACTTCAATAATCACTCACAACACAGGGTTACAAGGATAAAATTGCTCATTTGGGGATACAAGTAGCAAGACGTACGTGGGGAATAAGAGAGAGAGAGAGAGAGAGAGAGAGAGAGAGAGAGGTAGGAGAAGAGAGGAACAAATGCAAGGAAGAGGGGAGCCGCTGTTCGGTTAATAGTCTATTCGTTAACCCCTGACGAGTAGATGTAGCGATGTCAGCTATTGGAAGGTCGGCTGGGCCGAGCCCATGACCATTGTGATACAGAGGCCAGGGTCCTGACACAATTCATACTTATGAAAGGGCATTTTATCTAGAATCATACAGTTTTCTAGAATCATACACTTAGGCTGATATTTAAGGAAAGCATGATATGATGACAAGCGACCACATGATAGCTAGGGGCACTGATGTACTCTCGAATCAATGTGTTAATTTTGTTTTCATGTGCTTAGGTTGAAACATATTTCAACAAAATATTATATAAATATCTCAACTTAAAATAAATATAAAATACACTTTCATTTTACCACAACAGAATATTTATAAGGATAATTAGTAAAATTGTGATAACAAATCGGTCTAGTTATGACCAGGAATATATAGTTAATACTACTAGCTATTCATCCCGAAAATTGTATATAAAATCACACTGCTTTGTAATAATGAAAACAACATTATTTAGTGCTAAGAGAAAATGAATTAAAGTAAAAAAGTTCAATATAAATAGGGAAGAATGGTAGATTGAGACCTGCTACATAACCTAATTTGGAAACACTTTTGTCGAATTGGCTTTGCACGCCATAATGAATTTTTAAGACTGTCTTAAATGACTAAGACATATTTTCATAAACAATAGTTCCTAACGTAAGAAGTTATATTTGTACATAAAGTTTTTTCTCTAGTATATATATGAGTGTATGAGGCCAGAAAACAAAGTTTATAATAAGTCATCGATCTCATATCGATTAGTCCAGATATCCAATGTAATCTGTCAAAATCAATCCCTACATTAAGTTAACATATTCAGTTACTATTCTAAAGGCTCCTCAGACGACACAAAAAACACTCACTATTTTTATCACCTGTTTTGATTACTTATACATTCGTAAGGTCAATGATTATGAATCGTAAACACTATTATCTTCCCAACATTAGATAGAGCATTCAAACCGGTTACGATATCACTGATTACTATATCATTTGGTTATCTACTAAGGTATGAGATCTCGACCACATGCACATACCACTGTTGAAGCACTACAATGCATGATGCTGACACACTGTGACATCTCCTCCGTGATGACCAAAGTTAATTGTTGTAACGATTCTAGTTTCCGGACAAAGCAGTGCCCTGCATGTATGCACGAGAATCATTTGGTACCACAATCACACTTCCAAACTTGGAGTGAAGACCAAACGATTAAGGCATATTGTTGTGAGTGTGTTGATGCTAATTGGGCACATTGGTCACACAATGGATGTCCCCTCGTCGTTTGTAACACGTTCAATAGAGCATGGTTATCGGCCACGTGGCAATTCCGTCAGGTTTGTGAGAGGCCATGATGAATGGAGGAGCTGGATTGGCAATGGGATATGGCAAACCATGTTGCTTCGGTTTGGTGGTGCTCTTATAGAACCAATTCTTAACCTTCAAGGTGCAACCTTAGGTCTAACCATAGTTTGTTTGTACTTGGAATGAGATGTTTATGCATTGTTGTCCTAATTGAAATGTTTGCTAGGAGTTTGCTCGGACATGTTATCCGAGGTGAGAACACATGAACTGACATTCCATGGTTAGGTCTGGTGATGGCTACCTTTTTTGTCGTTCCCTTAATGCAGAATTGCTTGTGGAGGAACTTTTTTTCGGAGTCTATTCGTAATCTAGGATGGTTGTAGATGTTGTTTGTCGTTGCAAATTGTTGGTCTTGTCAGCATGACTTCCGCGTCATGTATTTTGTTTACTTATTCTTTGGTTTGAAATTATGTGGTTATGTGCATGCATGATTTTGTTGCTGATATATGTTTGCTATTAATAAATTTCTCCTTCTCAAAATTATTATATTGTGGGTGATAAGTAAATAGTAAATAAAACATCAAAAGTTGCATAACCCATTACACAAATGCCACCGAAATATATACTACAGTCTAGGTAACTGTGTTTGGCATTCACAAAAACTTAGTATCAGCCTGGCTGCGATGGTGACGATCACAATCCTATCCAGTAGCACTATAGATGGCCGTTGGCGTTAGGGAGGAGAGAAAAAAAAGATGGTCGTTGTGAAAGGATCGGTATGACAACTAGAGGGGGGGGGGGGTGAATAGGTGCTACTCCAATTTTAGTCTTTTTCAATTTAAGCTTGACACAAAAGGTAAATTCTCTAGATATGCAACTACGGTGAATTTACCTATATGACAAGCTAGCAACTAAGCACGATAATATAAAGCGGTAAACAAGGATACAAGTAACCGAAGTAAAAGCACGCGGAGACACGGATGTAATCCCGAGTTCCTCCTTTTTAGGTGAGTACGTCTCGTTGGAGAGGTGTGAACCAACACAATGGTTCAACGGCCACAAAGGCCTCACCCTCTTCTCCGGTGAACCGCACCACAAAGGTTCGGAAACCTTCGAGGCGGAGTCCGGAGCCTTTACAACAACGATTTGGGGCACAACCCACAAAGGATTGGGGGCTCCCAAACAGCTACAATCTGTCACAAAGACAATCAAGTGAGTACAATAGGGGGTTAGGTTTTCCTAGTGGAAACCCTAGCTAATGGTCCCTTAAGTGAATGAGAGGGAAATGACAAACGGCTTGGTGAAGATGTAAATCGGGACCTTCTCCTTCAATCCTCCAAAGATCAACGAGTTTGGGTGGAGGGATTGGAGATCTAGTGATTCTTGAGCTTGCAACAATGGGGATCTTGAATTCTGGGCGAGCTAGCTGGCTGGAGGTAGATGGAGGGTATATATACCCCTCCCAGAAAAGTAGCCGTTGCAGAGAAGAATCACACCGGAGTTTCCGGCCCTAGTGACCGGAAACTCCGGCCTGGCGTGGAAACTCCGGCCTACAGGGGCCGGAAACTCCGCCCCACACCAGGAGCTGAGCAACAACTTCGCAGCAGAGACTTGGGCAAAGACTCCGGTGCCCTGGGGCCGGAATGTTTGGCCAGGGGAGGAAACTCCGGTCCAGAGGGACGGAAACTCTGCCCCACACCAGGGGCTGAGCAACATTTCAGCAGCTTTGCTGTTTCTTCGAGGACAAGTCCAGAGACCGGAAACTCCGGTCTTGGGGACGGAAACTCCGCCCCCCACCAGGGGCTGAGCAACAAATCAACAGCTTCAGAAACACTTTTCACTTTTTGGTGATGATGCACATGTTGTATACAATAAACCCTGCATCACTTAACACCAGATTAGACATCCTAAGTGTTGTTAACTAACACACAAAACTAAGAGATCACAAAATGTTCTTTCAATCTCCCCCTTTTTGGTGTTAGATGACAACACACGGATTTGCAATAAAGTTCACCACACTATCATGTTTAACAAATGTAAAGCTCCCCTAGATGTGTGCATATAACTCATTTGCTTTGGAATGCAAATGCACACATATAGAGAGACAAGTTCCACAACAAGGCGACATGATATGTAAACGATACATTTCACAAACAAGACATATCACAAAGTAGGTTGAGTCTAGAGATAAAAACCATACCTTGTGCATATAAATGTAGATAAACATCCATATAACCATAGCACAATAATGTAGGTTCAACCATACATAATAGAAATCCATATGTCTTACACTCACAAAGTTCACAACACATAAGATGCAAATAAGTTCCAAATAACATAAAAGAGACACAAGCGCAATAAAAAAGATAAAAGCACATGCTTGTGTCCAACCCATGCAAATCCCGGAGAGAACCTAATAGAACTACTTCTCCCCCTTTGGCATCTTTTCATAACAAGGCGACATGATATGTAAACGATACATTTCACAAACAAGACATATCACAAAGTAGGTTGAGTCTAGAGATAAAAACCATACCTTGTGCATATAAATGTAGATAAACATCCATATAACCATAGCACAATAATGTAGGTTCAACCATACATAATAGAAATCCATATGTCTTACACTCACATAGTTCACAACACAAGATGCAAATAAGTTCCAAATAACATAAAAGAGACACAAGCGCAATAAAATGATAAAAGCACATGCTTGTGTCCAACCCATGCAAATCCCGGAGAGAACCTAATAGAACTACTTCTCCCCCTTTGGCATCGAGACGCCAAAAAGGGAAAAGAGCATAACTACACGAAACCCATGGAGATCACCCGGAGCTTTCTTCCATGTCATCATCACCTTCCCCTTCTTGATTGTAGTCCTCATCGGAAAGGTTCATGGGAGCCTTGCCGGTGTTGCGAGAAGTGGAGGGCAATGAAGTCACATCCGCATAATCCGACCAAGGAAAGATGTCTTCGTTCCATTTCTCAAAGGGATAGTCTCGGCCGACGAGGAGGAGATAATAGGATTGCCATCTTCATCTTCTTCCGGAGGAGGAGTGATACTACCATTGTTGAGCTTGCGCAACTCCTTGATCATGATTTGTTGGTTGTCAATGATGTGCTTCTCTCTCACATATGAGGCATGGTTCTCCTTGTGAAGTGCAACATCCATGCAAAGCAACTTTCTCTTCCACCAAGAGAGTTTACTCACTTCCGAGTTCACTTGAGCCCTTCCTTGAAGATATGAGGGAGGGTCGGCATTCTTGCTTCTCCTTTAGGCATTGGGGCCTCGGTCTCCGCTTCCTCACTACTAGATTGCGGAGGAGGTGCACGAGAGGAAGACGGTTGCTTGGTGTGCTTGCTAAGTTGGTGGAGAGTCCCCTTGGCATGCTTGGTGAGGCGAGAGGTATCGATGTTGGAGACCTTGGAGAGGATGAGCTTCATCACATAAGGTGCATAGAGAGGGTTCTTGTGCTCAAAAATGGCCCAATGCAATTCACACTTGATGAAATCCATGACATCAACTTCTTGGCCTTCACAATCCGGACCGGCTTGGAGCACCTTGTAAGCATGGTATAAGAGATTGACAAGCCCTCCTCGAATGGCATCCACATTTCCGGCTTGAGGAGCAAGATTGAGCCGAACCATGCGAAGGAAAATGTTGAAGGTGGGGAGGAGGTCTTGATTGGTGCCAACGGATGATGCAACTGAATATAAAGGGCGCAAGCGGCGTTTGTTGTAGGCAGCCCCTTCCACATGCATCCTCTTCCCAACACAAGTAGTGGCACCCTTGAACTTGTATCCCAAACATCTTCCAAACTCCACAAAGTTAGAGGTGCACTTTTGAGAACCGGTCATCCAAGTCATGGTGACATCTTCATCATTATCAAACACCACTGTGGCAAAGAACTGATGCACAAGCTGAATATCATAATCTTCATGAACATGAGAGATGAGCCTCTCAAGTCCAAGCTTCCGAGCAATCCACACGGCCTCTTGAAAATAAGGCTTCTTGTCCAAGCTCTCAAGGCTCAACACCTTTTGCTCACACACCATATGCTTCTCAATGCGGGCATAATCTCATTCATGATCAGCTGCTGCTCTCTCCTTGGAAAATAGGATCATCGGTGTTGGATGGCAAGTCATAGAACTGCTGAGATCTCATCCGACGAAACTCGATCTTCCCCATGCCCAAAACAGTGGTCAAGGAGTCAAAATGAGCTCTCTCGGCCTCTTCTTCATCATCAAACCCACCTAGGGCAGCATGTCTTGTGGCTTCTTCATCTATGGTACTCTGCTGTCTCAGACGGCCAGCGCTGCTGTCAAAAGAAGCTTGTCCCTTGTTTGAGCACGATGGCTTTTCTTGGTGTTTTCAGGATGTTTCATGGAAGACTTTGTCCTCTGCACACCTGTGAAAAACAGAATAGGAGAAAAGCATGGGGATAAGCTTGCATGTCCAGGAACCAAAGAAGAAGTAACCAAAGAATTCTGGGCACAAAGTGTCTGATCTACACCGGAGTTTCCGGCCTCAGGGGGCGGAGATTCCGGCCCTGACCGGAGTTTCCGGCCTGGAAGACCGGAGTCTCCGGCCCTGAGATGGGGAACCTCGATTTAGTTCAAGAAACTTTGTGCTGAGAATTCTAGGGTTAAATCTGGATACACCTTGCCATCTAGAAGATTCTACACCATGAAAAACTAGGGGAACTACTCTCCAAACTTAGATCGAGGTGAAAAACCTAAGGAGAGAGAGGAGGTACCCTTTTTGTCCATGGTGCAGCCCAAACGAAGGAGAGGAAGGTCCCCTGCGTTGGTGAGGAGGAGTAGGCCGGAGGCACGGCGGATTCCGGCGGCGGGGAGCAGCCGGAGCGGCACTTCGAGGCGGCGGCGGCTGCAGGGGAGAGGTTGGGGGTCGGGGGTGTGTGGGAGTTGTGAAGTCAACTCCCACCCCGATCCCCTTTTGGACCCCTGCGAGAACTGCCCAGACCGGAGTTTCCGGCCTAAACACCGGAGTCTCCGGCCTAAGCCAGAGATTCCGGGTTTAGGGCGGAAACTTCAGTCAGACCGGATATTCCGGCCCAAAGGACCGGAGTTTCCGGCCCCACCAACTCAAAAATGCCAGATTTGTTGTTGAACATGCAAGATGCAAGAGGAGCAAGTTTTCAGAAGGGATAGGCCTGGGATGGGACACAAAGTCACTGGAAATGGTACTTCACACTCAAACTTGGTAAGAGGCACAAAGAAAACATTAAGAAGCATCATTTGAGTGTGTTTTCCATAAAGACCAACGGATAGGCAAAAAGGCCATAAAGCTCCAACAAGATCAAATCTTCACAAAGAAGATGGCGGTGGCCTAAGCCACCATGTATGAGTGTATGTGGTGTGACACCGCGAAGATATATCTTGGGTTCACCGCCACTACTCGTCATTTAAGCTCACAATTCATAAAATGAACAATATAGAGACAAAATGAGTTCTTTCTATCGGCATAATGGGGGGAGGGATAGTCCAATGGATTAGGACCGCACTCCCCCTATGTCCATGCCTACACCTAAACCAAACATATAGCTAAGATATAGGTGTGTATGCAAGATATTCAAGCGACGCTCCCCGAATCGATGATATTTAGCTCATGCCTCAAATAAGTGAACCTTGCTTCATCAAGTGGCTTCGTGAACATATCGGCAAGTTGGATCTTCGTGGGAATATACCAAGCTCAATATCACCCCGGATGATGTGATCACGGATGAAGTGATAGCGAATCTCAATATGCTTCGTTCTTGAGTGCTCCACCGGGTTGTGGCCAATCTTGATAGCACTTTCATTGTCACATAAAAGAGGCACTTTGTCACAATGGACACCGTATTCCTTTAAAGTTTGCCTCATCCACAACAATTGAGTGCAACAACTAGCGGCCGCCACATACTCGGCTTCGGTGGTGGAGAGAGATATGCAATTTTGCTTCTTAGAAGACCAACTCACCAAGGACCTACCAAGGAATTGGCAAGCCCCGGAAGTTGATTTCCTATCATCCTTGCAACCGGCCCAATCCGAATCCGTGTAACCGGCAAGAGAGAAAGTTGAGCCTTTAGGATACCACAAACCAAACCTTGGGGTATGAACCAAATATCGAAAGATTCGAAGAACCGCCGTTTGGTGGCTTTCTTTGGGAGCCGCTTGGTACCTTGCACACACTCCTACACTCAACACAATATCGGGTCTAGATGCACAAAGATAAAGCAAAGAACCAATCATAGAACGATAGAGCTTTTGATCAACATCCTTATCTTTACCCTTTGGATTAAGTTCAAGATGACACTTGGTGTCCATAGGAAACTTCTTCTCTTTAGCATTTTGCATCTTGAACCTCTTGAGCATGTCTTGGATATATTTGGCTTGAGAGATGAAGGTCCCTCCACTCAATTGCTTGATCTCAAAACCAAGGAAGTACTTCAACTCTCCCATCATGGACATCTCGAACCTATCGGTCATAAGCTTTGAAAATTCATCATTAAAAGCTTTGTTAGAAGAGCCAAATATGATATCATCAACATAAAGTTGGCATATGAAAAGCTCCCCTTTAACCCTCTTGGTAAAAAGAGTGGGATCGATTTGCCCCACTTCAAAGCCACGGTCTACCAATAGCTCTCTTAGGTGCTCATACCAAGCACGAGGTGCTTGTTTGAGACCATAGAGCGCCTTATCAAGTTTGTAGACATGGTTAGGGAAGTGTGGATCCTCAAATCCCGGAGGTTGCTTAACATATACCAACTCCTTTAAAGGACCATTAAGAAAGGCACTTTTCACATCCATTTGTTGCAACTTGAAATTATGATGTGATGCATATGCAAGAAGGATACGGATGGACTCAAGGCGAGCCACGGGAGCATAGGTCTCTCCAAAATCAATGCCTTCAACTTGAGAGTACCCTTGAGCTACCAATCTTGCCTTGTTCCTCACAACCATTCCATGCTCATCTTGCTTGTTCTTGAATATCCACTTGGTGCCTATAACATTGAGGCAATCTTTTGGCTTCTCCACTAGATTCCACACTTTGTTGCGCTTGAAGTTATTGAGCTCTTCATGCATGGCTTCCAACCAATCCGGATCTTCAAGAGCTTCAAAGACTTTCTTTGGTTCCACCATAGAGATGTGGGCTTGATGTTCATTGAAATTTGCCAATTGTTTTCTTGTGGTGACCTTGTTCTTGACATTAACAATGATATTTTCTAGATGAAGACTCTTTCTTCTCCAATCCTTTTTGACTCTTGCTATACGACGGGTTTCGATATCCTCATTGATGCGAGGAATTTCGCTTGATCATCTTGATCATTTGAGTCCCCGTCTTGACCGGTGTTGACCTTGATCATCTTGAAGCATCTTCAACAAAGGAAGGAGAGGGTTGATCTTGGTCATGACCTTGGCTAGCATGACAATAGGAGAACTTGGTTCTTGCATAGCAACTTGGTCAACTTGAGGAGGGTCTTGAACTTGTTCTTGGGTAGGTGCTTCCATAGAAGGTGCAACTTCAACTTGTGATGATGGAGTCTCCACATGAGTGGAGCTAGGACTTGCTTGAGGAGGCTCATGATGGATTTCAATGGGGCGATGAAACCAACCCCCATTCTTCTTATTGCTTCTTGAGGTTCCTCATTATCTACATCACAAACATGAAATTGCGCCACTTGGGAGCCGTCATTCTCATCGAACCTCACATCACAAGATTCTATGACTTTCCCAACGGTCTTGTCATAGACTCTATAGGTGTGAGATTCGGCACCGTAACCAACAAAAACACCCTCTAAAGCTTTAGATTCAAATTTAGACAAACGAACACTTTTGTTCTTATAGAAACACTTACAACCAAAACTCGGTAGTAGGAGACATTGGGCTTGTTGCCGGTGAGCATCTCATAAGATGTAAACTTCTTGCCAACACGAAAGAATAACCGGTTAGATGAGTGACACGCCGTGGAGATAGCCTCGGCCCATAAGAATAGCGGAGACTTAAACTCCGCCAACATAGACCTTGCCATATCCATGAGAGTCCGGTTCTTCCTTTCGGCTACACCATTTTGTTGAGGGGTATATGCAGCGGAATATTGATGACGAATCCCCTCTTCACTAAGAAACTCATTTAAGGTGTAGTTCTTGAACTCGGAGCCATTATCACTCCTAATGACCAAAATAGGGACATTGTATTGGCGTTGAACAATATTGGAAAAGTCGATGACGGTTTGTTGGGTTTCATCCTTCGTCTTGAAGAAATAAACCCAAGTAAATCTTGAATAGTCATCAACAATCACCAAACAATATTTCTTCCCACCAAGACTAGGTTGAGGCACGGCACCAAAGAGATCAACATGAAGAAGTTCCAAATCCTCGTTGATGAAATAATGGTCTTGCCCGGATGGGGAGAATCATGCATCTTTCCTTCAACACAAGCCCTACAAAGACGATCTCTAGAAAAAGAAACATCCTCTTTTAGTCCAAGAATGTGGCCACCCTTGTGAAGACTTTGCAAAGTTCTCATGTTGACATGGGACAAGCGGCGATGCCACAACCACCCCACGTCGGCCTTTCCGAATAGGCATATTGCTTGAGTGTTGGTAGACCCCGAAAAGTCTACCACAAACAACTCATTTTCAACATACCCAACGAACATGACCTTTAGAGTCTTGCTCCTCAAGAGTACCACCATATCAATAGTAAAATGGACATCAAAGTTCATCTTATTAAGAGCACGAACGGACATAAGATTGTAACCTAGAGACTCAACAAGCATGACATTTACAAGGGTGATATCCCTTGCAACTACCACCTTGCCGAGACTCTTTACCTCGGCCTTTGACTTGTCACCATAAGAGACGGATGAGTTATTTAGATTTGGTCTCAACTCCGTCATAATCTCCTTGCTTCCGGTCATATGACTAGTGCATCCACTATCAACCACCCATTTCGATCCACCGGAAGCATAGTCCTACAAGAAATCATTGCTTGGATTTAGGTACCCATTTCTCAATGGGTCCTCTTTGGTTAGCAACAAGGTCTTAGGGACCCAAATAGAGTAATCAATGTAACCATCATATGGACCAACATATTGAGCATAAACATCCCCATAATAATCAACATAAAGAATATAGTTGGGGTTGTTATCACTAGTAGGAAAAGCCAATTCTATGGAAGCTTATTCTGTGGCGCACCTTATAGCCGTGCGCCACAGAATAAGCTTCTGTGGCGCACCTGTAAAGATGCGCCACCGAATACGGTTATTCTGTGGCGCATTACTTATTGGTGCGCCACAGAATATGCGCGGGCCCCACACCCACGCAAGGGTCAGTCACTTTGGGCTTTATTCTGTGGCGCAGCCATGCCCATGCGCCACAGAATAATGTTATTCTGTGGCGCACTAATGTGCATGCGCCACAGAATACTCGTATTCTGTAGCGCACCAGCTAGGTGCGCCACAGAATAAGGATGTATATATACAAGCATATCTACGTATACAAGCTGATAAGGATCAACCCGTCGATCCTAAAGTTTTGCCCAATCTTTCACAGCGAGACAACCAAGGTAATAATTCTCCCAATTACACGATGAACGCAAACCTGGAGAAGAGGAACGAATCCAGCAAGCAACGTGATGGAGATCACCACGCCTCTAACCTGAGCACGATAACACTTGATGAACACAAGCACCCTCGCAGCAATCTTTATTACAAACTGATAAACGGCATCGCCGTCCCCGGAGGGATGCTTCACCAACGAGATCAAAGTCTATGGACTGTTTTTAATCTAAACTAATTATTACAAATAGCAACACACGACGAATACAGCTAACTTGGTGGAGTCCTGAAATTGGGCTGCACCTCCCCGTCGTGCCCATATCACAAGCAGAATAACGTGGTTCCCGTTGACGGGACACGTTCCGTCGGACTTCCGGCGCGTTCACCGTTTTCGCCAGTTTTCACCGTTACGGAAGTGCTGCCCGTTGACGGGACACGTTCCGTCGGACTTCCGGCGCGTTCACCGTTTTCGCCAGTTTTCGGCTGTTTCCACCGTTACGGACGTGGTGCCCGTTGACGGGACACGTTCCGTCGGACTTCCGGCGCGTTCACCGTTTTCGCCAGTTTTCGGCTGTTTTCACCGTTACGGACGTGCTGCCCGTTGACGGGACATGTTCCGTCGGACTTCCGGCGCGTTCACCCATTTTCGCCAGTTTTCACCGTTACGGAAGTGCTGCCCGTTGACGGGACACGTTCCATCGGAGACTTCCGGTGCGTTCACCGTTTTCGACAGTTTTCGCCAGTTTTCACCGTTACGGAAGTGCTGCCCGTTGACGGGACACGTTCCGTCGGACTTCCGACACGTTCACCCGTTTTCGCATTTCGCGCCACGTTTTCACCCACAAAAAACATAGTACAGTACCTCATTTGGTTGGTGATATAATTTTGATTATGAATGAATAAAGAGGTATGATGTGTTCAAAACATGGACAATTGCATGAATAAGGAGGTATAATTTTTTTTGTATTAATAATATGTGTGTGAGACAAACACAAAATTTGAAGAAACAAATAAAAAAATGTTGTGGCCACATTATTTTGTGGCGCACCCTTGCAGCTGTGCGCCACAGAATAACGTTATTCGGTGGCGCACCCGTTCAGACGTGCGCCACAGAATAACGTTATTCTGTGGCGCACCCTTGCAGCCGTGCGCCACAGAATAATGTCAGCCGTTTTTCTAACACGCACGCGCGCCTTCTTCCCCCAAATTCACATCTCGCGCTTCTTCGTCTTCCTCAAACGACGCACGCGCCCGCCGTCGACCACCCGCCCGCCGTGCCCGTCCTCGACGCCGCCGTGGTCGACGCCTCCGCCGTGCTCGACGCACCGCTCTGCTCTACTCCGCCGTCCTCGATGCCCCGCCGTGGTCGACGCCTCCGCCGTGCCCGTGCTCGACCACGCCGTCGACGACGCCGCCGTGCTCGACGCCGCCGTCCTCGACGCCGCCCTCCTCGACGTCCACGGTGAGCCCCTCCTCTCCTCTCCCTCCTAGCACCGAAGGTGCTTGTGCAAATGCTTAGCCGAAGTCTGGGGGTATGGTTTGGCAACTCACCCTTAGCTACTCATTTCTGGGTGATTTATTTTGTTCCCAATCAGCTGAACAAATAGAGATTTGAGATGGCTTCCGGCTTACATGCACCTTTACGAGAACTTTCATTCAACCTATGATGGTATAGTGGCAGGAGATTATAGAAATAGCTAGTAGCATTAGGTTATTAAATGCCACCTTATATGACAGTTTGACTCAAAAGAGGTTTATTCATCAAAATTTATTTTATGCCCTTGTGAATTTCATAAGGGTGCAACCTATTTATTTGACTGTTGTTTGAAACCTTAAAATCCCTCCCAGGGTTCAGTTAATCCTTTAGTTGTATTCTCTTAACAGAAATAATTTAAAGAAGAGAGGCATGTCTAAATCCTCGAACATAGTTTATGCAAAGAAACTGAAACTATTAAAGACTTGTTCTTTGACTACATTTTGGCTAGCCCGGAGAGGGTTGATGTTAAAGAAGTTCTTGATGTAATTATTAATGAATTATACATTTTAGTGAGCCCGTTGTAGCTTAATATTTGTTAGTTGTGGATCATGTGGACTAACATGAACAATATTGTTTGTTAACAAGAAAAAATGATTGAATATGAAACATGTATGTCCTGTTCGAGGGGTTGGAAAATCCCCTCCAAGGACCAGAGCAAGATTATGGTGGATCAATTCATGTCACAGATGGCCGCAAAACTCAAAGCCCCACCTGAACTGAAGGCAGACTGAGATGTAATACTTTTGGCTATATTTCATCTTGGAAAGCTTCCGCAGCTGGTTCATCACATGGTGGCCGGGCTCCCGTATATTATCTTAAAAAATAATATCCAGAGGATGCTAATTAAGGCCGCTCACGTGGTGATGTGTATTGAGTTTCTTTCGTTTCATCTCATCAATTTAGATTGCCCTTTCCAGTTATCCGGTTGCAGCAATATGCATGTTGTAGGTTATGTGATGTAATTGTGTGGACCTCCCGTTTGGTGTGATCGATGGGTGATCGAGCTCTCTATTTTCCTATTTTTGTTTTTGAGATATTGTAATGAATGCTTTATAGTTGAAAGGAAACTCCCGAGCGATACCGGTTATCATAAAAATAATATTCCTCCGATCCACAAAATCTGTCGCTAGCACAACAACAAATATGTGCGTTCGACGCTCATTTCCTCCGACACTTTAATCGGATCGGAGGGGGTAGAAAGGTAGAAGCGGTAGTGTTGATAATTCAAAATAGACATTCCGATCCTGCGATCTTTATTTGTCCACATAATCTTGCAGCTTCTGCGAGCCAGCCAACTAAGATGCCAAAGGGATCAAAGGGCGCCTCTGCGAGCCAGCCAACTCCTATGATTATCCAGGGTCGTGAAGACACCATACAACCCCCTCCGGACAAATCGGCGCACATGGTTCATGAAGCTGGAAAACCGATAGTGCCTCTGGAGATGACCCACCTCGCAACTCCATCAATGATCTCTTTGAGCGCTTCTATCTCTATGCTAGAGGGCTTTCTTCTAAAAGACAGGGATCCAAATTACCCGGCGTTCACTGTCCAAGTGCCAAAGGAAGAAGGCGGGTTGGTGGTCGTCGGTGAACACCCCGCGGATCTGTTCTTAGTAGCATACGAGGACGTGTTCAATCTATTTAACCAGCAGCGGCTCAACTATAACTTGGTCCGCCTATACGCGCTCAATGAGGCCATGACTATCCACAGAGATAATCTCTCGCACGTCGCGGTAGCGGATCCCTACTACATGCGTGACAGCCAGCTGGTGCAAGGATCTGTGAAACGGACCAGCGCAGTTGAGTACCTCGAGAGGTTCATGTTGCAAAACCAGCAAAAGAATTGCCTTCTTGTGCCTTTCTTTCCCGAGTAAGTACACATCCGCTCGTCGCCGTATCTTGTGCCTTTCCGAGTTCAATGCATGCATGTTTCTGATCATCATCTCATTTAAATTGTGTTGAGCAGGGACAAGTACTGCGTCCTCATCATCCTACACCCGAGCCATTACCATGCCACTTATTTTGACTCAGGTAGTAGTACTACGAAAAGGTATGCCAACATAATTGATGTCCTCAATCAAGCTCTTCACGGCTACCACCAAAAGGGAGGCGTCTTCGAAAGCACCGTGCAACCACAATTAATTGATAATAAGTTGCGCGGTTCAAGCATATCACCGAGTTCTCTTGCCTCAAGGAGCAGTCGGGCAGCGAGATGGATGCCTTCTACGCCCTCCGTCATATTAACATGATTATCCGAGATGGAGCGCAATGTGGTTTGCCATCTGCTTTACAAACATGGGTCGAATATGACAGACGCAAGTCCGATATGGATCTTAGAAAAGACTTCCAATGCTCAAGACCAAGTTATCGGAAGTCATCGTCGGAAATGTTATCACAGCAGGGGGACCTTCCATTGCTCCCGACGAGGTAGATAGGATGTATTATAAAAGAAAACCTTACACATGCACACATACATACTCTATTTTATCCACTTAGATGAATAAATCATGCATGCATACTCTATTGATATTATTAACCAATATATATATCTATCTCCATCTACAGGGTTGCATCAGAGAGAAATCGAAGAACGCCTAAAGTTGCAGAAGGACAACAGGGCGTGGATGACGAAGAAAGACGGCAAACCATTCCCGGCGCCGCTCGCACCGCTCGCTACATGAGATCGTCGTGCTCCCGCTTTTGCTCACCGTCAACGCCGAGATGTAATCTATTCGATCCTAGTGTAGGCGGTGAACACTTCATTTGTAACGTGTGCAACGATCGATTAACTTTTGTATATATCTCAACACTTGTGTAAAACTTCGGCACTTTTGTATCAACTTATGATGAGACATATATTAGTAATGTGTTTGTTTTGATATATGTATCTGTGAAAATATATCCCTGTTTCTGTTATATCTGTGTAAATATGAAATATACATGTATTCTGGTATTATACTGGTATTTGTATTCTGGTAATATATGGGTACAATACGGCACAGTAATTCTGTGGCGCACCCAGAACTATTCTGTGGCGCACCCTATTCTGTGGCGCATGTTGAGTGGGGTGCGCCACAGCATGCGCCACAGAATAGGGTGCGCCACAGAATAGTTATTCTGTGGCGCACCAGGATGGGTGCGCCACAAAATAGCCACTATTCTGTGGCGCACCTAGTGGTGCGCCACAGAATAGCTTATTTAGTGGCGACTATTCTGTGGCGCACCACCCATGCGCCACAGAATAGCAAAATGGTGCGCCACAGAATAGCTTTTCTGTACTAGTGTATGCCCCGCAAAGTCACTACGAGTGGTCTTGCCCCTTGTGACACTACCACCCGCAATGGAAGTCTTGGCTTGTGCGGGCTTGGTCTTGATCTTCTTGTTGTTGCCCACTTTCTTCTTGGGCTCGGCTACATAACCAAGACCCTCCTTCCCTTTGTGTGGTTTTTGCTCAAATAAGTAAGCAATACCCTTATCTTTACCTTTGGGAATAGAGGTCTTGGCACTAACATTTTCTTCAATAACATTTTCATGAACACGAGGAAGAATAGATATGCTAGTTGAGCTAGATTTAGAAAGTTGAGTTTGAAGTTGCTCATGAGACTTGACTAAAAGGGAGTGAGTTGTTTCCAAGGCCTTCTGAGCCTTGTCAAGCTTCTCCATATCCTCAAGAAGTCTAGCATTAGCAACCCCAAGTTCAACTTTCTCCTTTTTAAGCAATTTATATTTAGCAAAGGCATGATCTCTATCCTTAATGATTTTATTAATGATATCATCATTTTTAGCATCAAGAGAATCAAGTCTTTCCTCAAGAGAACATCTTTCTTCACTCTTCATCAAGAGAGGCATTCAAGGATGCTACGGAAGCATTCAAAGAGGCAATGGTGAGAGAATCCTCTCTCTCAATCTTACTCTTTTCTTGAAGAAGTTCTTCGGCCGCACATAGTTGTCTCATGAGAGACTCAACATGTTCCTTAGCTTCACCTTGCAAGTTAGTCATGAAAGTATCGAAGCAACAAGTTCCTTCTTAATCACAAGACTAGATTGATCACTCATTTCATGCATAGTCTTGGGAGAAGGAGATGATACCTCGGTGACATTAGCCATGAGGCAACGAGCGTTGTTGGTGGAGAAGTTCTCATTGGGGGATTCAAATAGAGAAGATGATGAAGTTGATACAATAGCCAATGCGGCTACCTCTTTAGTAGGTGCATCTTCATCTTCGGAATCACTTGTGGCATATTCTTCTTGTGCCACCAACACAATTCTTGGTGCCTTCTTGAAGAAAGGCTTCCTTGGTCTTGCGGGCTTCTTTTGGATCAACTTGAATGGTCCTTGGGGATGAGCTTCCCACCATTTTGCTCTCGGTTCTCATAAGGACACTCTCTTATGTAGTGGTTCTTGTCATGACAATTGTAGCACGTCTTCCACTTTGAGGCTAGCTCTTTCTTCCCACTTGAGTTGTTCTCTTTATCAACCTTGGCTTTAGCTTTTGCCGGGTCTTGCCAAAACTCTCTTGTGGCAAGAGCTATATGACCATTTAGAGCCGGTTCAAGATCATTTGGAGCAATGTTGCTTGGGCACGCTTCAACCTCATCAAGACATACCACCTTGGCCTTCAAAGCAAGTGAGGGGCCTTGTTTCATCCCCATGGCCCTAGCACGGTTATCTTCGGCATTCTTGGTGGCAACCTTGGAGGCTTGCACTTCTTGCATAACTTCATTGGATGTCATTTCGTTGTAGTTGTGTCTTCCTTGAATGGACTTCACCTCGATGGGCTCGGAAGGCAAGAGAGCATTCACATACTTCCTCTTGACATAAGCATCATCCACATAGGTTGCCCCTACATCATAGAAGGCCTTTGCAAGAGTCTTGAGTCTTCCATACATGTCTTCATGATTCTCATTGTCAAACATGTAGAAGCCTTCGGCATCATTGCTCAAAGAATCATATCGGTTTCTCTTCATGCTTTCATTCCCAAGAAATGCAACCTCAAGACAATTCCAAGCTTCTTTGGCGTGTGGCATTGAGAACATAATGCTTGTCACTTTCACTCAATGAGAGTTCAATCATATGGAGTGCGGAGGCATTGAGTTGCTTTTCGGCAAATTCTCTTCTTGTCACATTGCTTGGATCCGCAACCTTGTACCATCTTCAATGATCCTCCAAAGCTCGATAGAGGCACTGTTAATATGAGATTTCATTGAGCGTTGCCAACTAGCAAAAGCTAATGCATTAAGCTTAGGTGGAGGACCAATGGGGTTTATGCGGGTGGTGATAGGTGGGTCGATAGGGTACCATCCCGGAACGGTATGGTACTCTTCCTTCCCATCTTCATGCTTGGTAGGAGGTGGAGGAGATGGTTTAGATCCGGAGGTGGTTTCCACCCCCTTCTCATTTTTCTTTTTACCCTCCTCGGAATCACCTTCATCGGAGTTAGAGATACCCTCTAGTGGGATGGTTTCCGAAACCTTGGCATTTGTGAGTTTCATGAGCATGTCACGCAACTCATCAAATTTGACATTCATGTCATTCATGGACGATGTCAATGTTGTTTCCAACGATTTGATATCGGCCATGGATGCCATGGTCTCTTTGGCCTTGGCAAGATCGGCCTCATCCTCACTTTGTGTCATACTTCTCTTAGGCGGTTAAGCCCAAAACAAGAGAGCCTATGCTCTGATACCAATTGAAAGGATCGGTATGACACCTAGAGGGGGGGTGAATAGGTGCTACTCCAATTTTAGTCTTTTTCAATTTAGGCTTGACACAAAAGGTAAATTCTCTAGATATGCAACTACGGTGAATTTACCTATATGACAAGCTAGCAACTAAGCACGATATATAAGGCGGTAAACAAGGATAGAGGTAACCGAAGTCAAAGCACGCGGAGACACGGATGTAATCCCGAGTTCCTCCTTTTTAGGGGAGTACGTCTCGTTGGAGAGGTGTGAACCAACACAATGGTTCAACGGCCACAAAGGCCTCACCCTCTTCTCCGGTGAACCGCACCACAAAGGTTTGGTTCACTTCAACTATCGGAAACCTTCGAGGCGGAGTCCGGAGCCTTTACAACAACGATTTGGGGCACAACCCACAAAGGATTGGGGGCTCCCAAACAGCTACAATCTGTCACAAAGACAATCAAGTGAGTACAATAGGGGGCTAGGTTTTCCTAGTGGAAACCCTAGCTAATGGTCCCTCAAGTGAATGAGAGGGAAATGACAAACGGCTCGGTGAAGATGTAGATCGGGGCCTTCTCCTTCAATCCTCCAAAGATCAACGAGTTTGGGTGGAGGGATTGGGAGATCTAGTGATTCTTGAGCTTGCAACAATGGGGATCTTGAATTCTGGGCGAGCTAGCTGGCTGGAGGTAGATGGAGGGGTATATATACCCCTCCCAGAAAAGTAGCCGTTGTAGAGAAGAATCACACCGGAGTTTCCGGCCCTAGTGACCGGAAACTCCGGCCTGGGGCGGAAACTCCGGCCTACAGAGGCCGGAAACTCCGCCCCACACCAGGAGCTGAGCAACAACTTCGCAGCAGAGACTTGGGCAAAGACTCCGGTGCCCTGGGGCCGGAATGTTTGGCCAGGGGCGGAAACTCCGGTCCGGGGACGGAAACTCCGCCCCACACCAGGGGCTGAGCAACATTTCAGCAGCTTTGCTGTTTCTTCGAGGACAAGTCCAGATACCGGAAACTCCGGTCTTGGGGGACGGAAACTCCGCCCCCCACCAGGGGCTGAGCAACAAATCAACAGCTTCAGAAACTCTTTTCACTTTTTGGTGATGATGCACATGTTGTATACAATAAACCCTGCATCACTTAACACCAGATTAGACATCCTAAGTGTTGTTAACTAACACACAAAACTAAGAGATCGCAAAATGTTCTTTCACGTTGGCATGAGGGAGGAGAGAAAGGACATCGATGTGTATCTGTTTGTTGGCACATGAAGGCGAAGCGAATGAAGGAGCAGGCTTCAATGGCGGGTGCATGCAGCTGCCACACGTAGAACACCGCAACGGACATGATCCGCGAGGCGTGGTCGTCCAGATCTCGATGTTGGCTGAGAACTTGCCTGTGGCAAGATGGTTAGAAGGGTGGTTGTACCCTCAGCTCACTAGAGTTCAAATCTTAGATTTGACACTGGTGTTTCTCATTTAGGAGGAATATTTTTCAGTGGGAGCGACGTTTCCGTCGACAGCGAGGCGCCTGTGGTGATTTTGTTAATTTCAAGACCCGACTGCCGGCTCAGTCTTTCGGAGGTGCTATAGAGGTAGGGTGTGCGTGTGTGCGTTCATCGGGGTGAGTGTGTGCACATGTATGTGAGCGTCTGCGTTGTACTGTGTTTCTCAAAAAAAAATCTCGATGCTGGCTTGCCTATTGCCAGATCGGCAGTCCTGCTGGCACTAAACGTTAATACTCCACCTGTACTAGCAAGCAGCTTAGAGTTGAATAAGCACCACTCCTAGTCTCCTACAGGTTAGATTACTGGTTATGTTCTTCAAAATGTACAGTATAGAACTATAGATTACTTAGCTTGTCCCCGGGTGACCTTGCATGGATCTCCCATGACAATGATGACATATATGATTAATCCTATCATTATCGAGCAGGACAGGACATGCCAGCGAGCGTGTGTGCGCGCACGGGCGGGTAACGACTGAGATCGATCGATTGAGGGGTTAATCAGAAGGCAAGATCCGCGAGAGGAGGAGCGGGTGGCAACCGGCAACTTCTCAGCTGGTGTGGAGTTGCTTCCTTCCCCTCCCTCGTGCATCCGATGCGATATTATGATTGTAGCGTGGGTTAATACAATTGGCGGCATGACGATTTGCAGGACGACAAGACGAGTTGACAAAATGCATGCACGCAAGCTGCAGCTAGTAGCGTTTTAAAACAAGGGCCGAATCGAGGTGAATTACTATGAGCTTAGTAGCTCTCAGCGTTTTAATCTATATATGAGGTGAGTGGTTAGTCTCGTCTCGTTTGTTTATTTGCGGCTACTACCGCCGGCAGCGACTCTTGTTGTTCGGTCGGTGTGAGTGGTGTTGTAATCCGTGTGGCGTTGCGTTTGTATCGTGTAGCCTTATGGCGTTGTTCCGGCCGTCGGCCTCTTCTTCTATGAAACTGATGCACCATTCCATGGTGTATCCTTAAAAAGAACTACCGCCGGTAGAGACGCTGAGAGATTCCGGCCAGCAGCAAAGAAGTCCGCCACTCGTGCGGGTTGTTCCACCACCACTTGCGCCGCTCCGATCGATGGCGTTCAGCTTCAAACATCGACTGGACTTTTTCTTCTCTGCCTGGGCGGCTCTGGTGGTTTGGAAAAGAAAGTGGGAAGGTCGAAGGTGATGGACCAGCGTGTTACTGTGTGTCCCTGTGGCATTGCTGGCTTATAAAGATGGCAAAGGTGATCACAGCTTTAGCTGAGCATATTAGATCTTTAGACAACTGGCTTGAAAAAAAATAGCATATCCCCTAGTATATAAAAGTACAACATTTTCACTGCCGATTCCAGCTTCCACGTCGCCTCTTCAACACACACCGTCCGATCAAGCGAACCAACGGTCCAGATCGCAGTAAAAGTCGTGCTATCTACAGTACTACTGTAGCTGGGCAATTTCTGCCAATCAGAGCTCGCGCCCGTGCCCGTGCCCGTTTTACAGAAATGCGCCCCGAAATTCCAAAAACAAACCCGCGGTCCAGGTTTTGCCGCTGAGAGGGACCTGTCCGTAATTACGACAAATCCAAAGGGTTTTCCTGCAAAAGTACCATGCACAATTCCCCACCCCCTTCTCCTCCCTCCTCGCGCGCGGCCGAAGCTCGGCGGCGCCGCCGACGCCCCTCCCGCCGCCTCGCGCCTCCCCGTCCAGATCGACGCCCACTGGGAGCTCCGCCGTCGTCGCCTCCCCCTCCTGCCCGATCGCCGCGTCCCGAAACGCCGTGTCCTCGCCGGAATCCACGTTGAAACGGCGCCGACGCGCTCGAGCTCCACCGCCGCTTCTACCCGCCGCCGGCGACGCTCCGACGACCTACAGGCTGCGGCGCCGCCACCCGCGGGTCGCCCGCGTCGTCGTGCGCCTTTCCCCAGCCCGCTTGCGACCCAGGTCACGCGGATGCGCACGGATTCGCCGCGCCACCGCCGTCGCCGCCATGGCCGCTGTGGCCACTGCTGGCGTCAGCGTAACGTCGGCATGGCCCACCTGTCAGATTTTTTCCCCCCAAAATTTTTTCCAGAAAAAAAAGATTTGGCCTGGGCTTACTGGGCTGGGCTGCAGAGCTGGCTCGGCCCATTTGATTTCCCCCCCCCCCCCCCAATTTCTATTTTGTTTTCCCTATTTTCCAAAGTCCAAAAAAAAAACTCAAAACCAAAAAAAAAAAATTAATATGACTTCACACAAATAATTCAACTCAGAACCAAAAAAAAATATGACTTCACACAAATAATTCAACTTCCTGATTTTTTTTCCTCCACCTTTTTAGCAATATATACATAATTTTTCCCCCTTTTTAATAACAATTAAAAAAACAAACATTCAGTTAAATAAATTCAGCAAACCAACCTGTAAAAAACATTTAAATTTCTGTTCAACCATTTTTCCCCACCTTTTTAGCAATATATAACGATTGTTCTTTCTTTTTTCCCCCTTTTTTACCAAAATTTTCCATAAACCATTCAAAAAAAAGGATGCCTCAACACCAAAAAAAATTTAATATGACTTCACACAAATAATTCAACTCAAAATCAATTTTTTCCCTCCACCTTTTTAGCAATATATACATAATTTTTCCCCCTTTTTAATAACAATTCAAAAAAAAATTCAGTTAAATAAATTCAGCAAACCAACCTGCAAAAAACATTTAAATTTCTGTTCAACCATTTTTCCCCACCTTTTTAGCAATATATAACGATTGTTCTTTCTTTTTCCCCCCCCTTTTTTACCAAAATTTTCCATAAACCATTCAAAAAAAAAGGATGCCTCAACACCAAAAAAAAAATAATATGACTTCACACAAATAATTCAACTCAAAATCAAAAAAAAAAATGTCTTCACACAAATAATTCAACTTCCTACATATTTTTCCCCATCTTTTAATTCCAAAAAAACAAATACAAAGGAATACAATAAATTCCAACGAAAATCATCATACTTTCAAATTGCAAATCAAAAAAACACGCGCGCGGCATAAATTCCAACGGACAAAATTCATCATACTTTCAAATTCCAAATCAAAAACCACGCACGCGGCATTTGCCGCGTTCAGGTACCTAGTTCATCTTTATAGAGTTTAGTATATGCAGTCTTTGTTTGTACAGGAAAACTAAAACGAAAGGGAATTTATCAGATTAGGAGCACGTATGGTTTGTATTGCGATCTGTCATATAATTCGGTTGTGATTTCACGGGAACCTACGGCGCTAGCGCTGGGCAACAACGATCAGCGGGGGCACCATATTCGCCGCTACTCTGCTGCGGGCTGCCCGTACAAGCCATCCAGGTTAGGCGGTTTGCGAGCAGGAGCAGCGAGGATCGTGATTCGTGAAACGGCGAGAAGCGAGAGGAGGCGGGCGAACGATCGGTGGCTTAGGAGGCTACGAAGTCAGTTAGATGGGCTGTTTATTGCTGGCTTTGGTCCGTACAAAGTAATTGGATTGCTGGTGTCTCCGGCCCACGCACGGTGCAGGATACACGCGGTACTGTCCAGAGCTGATGCGGCCGCGAATCCTATATGGCGCCCGTTAGCGTCGCGTAATGTTACGGGCGCCTGAAGGAATTCGTCCGCGACGCATTTCTGGGCCGGCCTACTAGCTCCTCTCGCGACGCTACCACCGCGTCACGGTCGCCGGTCGTCGACCCGTCGCCCCTCAGGTAGGACGTAGCTAGCCCCACCCCTACCCCCACCCTCCAGGCCCCGATGGCTGAGGAGCTGGTGCTGGACACGGCGATCCGGGACTGGGTCCTCATCCCGCTCTCCGTGGTCATGGTGCTCATCGGCGTGCTCCGCTACTTCGTCTCCAAGCTCATGCGCTCCCGCCCTCGGCATCCCCTTCCCCCGACCGTCAAGGCGGGGTGCGTGCTCTCTCCCCCCATCCCGTCCCGATCAGGTTCCCGATTCGCTCGATCCGACCGATCTGGATCGAGAACTTGCCTGTTCGAGAGATCTGATAGTGCGAGCGGATTAGCTGCGGTTGATGTTGGATGTAGTGGCTGATGCGAGGGTTTTGCTTTGTGCAGGCAGGTGGTCATCAGGGCGAGGAACCTGAGGACTAGCTCGCAGTTCATCACTGCCAAGGCATTCAAGGCTCGCAAGCTCTACTACACCGACGGGTAATTCCGCTTGAAGCATCTGTGTTTACTAAATTCCAGTTTAGGACAGATCAGTAGAGCTTACTTAGCCATTAATAGTTAGTACCATGAAGAGAGCATGCAGTATCAGTATTGTGAATTGTGATGGAAGTCACAGAGCTGTGGGAGTTGACTTGGTGGTGCTTACTTGAATTTCACGTCTTCCAAAGCTGTTGGAACGTCATGTTTGAGTGTATAACGTTGTGACATTCTTGAGTGCGTTGTAGGAAAGGGCACTGCTTCATGTTCCCAAAGAGGATGCGCAGAAGGCTCAGGCGGCTATGTTTTCAGACCCAAACATGGCCATGGACATGATGAAGAAGAATCTCTCCATGATAGTTCCACAGGTTCGCCGGCATGCATATCGATTTAGTTTCACCGTGATTACCGCTTTACCTTCTATTAACGGATCATATCTTCCTTTTGCAGACACTTACATTTGCATGGGTGAACTTCTTCTTTTCAGGTTTTCAGGTTTTGTTTTATGTTGGCTCCTGAAGTATTACAATCTTCTTGATGTTCGACAATATTTGGGTCTCTTTGTTGGTTAGACGAGTGCTTATATGTCTGTATGTTTCGGTGATTCATCTTTACAGACTTGATTAACACAGAAAGGTCTCACCATTTTCACTTGGCCATTTGCAGAGTCTGGGCGCAGAGAAAGACAGCCTTGATATCATCCAGCATGACTGGGCTTTACCGAAGATGGAACATCATGCTGAAGAGGTGTTGAGAAAACTACTGAAGAAATGATTTGAACAACACTTGGGCTGCTGCAAAGCGCCTCACAAGTTTTGTTTTTAGCTTGTTGACTGATCAGACAGTTGTTATACATCTGTAATTGTATCATTTGTTATTTACGAGCGCTACTGATTATGATTTACAAAGCAGTTTTTCTTTGTCAACATTAGTACGAAAAAGGATGTATTCATAACAGTTTCCTCTATACTGGGCTGCTTTCGTTAATCATGTTATAGGTTTGTGCTACTGATTAAATTTGTCGAAAGTTCTGGCTTGCTTGCTTGCTGTACTGTTGACTGATGTTCCGAAGGATTTGTTCTGCCATGCAGGATATCTGAGAGCAGCCAAAAGGCTGAAACAGCGCTGATCAGAACAGACGCTGCGACTTCTCAGTTGCATGCTGTATTGTTGTGCTCAATATTACCGTCGTGTAAATTCAATATGGTCACGTACATATTTTACAAACTCATGCAAATAACTTTTACTATTTCTTTACATATTTTACAAACTCATGTAAAATGGTTCCGATTTTTCGAAAATTGTTCCTTTTTGAAAATGGTTCCGAACAGAAAAAATGGTTCCTATTTTTGAAAATAGTTCCGAACCGAATAAATGGTTCCGATTTTTGAAAATGGTTCCGATTTTTTGAAAATGGTTCCTTTTTTAAAATGGTTCCGAACCGAATAAATGGTTCCTTTTTTAAAATGGTGCCGAACCGAAAAATTGTTCCTTTTTGAAAATGGTTCCGAACCGAAAAAATGGTTTCGATTTTTGAAAATGGTTCCGAACCGAAAAAATGGTTCCGATTTTTGAAAATGGTTCCGAACGGAAAAAATGGTTCCAAATTTAAAATGGTTCCAAATTTTAAAATGGTTACATTTTGAAAATGGTTCCAAATTCGAAAATGGTTCCAAACATAAAAATGGTTCCAATTTTGAAAATTATTCACTTTTGAAAATGGTTCCATTTTTAAAATGGTTGCATTTTCAAATTGGTTCCAAATAAAAAATCGTTCCAAATTTAAAATGGTTCCAAATTTGAAAATTGTTCATTTTTTAAAATGGTTCGTTTTTTAAAATGGTTCCAAACTTATAAATGGTTCCAAATTTAAAAATGGTTCCAAATTTAAAACGGTTCCATTTTGAAAATGGTTCCGAACCGAAAAAAAATTGTTCCTTTTTGAAAATGGTTCCAAATTTGAAAATGGTTCCATTTTGAAAATGGTTCCGAATTTAAAAATGCTTCCAAATTTAAAAACGGTTCCATATTAGAAAATTGTTCATTTTTCAAAATGGTTCCAAATTTAAAATGGTTCCATTTTGAAAATGGTTCCAAATTTAAAATGGTTCCAAATGTGAAATTTGTTCCATTTTTAAAATGGTTCCAAACTTTAAAATGGTTCCATTTTGAAAATGGTTCCGAAATGAAAAATGGTTCTGAATTTAAAATGGTTCCAATTTTTTGAAAATGGTTCCGAAATTAAAAATGGTTCCAAATTTCCATTTTTTAAACGATACAATTGTAAAAATGGTTCCGAATTTAAAATGGTTCCAAATTTGAAAATGGTTCGGATTTTAAAAATGGTTTTGAATTTAAAATGGATCAAAATTAAAAATGGTTCCAAATTTGAATATTGGTCATTTTTTAAAATGGTTCCCTTTTGAAAATGGTTCCATTTTGAAAATGGTTCCAAATTTGAAAATTGTTCATTTTTTTAAAATGGTTCCATTTTGAAAATGGTTCCAATTTAAAAAAATGGTTCCAAATTTGAAAATTGTTCATTTTTAAAATGGTTTCACTTTGAAAATGGTTCCAAATTAAAAAATGGTTCCATTTTGAAAATGGTTCCAAATTTGAAAATGCTTCCAAATTAAAAAACGGTTCCATATTAGATTTTTTTCATTTTTAAAAATGTTTCCATTTTGAAAATGGTTCCAAATTTAAAATTGTTCCATTTTTAAAATGGTTCCTAATTTGAGAATTGTTCATTTTTTAAAATGGTTCCAAATTTTAAAATGGTTCCATTTTGAAAATGGTTCCAAATTTAAAATTGTTCATTTTTTAAAATGGTTTCAAATTTTAAAATGATTCTATTTTGAAAATGGTTCTGAACTTTTGGTTCATTTTTGAAAATGGAAAACGAGAATTGAAACGAAAATGATAGTCAACAGGAAGAGGCTAAATGCATACATACGTATAAGATCTATGCATAACTTTGTTGAAACGAAAAAGTAATAACACGAAAGGCTTGGAAAACGGCGAGTTTCATATACTCGTGAAATGAATTTTGAAACCATCCACTGAGTGTGACAAATTTAACAAAATTCATCTAAAAATATTGAAAACTTCGGTCCAAAATTAAGAAGGTATATTCCACGAAACTCTAAACCGATCACGGGAATGGAACCTAATCTTGAACGCACACATATTTCGTGTGTAAATTATTTTGAAATGAATTTTTTGTGTGTGAGATGGAGTATGGGTTAGACTGTGTACAACAAGTAGACACACGAAACAGGAAACAGTATAAACCATTCAAAAGAGTGAAGCAGTAGCTGTAAACAGTGGAATGAAGCAGTAGCAGTAGCTGGAAACAAACGCACGAAACGCAGTAGCTGGAACGAACGAAGGAAGCGAATGAAGGCACCGAAATGTAGCAGTAGCAGTAGCTAGAAACAAACACTAAACGCAGTAGCTGGAACGAAGCCAAGGAAGTCGAACGAACGCACCGAAATGGGCCAGCCCACGACGGGAGCGACGTAGGCGCCCCGAAACCTATGGGGCGCTAAGGAGCGCCGTATATCACCTCCCTGATGCGGCCACCCCGAGTACTGTCAAATGCAATGCTGCACCTGCTCGATCCAGTAATAAAATTGCATTCCACCAATTCTTCGATCGATAATAAATTAATTCAAATGAAGACAGTAATGAAAATTAAATTATAGAAGCAATCATGAACTACTTAGGCGCCTGCAGCATGCCCATGACCAAGTCTTTCATAACAGGAGGACAGCTCCTGCAGAGACTATCAAACCCTTCGGTTGCCACCACGGCCTTCAGGTTCGCCGGACAGCGTAGGAACTTGTAGCACTCCTCCTTCAGGCCGTGGGAGCTGTGCTGCTCGGCAAGCACGAGGATGGTCGTCGCCGTGCTCACGCAAATGTGCTCGCACAGCCGCTTCACGCACACTGTCTTGAGCCTTTGGAGGTCGTACTTGTCCGACGCCATGAGCAGGTGCTGCAGCAGGACGACGCCGCCATCTTCTTCACCCTCCGACGTAGCAGCCGGCGCTGAGAGCGAGTCGCCGTAGATGAAGGCGAGCAATGCCTTGAACACTATCGCGTCCATGTCGTCAATCTACACGATGGAGGCACTTGACGCGCCTTCCTTCATCGGGCCGAAGAGCAAGGCCATGAACACTGCAGAGCGGGCCGCGAGGATTCAGCGGTGGGCGGCGAGCCTCTCGCCGCCTACCTGGAAGACCACGTCCGTGCCCTCGCCGGCCACCAAGAGGTCGGTGAGGTTTTGCTTCATGTCGGACGGCGGGACGTCGATGCAGGGAAAAGGCAGGTCCTCCTCGGCGACCACGACGTCGCACCAGATGGTGAAGCTGTCGTCCTTGAAATGCTTGGACTTCAGCAGGGCATCAGTTTTGATGAACCGGTGGCAGGCCCGGCCCATAGGCCGGGGCGACGGGGCGCCCGCCCTGGGGCCCTGGGAAGAATGGGCCCTGGCCCAGGTAATAGTCCTAGGATAGTTCTGTACTAGGTACAAGAAAAAAAAAGCCCACTACGCTATTATCACACATGGATCGGTGCAGTTAAAAATCTAATCCATCGCTACAATGCTGCACCACTCGATGGATATTCTCTGTGCTCGGCTCGTCTCGTCTCTAGTCTGTAGTCTCCTCGTCTCCTCACCAATATTTTTCCATTCTATAATGAATCTATGATGTAGGTAGGGATAAGAAAGTGAGACCTAATTATTCCACCAAAAAATTATACTAGTCATGTATAAAATGGACTATAAGTGAGACAATTGGGTCTCGTTTTCACATCCTTCGTTCTGTTAACTATTACATATACTCCCTCCAGTCCTAGTTAACATTTTGGGAGAACAAACTGTGGTAATTAAAATTTGTATATGCTTCACAACAATTTCTTTTTGGATCGGAGGTAGTATGTAATTTGAGGTTTCTGCTTCATAGTTCCTCTTCATAGACCATGGATCTATGTACTTAATAGCTTTGGAATAACAATACATTCTTTAAAAAAATGTTTACACGGGCCCTATTTTGTCTTCTCGCCCCAGGGCCCTGAATATGTGTGGACCGGCCCTGACCGGTGGATGCCCTCGCGATATAAGATCTCGACTCCTCTGCTTGCACGGATGCGTGTCTGGTCCTGCTTCTCTGTCTCGTCACGAAACTGAACTCGAACTGCACCTTCACGGCGGTCCTTGGCTCGCGGCCGCCTTCGTAGTTAAGAAGGAGCGAGATGAAGCCTATGTCTTCCGCGTCATAGCCGTCGGAGCTGTAGAGGATGCGCCAGACATGTCCTCCGACGGTGAAAGTGCGACACGGGATGTAGTTCCTCTTCCAAAAAAGGCAGTTAGAGTGTCCTTCAACGACAAGCAAGTGGTACCCGCTGGGTGCGCCTGAGTTGACGGTGGTGGGCACGGGGTGGCCGCCTGTGAGCTTGACGTCGGAGACGACGGATACACCGGCGAACGCCATGACGGACTGATTTTCAACTGGTAAATTTAGCTAGTGAGTACTACGAAGAACTTGATCCCGCCTGGAAATATATATGCAGTACTACCACCACGGAGAGAACTGATCGGCCGTGGCGCCTCAAATCTTGCGTAAAGTTCAATTGGGAGAAAATCTCTTCGGGAGCTGCCCGGCCGTGATTATTCCCAATGTTTAATTTTGGCATCCACTTCCAAGGATGAGTGTGATTTCCGAAGCGCCGCACGGACAGACGACATCCAAAAGAAGCAAACATTAAACACGGTTAGAAGAAAAAATATGTTCCACGTTCACCAACACCAACATGCATGCGTCTATGATGCATTCACATGAAGCATCACTATGGCAAAGTGGCAAACTTGCTGAACAGAAAATCCTTCCAGTGCATTGGGCCAGATTAGCAATTGTGCGACGACCCTCTCTTTGATTAATTTTGATCTTTTCCAGCTTTCTAGTATAGCTGTATGGGCGGTTTATACCCTAGTTTTGACACTACTTTTTTTCTGGCATGGTTATGAATACACTATCCGCTAGTGTGACAAGGAAAATTAGAAAACATAAATATAAGTTGACGGAATCATCGAGAGGATCTCTTCGCATATTTCGAGCAGTAAGACTAGTCATAATGGGGAGTAAATTAGACTAGTAACATGCATATGTTACTACTCTAAGTTACTACCTCCATAGTGGGGAGTAACGTATGCGTAGTATTATATTTAATATGTTATACACTCATCTTGCCTTGAAATGTGTGATATTACGGTAACATAGCTAGTTACCACAATCATCTCTCTCCTCATTAATTACCCGCCACATCAGATTTTTTGCCTATGTGGCACTGATGTTACTCCTATGTTACTCCCCATTGTGACTAGTCTAACAACACTTCCAAAAATTCGGCCGCGTTGGCGCCAATCACTACAGGAAAATCGTTCTTTGTCTCGTCTTGGTTGTAATCAATGTATTTTCACCTAGACTCTAGAGTCTTCCATACAGTTTGTTAGACCCATACACTGTAAAATAATCTACCAAGTTATTTATAAATCTATGGAGCTGTGGAGGTGGACTCTACAATCGAAAGGTTTTAGTCTTAATAGAACCAAAACTGGGTACATGCGGTGTAGTTTCAGTTCCAGTATGCACGAGGAGGAAGAGGTTAGTCTTGATGGACAGGTGGTACCTGAGAAAGACACCTTCCGATATTTGGGGTCTATGCTACAAAAGGATGGTGATATTGATGAAGATGTGACTCATCGAATCAAACCTGGTTGGATGAAGTGGCACCAAGCTTCTGGCGTCCTCTGTGATAGGAGAGTGCCACAGAAACTAAAAGGAAAATTCTATAGGATGGCGATTCAACCTGCGATGTTGTATGGCGCAGAATGTTGGCCGACCAAGAGACGACATATCCAACAGTTAGGTGTAGCGGAGATGCGCATGTTGAGATGGATGTGTGGCCACACAAGAAAGGGTCGGGTTAGGAATGATGATATACGTGAGAGAGTTGGGATAGCACCGATTGAAGAGAAGGTTGTCCAACACCGTTTAAGATGGTTTGGTCATATAGAACGTAGACCTCCGGAAGCGCCTTTACATACCAGACGGATAAAGCGGGATGACAATCTTAAGAGGGGTCGTGATAGGCCAAACTTGACATGGGAGGGGTCGGTTAAAAGAGACCTGAAGGATTGGAATATCACCAAAAAATTAGCCATGGATAGGGCTGCGTGGAGGTTAGCTATCCATGTGACAGAACCATGACTTGGTTTAGAGATCTTATGGGTTTCAACTCTAGCCTACCCCAACTTGTTTGGGAATAAAAAGTTTTGTTGTTGTTGTTGTTGTTGTTGTTGTTGGATACTACATTAATGGTCGGACACAAAATCACTAAGAGTACAATACAATGGGATACTTTTACATTCTTACATTTAATTTTAGATGTTCTGTAAAAATAAATTTATGTGAAGTCGCAACAAAAGTATAAATGTAACTTTTTTTTACGAAATACTACTTCAGTTTAACAAACGATTATATACTTTCAAACATTGTTAATAAAATATCCTAATAGATATGTATGTTTATGTGCAAGAACTAGAGAACATAGTTGATCCTAGTTATGAATAAAAATTAAGGAACCACAACAAACAATGTATATATTGATGAATGGTAAGGAAAAAGAAGAGGAGGTAAAAAAGTTTAATATAAATCTGTAAAAAATTAGGCCACCCTAAAGTCATACACTGATGCTGGCATAATGGCATCATGTATAAAGTGGAGATGCAGTCGACCAGGTGACGAAACACGCCCCAATCCAGTAAGTGGTGAATCGGTTATATTCACCACGTTTGTCGACAGTGGCCTCTTGTAGCGGTGCTTGTATTTTTTTTCATGAACTTCTCCATTTTTATGAGCTCCAAGGTCACAACCTGATCCCTAATTCAATCTTTTGTATCGCGTGTTTCGAACCGCTGTATAAAGGATTTGTCTGCATCAGACCTCATTCCCACTCTAGAAAAAGATCTTCAACTGTAAACTCCAAAGACAATATAAAAAGGGGACCATGCTCCAATACGACAACGTCAACTACATCATTAGACACGGATTAAAAAGATTATTCTCGGGCTAATTTCGCATTCCAAAAATAATGTTCATGTAATTATTAGAACATATTGTTGCATGTGAAAATGTATGTAAAACATAAATAATAGTCACATAGAACATTTTTTATGTCAATTCATCTATTGAAAAAGCATGAAATAGGGACATTAAAACTAAGAAAAATAGGATCTCTCTCGATGCGATGTACATTCATCCGGAAAAATCACAGTTCATTTAGGTATCCTCTCGCCGCAACGGAAGGGCTCCTTGCAACAAATGCTTGTGAAATTGTCCGATCAATCCCCACATTAATCGAGTAGAAACTATTCAGTTCAACTCATCGGTCACGGCTACCATGTTAAAAAATAAAAACCTACACGCCCTGCCATCAACATCAAGTGGGTATCCTCAAGTTAACATAAACCTCATGACAATTAAAATAATATCAATATGGATTCTCCTATATAAATTTGATTGTTCTTTCACTCCATTCGTGCAAATAAGATGTTCAGAATCAAAATTTCTTTGGTATCGTATTTAGTGGTTAGCTAACTCTTCAGATAAGGTGGTAGAATTATCTAGTACAGTAGTGCCTAAGCAATATGGTTAAAATATACTCCCTTCGTTTCTTGATATATGGTGTATAGTTTTTCGAAGAAATTCCATATATAATATATGGTGTATTTGCTATAAATTGAGAATTTGACCCTTCAAAAAATGAGATCTAGTCTCAAAAGAGGGGTTTAACGGATTGTATTCATATTGTGTCTATTAAGAACTCATTTCTCGCTATTTTTTCCAGAATTGTTTTTAGTCCACTCAATGTAAAATTCTCTGCCTTAATATTCGTGCAGAAAACTATACACGCTACATTCAGGAACGGAGGGAGTACAAAAATTACATACATGTAGATACGATTAATGGATCAATCTGGTTGCTTAACAAGTCCATCCGTATATATGGATAGTTGCTTGAAACCCACAATTTATTTACTTAGATTCGTGAACAAACAAACTGATTGAGGAAGTTAGCCAAAGCTCTAGCCTGTTGGACCAGACGGCTGTTGAATACAGCTAAGAGCTGACGTCGATCCACACCTTATATAATGTGAAAAGAAATCAACAATCCGTTCGTGTATCATTCATTGTTGTTGCCTTGTTGGAAATATACGGGTTGTGTCAAATACTCAAAAGGAGCCATGCATCTGCTCCATCGATCAAATATGGTATAATTGCATTCCATCGATACACCTTGATCGATATTAATTCAGTTCCATCTCCTAAACGACGATATGACAGAAAAGGATACAAATAAAAAGAAAAGCCATTTTAGATACTACTCCTTCGGAGCCTGCTGGATGCCAACAGCAACAATCAGGTCCCTCATGGCAGGCGGAGAGCTCCTGCGGAGATGATCGAAGCCGTCAGTGGCTACGACCGCCTTTAGGTTCGCGGGAGATTGGAGGAACTCTTAGCAGGCCTCCTTCAGCCCATTGCAGCGGTACTGCTCGGCGAGCGCCAGGATGGTTGTCGTGGTGCTTACGCCGATGTGCTCGCGCAGCATCTTCTCGCACATCGCCTTAAGCCGCTGGAGGCCGTACCTGTCCGCCGCCACAAGCAGGTGCTGAAACAGAACGCCGTCTTCCTGCTCCACCTCGGCCTCAGCCGGCAACGAGTCGCCGTAGATGAATCCAAGCATGGCCCTGAAGACCGTCGCGTCCATGTCGTTTATTTGCACGACGGTGGAAGTGCTGCCCTCCTTCATGGGGCCGAAGAGCGAGGCCTTGAAGACTGTAGACCGGGCGGCAAGGACGCACCGGTGAGCTGCCAAGGTCTGGCCACCAACCTGGAACACCACGTCCGTGCCCTCCCCTGCAATGAGAATTGAGAAGGTCGGTGAAGTCTTTGCTCATGTGAGACGGCGGCACCTCGATGCAGGGAGAAGTCACGTCCTCCTCGGCGACCACAACGTCACACCGGATGGTGAAAGTTTCGCCTTTGAGGTGCCTGGATTTATCCAGGCATCCCTTCTGATGAACCTGTCGTTTCCCTGGAGGATGTAGCTTTGGAACTCTAATATTTTGCTACCATGGAGACGCACCGAGTCTGCTTCTCGGTCTCGCCGACGAAACTGAACTGCAACCGCGCCTTCACGGGTGCTGCTTCTGCAGTTGCAGACTCGCCGTCGGCGAGGCAAATACCAAGTGATATGAAGGCGTCATTGTCCCCGTTCTTGCCGCCAGGGTAGTAGAAGATGCACCAGCTATGGCCACCGACGATAAATTGATGGGATGTGTCGACAGAGTACGCGGGCGGTTTCGTGGTGTGAGAGTGGCGTTCGACGACAAGCAAATGGTAGCCGCTGGCAGCGCCGGCGTTGAATGTTGGCTGGTTGGTACGATTGCCCAGGAGCTTGCCGTCGGAGATGACAGATACACCGGCGAAGGACATGGTGAAACGATGGATTTGATGTGTGAATGATGAAGCTAGGTAAAAGAGGAAATTGCAGATTTCACCATGTTCATGTCATCTCGTTGCGAAAACCACCAATTTTTCAGAACGTTTGCACTCTCCACCAGGTTCACGTCTAATCCGTTGCAATTAAGTCTAAATGCCCCATTTTGGACCCTTGACAGCCAATTGACGGCTAGGTCCAACATGAATAAGCTGAACCGACTACTCCTTAATTATACTGTGATATCTATTTATTATATATACTAAAAGTATGAGTTAGCTAATAGAGCCACCACGTTAAGCCACATCATCATAATTAAATTTGACAGTACGATATAAATGTACGGTTATGATTAATGAAAGATACGTACCGGATTTGTATGATTAATGTCAATTAGATACGTAACCTTTTAATTACCTTTGTCCAACACGATTTGTCATGTCACTTTTTTTTTGAGAACTCATGTCACGTATTAGATCTAAAGTACTTGGTTAGGATTTAATGAATATTAGTAGTCACGTAGTAACATGTCTGACACGATAAAATATTGTCCGTTTAAAAACCCAGCTGGGACGAGCTACCTTGGCTGCCACGATATAGTAGAAAAAAATATAACGCACGTACCTTTGCATGACCGCACGAAACAGAACTAGCTGAACGTAATAGCTAGAAGAACCAAAAAAAAAACTAAACGTGGTGGCAAATGGTAGGATCTGAAAAAACACACAAACCATCGTATCCGTGTTCAGATTTAATATATACATAAAACGTTAGAACACATATTTTTTGCATATACGGATGTACGTGCTAGCAGCCAAAATACAATGATATGGGAGTTGAAAATTTGCACGATTGTAGATATCGACTTTTCATGCTAATTAACTAACAAACTATTTTAATCTTAATTAATAAAATGACAAGTATATTGACTTGTTTAAAATGTTGTCTGCAGTTGTGCATCTTATATAGCTGCACCATGTCACAATATTTTGTATGCCCAGAAAGTGTGACGTAGCTTGTACTATTTTTGATAGGTTGTTAGTGCTAAATTTTACCGTCAATGGTGTGTTTAGATTAGGTTGCAACATATTAGTAGTACACCTGGTGGAGAGTGCAAAAATGCTGCAAAGCTGGTGGTTTCCGCAACGAGATGGCATGAGCATGGTGGAATGTGCAATTCCCTCTAGGTAAAACGATGGAGTACTGTATTTCGCTGCACACGCAGTACATTATACTACTGAGTTGCGGCGCATCGATCATCGCGTTCATAGCTGTGAGCGTGGGCGTTTCAGTTTCTTCCGGCGCTGACCGCTGTTTTAAGCCTTTCACTCCCAAGGACGCGTGTGGTTTTCGAAGCGCCGCGGAGAAGAAGAAGTGGAGCGACAGGGCCATTATTCAAACACACCACGTCACGCTCCCTCCACATCGATCCAGACTTAGAGTCTTAGACGTGTGTTGGTAACGCATTATATGCATCGTGTGCCCTAGTACAATCATACTACATTACTGCCTTTTTATATCAATGCATGGTCACAAGGGAACAAGGCACCGAATCGGCACACACAAACCACATATAAACTATTTTAGCTGTACGTACGGAAATTGGTTGAATGTGGTCGACAAAAAGAAAGATATGATTCGTATTGGCGTTTCAGCAATACGCTGGTCTACTTGGTATTGCAGGAATGATATTGTCATTAACAGGAAAACAAATTTTCATGTCTTACAGATTATCAATATGGCGACTTACTGGATCCAGTTATGGGCTACCTTGTTTACTTCGGACCAGCAGTTGGTGGCACAAGAGTTTTTTTCCCGCTATACGTGGCAGCATACTAGTAGACTTTTGTAGTTTAAAACTATGTTGCTATTTCGTTGGTTGATTCATGTCTCAACTTTGTGTGATCGCTGAGATGTAATAAGTTGATACTTAAATATTATGATAATAAATGGCTGTGTGCATCACTCGATGCAGAGGCCGGGGCTTTACCCCACTTCTGAAAAACTTTAGGAATTCCGATAGACTATGACCCATTGAACGATTCCAGTCGAAGGAAACACACTAACTTACTGCAAGGACCAGCGATGAAAAGGGTTCACCACCCAAGAAAAATAACTGACGTTGTCGCGCCGTGAGGGGAGGGGGATATTTCTCGGAATATTTGTTGAACATGATGGTGGCATTTGGACTTGATCGAGCAGTCTTATTTCGCCGAATATAAGTCGTTTACCAAGTGGTAAAAGTGGTTAAAAACTGCATAAATTCGATGGCAACCCCTCGCTTCTCCACTCCCGGCTTCGCCCCTCACCAACGACAATGCGAAACCCTTCTCCAGATCGACATCGTACTCCAATCAACTATTTGTTACTATAATATTTATGGTACTGATCGTCAAAAAAGCTACTACTTCTTAGGCTTCTGTAGCATTGTAACGGCAATAATCATGTCCTTCATGGCAGGGGGAGAGTTCCTGCAGAGATGATCGAAGCCATCCGTGGCCAGGACAGCACTGAGGTTTGTCTGACAGCAGAGGAACTTGTTGCAGGCCTCCTTCAGCCCGTTGGAGCCATGCTGCTCAGCGAGGGCGAGCATTGTTGCCGCCGTGCCCACCTCAATGTGCTTCGCACAGCTTCTTCTCGCACATCGCCCTCAGGCGCCGGAGGCCGTACCTGTCCGCCACCACGAACAGGTGTTGGAACAGAACGCCATCCTCTAGTTCCTCTTCCTCAGTTGGCGCCGGAAGCGAGTCACCGTAGATGAACCCTAGCATCGCCTTGAAGATTGTGGGATGTATGTCATCTATCTGCACAACAGTCGATGTGCCCTCCTTCATGGGGCCGAAGAGCGCCGCCCTGAAGACTGCAGACCGGGCAGCGAGTACGCAGCGGTGGGCGGCAATGGTCTCGCCTCCGACCTGGAAGACGACGTCGGTTCCCTCGCCAGCAATGAGAAGGTCAGTGAAGTTTTGCTTCATCTCAGACGGTGGAACCACGATGCATGCAGAAATCACGTCCTCTTCGGCCACCAATACATCGCAGCGTATGGTGAAACTGTCGTCCTTCAAATGATTGGACGTCTGTAGGGCCTCCCTTTTCATGAACCTGTCGTGGTTCCCCTCTAGTGACCACTGATCAAACTCTAATATTGTGCTGTTTGCACGGATTCGTGCAGGGTCCTGCTTCTCGGTCTCGTCGACGAAACTGAATTCAAGCTGCGCCTTTACGGGCTTTGAAGTGATGTGGAAAAGACGAAGTGAGATGAAGCCGGCGTTATCTGGAACAGAGCCGTCGAAGAAGTACACAATGGACCAGCAATGGCCTCTCCCACGATGAAAGAGCGAGACCTAACATAGTTAGGCGGGTCTCTGGTGCGCGAGTGGCCTTCGACGACAAGCAAGTGGTACCCGATGGCGGCGCCAGCATTGATGGTCGGCCCGGTAGGAACCTCCAGGAGTTTGCCGTCGACAATGACGGATACACCAGCGAAGGCCATGATGGAGCTCGCCCACGGATCAACCCCACAAGAAAACTTCACTGATAACGGAACACACCTCGCAGGGTTTAAACCATTGATTCAAAGTTTTAACGCCTTGTAATTCTTTTCCTATTTTTTTTTCTCCAAACGACCCAGATTGGCCGGGTTCCACTATCAAAGATAACGGAACAACCACCATCGTCCCACCACCAAGCAAAACGCAAAAAAAGGTTCCTCCAAGGACCTCACTCACTAGAGTTTAAACGAAAACGAAAACTTCAGCGCACTAAGCAAAAGCCCAGCAGCAAGCTGCGCACAACTCCTAAGAGTTACAACTGCCATCGACGCTCAAAACAGGGGAGCCCGACTGCACAAAACAACACAGACAGTGGGAGAGAACACTGCCCACTTGCTTCCTCCAGCTTCTCAGGACTTCTTTTGCTTGTTTTAAAACTGGCATTACTTTCTTTTCCTTCTTGTGCTAAACTTGCCCAGCTCCATCTTGCTCGATCACCATCACATCTCTGCCATCTTCGTCCCCAGCTTCCTCCGTGGTTACACCAGCTTGGTCTTGTAGCAGCAGACGATCAGTGCCTCGCCTCACACTCTCCTGCTCCAGAGCAGTCTTCTGCAGCATATCAGCCCCTGAACACAGCATCTCTTTGTCCCTTTCATTATGAAGACCTGCCCAATGTTTAATGAACACACAAGCATAACAAATTAGATCAACTGGAGCATTGATCACCTTTTTTTCAAAACAAACTCGATTGCGTAGCTTCCAAATGGCCCAGCACATTCCTGCCAGAGCCGCAGTTCGAATATTACGGCTTGCTGATGTAACTTGTGGCATCCACCAGAAATATTGCAAAATAATCACGTGCCTAGACGATTAATGAGCTATTTTTATCTTAGGCTTATTTTTTGCCTGTACATAAATTATATAAAATCAATAAAAAAACAGCTAAACACGTACTGTTGTTCCCTCAAAATAATAATAATCAGGAATCCTACTATTACAAACTCATTCCTCGTCGGACAAGTATACTGCCTAGACTAATGAGCTATCTAGGAGACTAGGAATTGATCACCAAAAGACAAGGTAATGAGGTAACCTCTCTTGCCACGACGACGATGGGGTGAGCTCATGCCACCGCCACCATAATCTCGCCCCATCGACCTCCTCTCCCACCTCCGCAAGCAGATCTGGTGTCGCCTGTGCGCCCTCTTCCCTTTCCACTCATATCTAGAAGTCCGATCATGCTGCCTAGGGCCGCGGTGGTCACATTCTTGTCGGATGTGGCATGGTTCATTTTTTCTTAAGTTAGTGAGGTTTGCTTCATTGCTCCGCCCCTTGCAAAACTTGAGCTACTTAGGCCACTCCGACATGCCAAGGATCAAGTTTTTCATGCCAGGAGGGCAGCTCATGCATAGATGATCGAACCCTTTTGTGAACACAACCGCCTTCAGATTCACCGGACAACGGAGAAATTTGTAGCACGCCGCCTTCCACCAGTTGCAGTGGTGCTGCTCGCCGAGCGTCAGGATGGTTGTCACCGTGCCCAGTGCCTACAATGATGATATGCTCACCAAGCTTCTTCTCACACATCGCCTTCAGCCGCCCAAGGTCATACTTGTCCGCCGCCACGAGCATGTGCTGAAAAAGCACGCCGTCTTCCTCTGATGTCGGCTCAGACTGGGAGTCTCCATAGATGAGCCTGAGCAATGCCTTCAAAACACACGCGTCCATGTCATCTATATGTACAACTATCGTTGTGTTGCCCTTCTTTCATCGGGCCAAAGAGCAAGGCCTTGAAGACAGCAGTCTGGGCAGCGAGCACACATCGGTGAGCGGCAAACATCTCACCGCCGATCTGGAATGCGACATCTGTGTCTTTCCCGGATCGGAGAAGGTCGGTAAAGTTTTGCTTGATGTCTGACGGTGGCACCTCGATGGACGGAGAAGTCACGTCATCCTCGACGACAACGATATGTTACAGGACGGTGAAATTGTTGTTTTTCAAATGGTTGGACTTCAGTAGGTCATTCCTTTTCATGAACCTGTGATAGTCATGGCCGTATACCGACAAGCCATTGAATTCGAATACCATTCCGTTTGAACGGATACGTGATAGCTCCTGCTTCTTGGTCTCGTCGATGAAACTGAACTCAAACTGCACCTTTACCGTGTTGTGCCCTCTGTGCTAAGAAAAGGTGAAACGCAACCGTCCCGCCAAAGCCATCAGGGTAGTATTGGATGCACCATGTATGCTCGCCGACAGTGAAAGAGTTTGACGTTATGGGAAGACCGTAGAGCAGCGCTATGGTGCGTGAGTGACCTTGGACCATAAGCAAGTGGTACCGGGTGGGGGCTCCAGCGTCGAAGGCTGGCGTGGCAGAACCCTCCAAGAGTTCGACTTCGGCGATGACGGATACACCAGCGAAGGTCATGATGAACTAATCTGAAACTTTTTGGAGCTTGGCAATGGATGGTTCACGCACCAAAACCTGTGGCCAAGGAGGCGTGTGATGCCCTTTATTTTTTCTATACGTTAATCCGAAATATGGCTCGTGCCTCGTGGCCATACTCATATACACACACACTCTTGAACCAGACTACCTCCACGTGCATACGTTGCCAACTAAATTAACTCAGCTAACTAACCTGAGGTTAGATGGTTAGCAGAGTGTTTGTATTCTCAGCCCACCAGAGTTCAAATCCCAGCTTTGACATCTGCGTCTGCGTTTGTACCGTATCTCTAAAAAAAAGTAAATTAACTCAATCCTCAATCCGCATCGGACAAGTACTTCTTTGACTATCTAGGATTCGGCATCCATAACATGGCAATTAACATAAGCAAAGACTGCCTCAAGTCTGCGACCCACACTCATCTATAGTTAAACTACATATTGTTTCAAACACAACAAACTGCAAACATTTGGGCCTAGTTGTGAGTTATTGCGGGCGCCAGACATTTAGTGAATGTCATGCCGCGAGAGTAGTACCTAGTATCTTGAACATTTACTTTATTGTAATATCCTCGGCAAAGCTTTTGCCCCACGTTTCAAATAAACAGACTGCAAATGATCAACCTAACCAGGATGTCCTGTCCCACATGGAAAATATATAGAGAACCACATATAATCATGTCAAAGAGAAAAAAAACCCATTCCATTCATTAAACATCATTGTGTGATCATTTGGAAAACTTTATGCCGCGAGAGTAGTACCTTCATTTCAGATGGCGGCTCTTCGATGGACAGAGAAGTCACGTCATCCTCAACAACAACGACATCACACCGGACTGTGAAACTGTTGTTTCTCAAATGGTTGGACTTCAGTAGGGCATCCCTTTTCATGAACCTATGATAGCCACATATTGTCAAGCCGTACGCGCATGCTCCAGCTTCTCGGTCTCGTCGATGAAACTAAACTCGAACTGCACCTTCACCGTGTCCTTCCCTCTGTGGTCAAGAAAAAGTGAGACACAACCGTCCCGCCAAAAGCTGTCATGCTAGTACTGGATGCGCCATGAATGCCCTCCGATGGTGAAAGAGTTGGACGTTATGGGAAGACTGCGGAGCGGCGCTACGATGCGTGAGTGGCCTTGGACCACAAGCAAGTGTTACCCGCTGGCGTCTCCGGCGTTAAAGGCCGGCGTGGCAGAACCCTCCAGGAGCTCGCCGTCGGCGATGATGGATACACCAGCGAAGGCCATGATGAAATAATATGTGACATGTTGGAGCTTGCCCACAGATGGCTCACACACGAAAACATGTGGTGCCCTCTATTTCTTTGTCTACGTTACGAATTATAAGGCCTATGGTCATACGTACTCATACACACACCACGTTTGCACCGGAGTCCTCGTCAAACAGGATTGTCAACCTTACATCGAAAGACTCTTGGACTTCTAAACCGGCCTAGAGTCTAGTACTACCTCCACGTGCATACGTTGCAAACTAAACTAACTCAATCCTCAATCCGCATCGGGCAAGTACTACCATTACTAACGAACTATCTAGGATTCGACATTTATAACATGGCAATTAACAGAAGCAAAGACTGCCACAAGTCCTGCGACCCACACGCCTCAATAGCTAAATTATGGATTATTTCCAACACAACAAACTGTAAGCATTTGAGCCCAGTTGTGGGTTATAGTGGGTGCCAAACATTTGGGTAACTTCATGCCGCGAGAGTAATACCTTCATTCTTAAACTTTACTTTCTTGTGATGTCCTCTCTTAATTAATATAATATATTAAGGGGAAGGAAATGGCGGTCTATCCACGCTCGCGATCTGGACCGTTGGATCGCGATCCGACAGTCTGGATTGCTCGGTTACTGTTGATGAACAGTTATGAATCGTACCGATCGCGATCTGGGCCGTCCGATCGTTGATCCGACGGTCCCAACGCCACCCGCGCGTCCGTTTTACACAAATCTCCCTCGCAATCCGGCAAATAGCTCCGCAGCCCAGAGATTTACGAGGGGAAGGACCTATCCACGAATAGTAACAAACTTGAGGGCCTTTTTGCAAAATCATCCTCACAGGCCCTCCCTCCCTCCTCTCTCGCGCGCGGCGCCGGACGTCGCCGCGGCCGCCGCCCCGCCGCTCCTCTCCTCACCGCACGCATCGAAGCGCACGGCGAGGTGCGCCGTCGCATGGTCTACCTCCTCGCCGACAGCCGCGAGCCGGGACGCCGTGAGCTCGCCGGGATCGCCACCACGAGCTCGTCGGGATCGCTGCCGCCGTCCTCGAAGTCCTCCGCCGCATGCGAGCGCCGCCACCGCCGCAACGACGACCAAGAATCGGCGGCGCCACCGCTCCTGGGCACCCCGCGCCGAGGCTCATCTGATGCGCAAACCCGCGCGTCCTGGGTCGCCCTCGCGCGGCTCCGGGGAGGTCGGCAGCGCCGCGGCGGCTCCGCACCTTGCTGACGTCGTTGCGTCGTCAGGCGGGATTGGGCTGGGTAGCTGGGCTGCTCGCGGGCGGGGCCGGCCGCTCTGCGGCTGGCTGGCCTTTTTCTTTTTTTTTTCTTTTTTTTACCAAAAACTTTTGTAACTTTTGAGATACAACTTCAAATTAATTCAGACCAAATTCAAAAAAATTGTAAAAAATATAACAACCATTTCAAATACTTTGGGACATTTTCCAAATTATTTCAAACCTTAAATTTTCAAAATAATATATAAAAGCTCATTTTCACACCTTCACGCCGTTTTGGAAAAAATGAATTTCGTAGTTTGCTATCGAAAAAAAATTAAAATAGAACAGTCTTCAAACAATTTGAAACAATTCATAAATATTATTCTACGGTATTTGAATAATTTTCAAAAACTACCAAATGCTACAAAATTAGTTGCTTCAAAGTTCAAATATATCCATCGATATATCGAAATGACCACAAGTTTAAATAGTAGCTATTTACGGCATACGATCGAATTTCACATTTGGATGCTTCAAACATTTAAATGTCTTCCAAATCTGATCATTTTATAGATGTAAAAGAAGCCCGAATCTGCCAAAACATTCCAATTTGAACAAATTGCGAAATCTGAACCCTTTTGCCAGTAAGCTTTTTTAAAATTACTACAGTTTTCAATCCTAAAAATATTCTTCAATACATCCACTTTCAAATTTAAATTAATGGTCAAATTGGTTAATATTTGTACATAACCATAGTATACTTCCTCCGAATATGGTGCTAAATAAGAAAATTATAGCAAAATTAAACCAGATTTAATCCATTCGATTTGGAAAACATATTTCGTAGATTCATCAATATTGTTCTATGGTATTCGAATAATTTTTAGAAACTACTAAATGCTACAAATTCAGTGACTTCCGATATATCCAGCAACATATCAAAATGACCGCAAATTTAATTACTAACTATTTACGGCATGCGATCAAATTTCAAATATGGATACTTGAAATATTTAAATACCTTCCAGATATGATTTTCTTTAATTACAACAATTTTGAAGCCTAAAAATATTCTTGCGTACGTCCATTTTCAAATTCAAATTAACGCTCAAATTGGTTAATATTTATAGATAACCATAATATACTTCCTTCCAATATGGTGCTAAATAAGAAAAGTATAGCACAATTAAACCAAGTTTGACCATTTCGATTTGGCAAACATATTTGGAACCAATATAACTTAAAATTAGATACATATTTCGAGAAATCTGAATCTGCAAAACCTTCCAATTTGAACAAATTTCGATATCTGAAGCCTTTTCAAAGTAAGCTTTTTTTTAGTTACAACAGTTTTGAACCCTAAAAATATTCTTGAACGCGTCCACTTTCAAATTTAGATTCGTGCTCAAATTGGTTAATATTTGTAAGTAGTCATAATATACTTCCTCTGAATATGGTGCTAGATAAGAAAATTGTAGCAAAATAAAACCAGATTTGGTCATTTCGATTTGGCAAACATGTTTGAAAGCAATATAACTTAAAACTCTCTAATTATGTAGTTCCATTCAAATTAATGCTTGATTAGATACATATTTCGACATAATGCGAACTCATTTTCTCTAATTACGTATTGATTTCAAATTGAATTTCAGCTAGGTACAGTATACGAATTAGGACTACCACCTTTCCCTGCAGTACATACAACGCAACTAAAGAAATTAACAGATTATCAAAAAAAATCTCTTCACGCCGAATTCAACTAGTTAATATAATGTGGCGAAGCTTTTGCCCCATATTTGAAATAAAAATAAACTGACCGTAAGTGATCAACCTAACAAGGATGTCCTATCCCACACAGAAAATATATAGAGAACCACATATAAGGATATAATTATGTCAAAGAGAAAACGCACCCCATTCCATTCATGAAACATCATTGTGCGATCGTTATCAAATATTAAGTGGCATTTAAAGAAAGTGTCGCCTTATGCAAACATGGCAGTTCTCAATCGACTGAAATTGTGTAGTTGCATCGCCGATTCATGGAAGATAACAAAATAGTCTTACAGAGAGCCATGGCATATATAGTTGCGTTATGAACTACTTAGGCGCCTGCATGATGGACATCATCAAATCCTTCATGACCGGGGGGCAACTCCTGCAAAGATGGTCAAAGCCCTCTGTCCCAAAAACCGCCTTCATGTTCGCCGGACAGTGGAGGAACTCGTAGCAGGCTTCCTTCAGGCTGTGGCACTGATGCTGTTCGGCCAGCGCTAGGATGGCCATTGCCGTGCTCACGCTGATGTCCTCACACAGCTTGTTCTCGCACATGGCCTTCAGCCGCACTAGGCCGTACATGTCCGATGCCACGAGCAGGTGCATGAAAAGTAGGCCATCGTCCTCGACCGGCGCTGGCACGCAGTCGCCGTAGAGGAACCCTAGCATCGCCTTGAAGACAGTCGCGTCCATGTCGTCTATCTGCACCACGGTGGAAGCGCTGCCCTCCTTCATGGGGCCGAAGAGCAACGCCTTGAAGACGGCAGACCGGGCGGCTAACACACTGCGGTGGGCTGCAATGGTCTCGCCGCCGACCTGGAAGACAACATCTGTGCCCTCGCCGGCCAGGAGAAGGTCGGTGAAGTTCTGATTCATCTCGGACGGCGGCACCTCGATGCAGTGAGAAGTCACGCCCTCCGCGACGACCGTGACATTGCAGCGGATGGTAAAACTGTCGTCCCTGAAATGCACGGACTTCTCCAGAGCCTCCCTTGCAACGAATCTGGTGTAGCCGTCTGCCAGCACGAAGCCACGAAACACGCGTTTTCTTCCGCTTGCTCGGATACGTGGTTGCTCCTGCTTCTCGGTCTCGTCCACGAAACTGAACTCGAACTGTGCCTTGACGGGCTTTACCGGGACGTCCTTGAGGCGAAGATAAAGTGACGCGAAACCGTGGTCGGTCGACCATCGGCCGTTGGGGTAGTATTGGATGCACCATGGATGCCCTCCGACGGTGAAAGAATGAGACGTTATGGGAATGGGAAGACCGTTGAGCGACGATACGATGGTGCGTGAGTGACCTTGGACGACAAGCAAGTGGTAACCGCTGGCGGCGCTGGCGCTGAAGGCCGGCGTGGTATAGCCATTGAGGCGATGCCCGTGGGAGATGACGGATACACCCGCGAAGGCCATGACGGAGTAATTAATCTTGATCCGATGAATCTGTTCGGGGATAACAAATCAGCCAGGGGAACGTTCGGCTGTGGCGGCTTATATATGCGTGGGAACGCCTTTAGCTAGTTTGGAGGAGATCTCTTTGGCCGCGTACTACAGACCTTACCCTGCACGGGTAGACAGACGTAAGAGGACGGGAAGGATACGGATGCATTGCAGCAAGGCCCACACGGCGGTGACATAAACACGGCTGATATATCGCTTCCCTTATCCTACAGATTAACACAGCCCTTGCGTGTACATATAGACGTCCATAACCATACATCTATTTTAGATGCAATTTAAAATTATTATAGCATTTGAAAATCATGTTAGTATATGGTTTCTGAATGTCAGTCTGGCAGCTCATAGTCGACTTAACTTCATCAATGCCCAAATAATTGATAGATAATTTTTGCCTTCTCCTGTCAGCAGACGCAACGTGTTATTCATGAAAGTCTGAATGTTCATTTCAATACCACTAGCCACAAAGTCCATGTCGATCTGTGACAAAAAGTTACTTTTAGTACAAGATGTTGCTACTCATTACACTATTTTTTCGGCATATTTTTTACTTCCATGTTTTCTTCATTTTCTAATACAAGTTTTTCTTGCATGTTTTGACTGTAATCCCTTTTTCATTTTCTTCCCGCCAACACTTAATGTTCAAGTTCTACACTTTAAGAGAGAAAAATAGTGTATGCGCAGAAAGAGAAGTATGACCGTTACTTCTATGTACAATATTTATATTGAAATCATTATTTTGCGAAAACAAATTTACATTAAACTTTTTTACTTCATATTAACCTCTATTAAATTCAATGGTATGTCATATTGCTAATATGTGATCTTAATCGATATGCCTAGGAAAATTAGCGTAATTAATATAAAGTTACAGTGTAATTAAGCTATATATTTTTCATAAAAAATAAGAAATATATTCGTGTTTGTTAGTTTTGGATATTTTATTTTATATTTGTTAGAGTGCATTTGACGGACCTAAGTATTACAAAACCAAAATGATCACCTTACACCATAAGTTGATTTTATCCTAGTAAGGTATTATAGCTCTTTAGTTTACCTCAACATTTATAGAATACATATATATCTACATAAGATATACTCGTCTATGGTATATGAATCGATCAGAAGTAATACAATGCCCTCAAGGGTAGAGATTATGAAGTTTAGATATATCTAGTTAACATTTTTTAAATAATAATAAGTGCAAATGTCACTTTTTCCCCAAATTTGCCCTTGTTCTCTCATGCTGGTGATATTTACATTAATAAGCTGGAGATATTATATACTAAAAGCAGATGGTGAATTTTGGATGTAATCTAGTTGAATTTTGGATGCAAATGCCACTTTTTTTTTCCAAATTTGCCCTTGTTCTCTCATCCTTTTTCTCTTTTCGGCTCCGTCAAAGTTTGTTGGAGCGGCTCTTCGAGGATTGTGATGTGGTCTTTAACGAGTTATGTAAAGTACTAGCTAGGGTCTTCCTTCTCAACATCATGGCGCCTATAATCCAGACATACTAACAAGGACCATGTTTGTATATTGTCATTTATATCATGATGTTTTATTGCAACTAGAAAATGTGTATATGCAAACAATAAAATAATACCGAGACGAGATTTTATTGCTTCACTTAGCTCAAACAGTCAAACTTTACATACTATACTTTTTACTACAAAGTAGTATCACTATACAAATAGTTGTCTTAATTTTCAGTTATTTACGGATGCAGAGTGCGCATGATATGAAAATTTTGTTTGTGCTAATTAGAATTCATGCGTACCTATTCAAGTATTTTATAGGTAGCACTCAACTAGCCGTCATGTCTCGTCGCCATGGACATTGTGATCCCATAAGCTCGAGTAATGTCAGCCCTTATATGATCTCAAACGATTTGGATAGCTTCCGAGAAATTAAAGAAATTGATGCATGCGTGCACAAAACGAGCTAATGGATACATTTGGAATAGTCGGTAGCTGCTACCGGACGGATGGTACGTAGCTAATAATTTGGAAGACGACGACAATCCATTCGTGCGCATATAATTGCACCCGATGGCTCGATCGTTGGATAGATCTGAGAGAAGTTAGGCATTGGTGGTGTGCTGGAGCCTGGAGTAGTAGCGCATTTAACTATAATAGGCTGTCATGCCAGTGGCTTGAGCTGTTAGAACTTTTTAATATGGCTCTTCTACTAATAGGTAGCTTAATTAACCATTCAACAGCCGAAGGTTGAGTGTGATCAGCATGTGTTACATACGCAGAGCATGACAATGGCGATGGATGGAACACTGGACATTTGGAATCTCTCGATCGTGTGTCGTGTGTATGAGGGACAAAGGACATAATCTCACGCTCGCACGCAGGGATCCCGATTGACGCGGAGGTCTCATCTCATCGATCTCGAGATGAGTCACAACTCACCAGCCTCTTCTCCGGTTGGCAAAAGATACTCGTAACCGCATGTGCAAGCTCCTTGCCAGACGCAAGCTGTTATGGTCGTCACAGCGCAGGCATCTAGTGCATGCATGTCCAAGTCTTCAGTTATGAAACGGCACCTATAACTCATTGGAAGGTTGAGGAATATGACAACATGGCAACACTGTATGCCACTCCACATCCGATTGATGGCCTTCGCCTTGAGATTTGATCATTTGACTTGTTCGCGCCGCCACCGAGCTGTCCTCGCGGATCATGTCCCCCGCTATCCCACAGCTGCATCGATCTGGCCAACCACATGTGCAATGCAACTACCACTTGCCAACTAGCTTCTCTTCTCCTTGCATATATACAAGCTCCACCTTTTCCACACCATCTCATCTTACACATCTAGCACCAAGAAGAAGAAGAAACCAATATCCAAGGACAATGGCTCCCAGCTTTGGTCGCTCGACCTCTTTCCCTCTAATAACTCCGGAGCTGAATCAAGAACTTGGTCAATGCTTATCATGCTGCCATCCACGGTTTTGCAGGCGATCAGGCAGGTGGTACTGAGCAAGCAACCAAGAACAAAAAAAAATTGATTTTTGGTTCAGCCTCCTCCAAATATAGGAGGCTACTGTAGAATTTAAGACCAAACGATCTAGAATTTGATTTTCACCTAAAACCTAAAGAAGACAATGCATTTGTGCACAAACAAACCAAATAAATCTAGCGTGGTTAGCTGCCACCACACCAATCGTATGGTACCTCGGTCGACAAGAGTTGGACGCCGACGACAACCCATTCGTGCAACATGGATCATGCCAAATGAATACAACTACCCGGTGGATAGACATAATCAAAAATAGAGAGTATGCCAGGTGTTAGAGTTGGTAACTTGTTTTGTAGCATCACTATTAGAACCCTCGTAGTTGTGTACACCAGCTAGCTAGCTTAATCAGCCATTCAACAGCCGAAGGTTCAGTTGGAATCTCTCATGTCTCCCAACTTGAAACTCAAAAGGGACAAAATCGCGCGCACGCACGGATTCGATCTCATCTCGATCTCGCCTCGATGTCATTGGGAATATGTCCAACTGTATGCGTGTCATTGCACATGCACGCACGCACCATCCAAGGCCGTTTGCGTCGAGGTCTGACTTGAGGCCTCCTCCAAGCTGTGCTCGCGGATCATGTCCCCCCACTTCTTCTGGCCACACGTGCAACCATCGGTTGTTGAGCACCCTGCCAAGCTGCCATATTCGTACCTTCTACTACCATATATACCAGCTCGGAGCTCATCTCCTACATCATCTCATCTCTCACACACATCTACAAGCAGCAACAAACACAAGAAGAAGAAACCAAGCTCAAGATCCATCCAAATGGCTCCCAGCTTTGGTCGTTCCATCTCTTTCCCTTTGACGCCGGGGAGGTCTTCATCCAAGCCCCGCCACGTCCGCTCCGTCAGCCTGCCGGCCTGCACTACCTCCTCCCACCCGCTCCTCGCCAAGCTCAACACCCACATCATCGCCGTCCGCTCATGCACCAACTCCTCCTCCCACGCCGCCAGCCTCGCCCAAATCCACGCCCTCCACTCCTCCATCGCTGACCTCCTCCTCCTCCCAGAGCCGCAAAACACGCTTTGCGGCGGAGTTGCCGCAGAACGCCTCCTCGATTTCTTCCTCCTCCTCGCCGACGCGCACCAGGGCTTCCAAGAGTCCCTCGTCGAGCTCAAGCACGCCATCGCCGAGTCATGTGCCGCGCTAAGAAGAGGGAACACCGCCAGGCACGCCTCCGCCACCAGATCCCAGCACAAGGCCGAGAAGGACCTCGCTCGCCTCGCTGCCACCGTCTCGTCCAAAAGCATGCGCCTGAACCTTGTTGCCACCCGGGGCGAAGACGCTGAGATGGCGGCCGCTCTCATGGAGGCGGCCGCCGCCAGCGCCGCGGCTTCCGCGGCCGTGTTCTCCGCCGCAGGGCTCATGTCATCAACGGCATCGTCTTGCAAGAAGACCACGGTGTTCGGTTCTTTTGCCAGGAAGGCTGCCGTGCCGGAGATGGCCGAGGTGGCCGTGGAGCGGCTCCTTGCGGTGGAGCAGTGCCTTGACGAGTGTGACGGCGTCTGCGACAAGGTGTTCAGGAGCATTGTGCAGACCAGGGTTTCATTGCTCAACATTATGACGCCCACAATCTAGAGATGCTTACAAAATTTAGTTACTTTGGGCTTGTATAGATCTAGTAGTACAGCAGCACATACTATGTACATATATACAGAGAATACATCAATACAGAGAAGAGGATTTCGCTACATGCATATATACAGAGTGTTCATACATGATAAACTGAATTTCCTTTCGTTATTATAAAGTATGGAAGGACAAGGTGTCTTAATTTGAGTTATGAACGGGTGTAGGTTGCACTTTAATATTTTCCGCTAATGCGAAAAATATGTATAAACCTGTTCGCCGATGATAACACGTTCTAACTATAGTGATGAACATGCTGCTCAAATTTCCCTTCCATTTCTTATGAACATAATTTGGTACCCAGTATCCAATAATTCCAACTAGTTTGACTAAACAAAAATATTTTCATCTCGAATCACAAAGCCAATAAACCAAAGAAGGCCATATTTCGATGAACATGTACTTACTGATTTCATTGCCAACCGCACATACAACATCTTAATAGATAAATCTCTATGATATTGTGTAGCAATCACAGGCAGCAGAGGTTGGGGACATGAACTAGCTGGTTTCCAAATCTATCCAATCTAACTCCTAATTTACATGCGTCCACCATACGGTACTTCGTACGGTCGTATTAAACAGCTTAATCGCACACTCAAACACAAAAATTTACTCCAAGGCGAGCAAAAATACATCGCCTATCTTTTGACCATGTCGTTGATTTATTTCACCTTGATTGACTTCGGAATTGCTGGTAATCAACGCTGACAAAGGGAACATTTCGAATCTTAACTCCAAAAGTCAGTCTATCTCTAGTCTTACTAGGTTGATCTACGGTCAACGTACCTATCCACCCTGATCTATCCACCCTGAATCCCTGATCTTGGGGTGGACATAAAAACGAAGTAATAACCTGTATCAAGTGTGTTGTTAGGACCCGAAAAAATATGTACTTAATGCACACAAATATTAACTTCACATAGCAAAAAAAAAAATACAGAAAGGAAAGTTTTGGGTTGTGTGTATGTCTGTAGTTTGCTCGATTATATACATATATGCTTTCCTCATTTTAAATTCAGATATTTACATACACATGTTTTGGGTAAAGTAAACATGGAATCTCGTGCATACCATTCATGAATGTTCAAGTAGCTTAAAACTTGCCATTAATTTGTGAATTTCTTGCTAATATTGTATCGACCATATGTAATGTGTGCTGAACATTGTGCTGAGTAAGTAGAGTATTCGTAGAAACCAAGCTGTATCGGCCATGGATAATCCTTCTTCGCTGTCAAATTTAGGTTACTTTTGGACTAAAATTTAGCAATTTATACTTGTATCATTCTTCAAACGAAAAATAAATAAATACTTAAAATGTGCAACTTAGTTAAAAAATCTCAAAATCAACTTAGACCAAGAAGAGTATAAGAGATCATCTATATTTTGACTATGATGTCGATCTGTTTCACTTAATTGACTAGGGAATTGCAGCTAGGTATTCAACACTATCAAAGGGGGCACTAGGAATCTTAACAGCAAAGCATGCCAAACTAACAGTTCTAGTCTTGCTAGTTTGATTACCAGTTCCACCTAGCCTAGCCTGATCTAGGCACATGCAGACAGAAACACGGTTTTCTGACACTAATTAAACTGTATCAATTGTGTTTTTTTGTCACAGCCACAAAAACATGCATGTACATGTTATTTGCGCACAAATGGTTAACTCTACCTATAAACAGAGATCAAATAAAGAGAGCAAAATATTATTTTGCCCATGTTATACAAGTTTTAGAGTATTTGGTAATTTTAAGAACCGTCCATCCTCTCAGATCTCACGGTGGAAAAATTGTAGCTACCTGAAACTACTGGGAAAAAACTACCTAAAACTACTTGAAACTACCAGAATTATATTATTTTTAATCTGATATTAAAAGGGTATTTAGGTATTTTTTCTAATATGGCCGTCGTTTTACTTTGCTTTGTTGCTGCTGGTTGGCTTGCTGTGCGCGGCCATGTGCTGGTACTACGTACAGGGCGCCGAGCCAAGCACGACGCGCGACGGCAGCGGTCGGGAGGCAGGGCCGGCGAGCCACGCACGAGCGGTAGGCTGCAGGCGGCGGCAACAGCCGTAGAGGCAAGGCCGGCAAGGCGCACGACGGCAGCACCGCAAAGGTCGGGCCGACGAGCCATGCACGAGCGGCAGGCCACGGCAACCGGGTAAAACCGTGGAACCTCGTCCGCGCCGTAGACAGGGACGGCATAGAGCTCGTCGATGCGCTCATGTCGACGTTATGGTGCTCCGTCTCCGACGCCACGTCTCGGACGCGTGCGGTCGTGCTTCTCGTGGACGTGACGACGGCCATGGCGCCGAGCAGGGCGGCGTCGCTCCCAGAGCAGCTGTCCGCCGAGACTGTGCGGCTGCTAAGCGACGAAGACGGTGGTGCCTTGGCCGCGACGACCTCAGCGGCAGCGACCAAGGCGGTGATGTGTGTTCTCGCCGGGCTGATGTCGCACTGGCTGAACCAGTTTAAGGCCGCGTAGGCCGGTGCTGGTAGACGTGTTGCTCATCCAGCGGCGGCGCCGGTGCACGGTCCGGCATCGACCAGGGGGCGCGGTGGACGGCGGCCAAGTCGCGCATCGTGACACGCACGCGAACGCCGGACGAGGTACGCGTGGCGCGCGGACGACGGTGCAGCACACGCGGAGGGAGGTGAGCCTGCTCGGCCTGCTGCCCAAGCCGGGGACGGAAAGGAGGAGCCGCAGCCTCCAGCTTCAGCGATCACCATGACCTCCGTGTGCAGCTAGTGCAACGGGAGCTACACGGTGAAGCTTGATCGATCGATGGCTACCAAAGGAGCAGTGCCTGCTTGAGGAGGGCGCCGTGCTAAGGAGCTCTGCTACGGTGCTTGGACGGCCGACATTATTTAGAGTGGATAAGGTCAAATCTAACGGTTGAAATATTTTAGGTGGAGAACTACCGAAAACTACCCGTGGTAGTTTTCTAAGCACCGTAACATAGCTCTGTTAGAAAAAATATGTTACGCCTACCTATAAGCAGTACGTACAACAAGTTTCTGAATTTATATTCGATTATAACTATAAGAATGTTTCCAGAGTAAAAGAGAACAAATTGCGACTATGTAAACTGAGATCTTATGCAAAATTAATCATTCACCAGCATGGTTGCTGAGTGCTACCGAGTTTATTCTCGGACACTCGGCAAACACCAATCTAAGGCGAGCCTGAGGAAAACCAGTCGAGGACTTGTTAAAGGCGCGAGCTCCGACTTCTTGCCGTGCACCCACATTATTTTGCCGAGTGTACTCACTCCGTCGCACTCGGCAAATGCATCTTTGCCGAGTGTCAAAAAAATTGACTCGACAAAGCTGTTTTTCCGAATATATATGGTTGTCAAGTGTCGTTTGCCGAGTGTTTTTTGCACATTCGAGGTCCCCGGCTCTTGGTGAAGTTGCCGATTCCAATATATAATGGGTGGAGATTGTACTGTTTTGTATTAATCCTTGTATCTAGCAAGTTACTCCTCCACCATGTATTACAGTTCTGCAGCGTCAAAGCGAGTTTAGAACTGTAATGATGAACACTGTTATAATATTCCTAGTCTCCATAGAATAGTATTTAGAACTTAACTAATTCTAACTATTTGAGTGAAAAATTATTGCTATAAAGCAATGTTGGGGATATCGCTTATCGGTAACTTATCGGTCGACACAAGATAAGGGGTAAATCGGCCGATTTATGGCATATCGGACGGTTTATCGGCATATCGGCTGACTTATCGGTCAATTTATCTTATCGATCAGACACCGATAAGAAATAAATCGGCCGATTAATCGGCATATCGGAAGATATCTTGAACAGTGTTGTAAAGTAAGGAAGACAAAAAACAAAGACTAACATAATTAGATTAACATGTACTTGTTTGTATCAATTAACATGTATGATCTATTCTGGCCAAAATCTCCACGCTATTATGAAAACATCAGAAAAAATATGGCAGATCACATTTATGGCGCGATTTGTGGTATATGATTCTTTTGGTTACTAGCAAAATGAGAAAACAAAATCAACCAAAATGTGGCATCTTATTCTTTTGGTTGCTGCTAGGACACCATGTGTCGGGCTGCCGCAGCAAGAAAGTGCGCCTGGTGGAGCCTCACATCCAGGGTTACCTAAAGGAAGCCGATCACCTATCTCCTATGATCCAATTTATTGGTTAAATATTTACTTTGCAGGGGATTTTTTCCGCATTCGTTTGTGTTGCACCTATTTATATTACAATTGGTCGTTTAGATAGACTCATTTATATTAAACTTTTTAGTTTATCTAAAACTATTTGCACTAAATGCATTTCATGTTACATAGGTTGTCTTAATTACTACTAGGAAAAATGCCTGTACGTTGCACCGGGAGAGAAAATTCCATGTAGTGTACTGTACTCACACTTGGCTTCCTCAAGTTTTTCTTACCCCACATATAAACATAATTATCGCGTGGAACACGTGATTAGCTACCTCAAACCAACAAAACACATATAAACATAATTCATGAGCATTGCAAGAATAGACACATAATATCACAAAAAAACTGATTGTACTTTGTTTAATTGAAATGTAATTCGTTAAAAAATATACCAATAAGCTTACATGGGATGAACAAACTGTCCCCTTTTATCCCTTTGGGGACGACGAACACATTGTTTGGGGACGGTCGGGAGAGGCTGAATACATCAACAGTATGATCGTCAAAAACTCTGAAGGAAGCTGTGATCTCTGTCCTGCTCTCAAAACAGTTAACCGTATTACACTGCATTGCACAAATTTAACCTGGCCGGGTCTGGGAATCGGGCTGAACATTTTCTGAATACTCTAGTGAATGTTTTTCTTTCCTTCCCGCCGACCTGATTGTAAATCTTGTCATCCCTGTGCATTAGAGCATAGGTTGCATTTAGAAGTGTAACAAAAAAGATATTAGTCTCAGGCTTTAAAATTAAAATGCTGGGAATTGCATTCAGAAGGAAAAATACTACGGCCAAATAAGTAACCGCCTCTAGCCCAATACCTTTACCGAAACCTGGAAACACATGTATCAGAATCTATTATATAATTAAAACACAAGACAATGGATGGCTCAGATTTAACCTAGATTGAACGACCTTAAGGAACGGTTCAGATTTAAAAAAGAACGCTTCCAAGTATGACCTACGTTGTTAAACACGTTCGAAGAAGGACACGTAACAATTTTAAAACGTACACGGCAAGTTTAGAAGGACACCCAACAATCGGTGTTGGATACCCTAAAAGGCAACACGTGTTGGAAAGGAATAAAGAGCCATATCGGCAATAACGGCGACGGCAATCCTGAGGAGGCGACGGATCGTCCCGACTCCCGAGAGATCCAGGCGGCGACCAGTAGTGTAGCTGAGAAGCAAAAGACGGCGTCGCGCCGCCCGTCAACCGACGCCAGACACGAGGGATGAAGCATGCATGTCCATCACCGACGTGCTAGAGCATGCAGGCAATCTAGAAGACGAATGAGGGATGAGCGAGCTGCGATCAGATTCATCGATATGGTATGAATTTTTTTCCCAGGCCGGCCGGCAAAGGGGATGTCTCCAACAACCATGACGGCAGCTTTTTTACAGGACCATCCACGACTGATTTGATAGGTAGAAAACTATTCATAGACCTTGCAAGCTTGGACACCTCCTTCCGTCTATCATATCTACTCAGTTTTTCTTTTTGCAGTCTCATTACGTATGTTGGCCTCCTGGAACAACACAAGGTCTTGGGGATCACCATAACCAAGCTCATCAACTGTAATCATCGCCGGCACGCGCATGCCCCTCGCGCCGCCAAGCCAAAGCCGTAAAAGTTTTGTTACCCAGCGTCCGCGGTGACTCTCGACTCTCAGAAGTGAATGCGCTCCTGCACTTTGAAGGCTAAACAGAACAAGGAAGCGATACAGTTGGAAATTAGGCCCTCGACAGAGGAAGAGCTGACATGCATGGTGTCAGATCCGGCAGGCCAGCTGAATCAGAGGCGTCCGGTGCGTTGAGAGTGTCGTGTAGTATTGCTATGGTCAAGGTCTAATCGGTTTTTTAGTGTGTCGTTTCTTCAGAAAATAACTTAGCTGTTACTGGAGCTCTTCATTGCTCTGATATACCCTGACAATAGAGTTTTGTGAATATTAATAGGCAGCCAATGATTCTTTGATTGTACCCTTGCAGGGCACTATAATTACCTGCAAGGAGCAAAATCGTGTGTTGCTGTACCTCGCTCTTAAGGGCAGCATTGATGGAAACTCAAGGTTGAACTTCTCTCAGCTCCACATCAGGTAACAGCTAATGTCTCCACACTTAAGAATAGATCAACGAGTACATGTTATCCAAATCAACGAGCTTTTACTGTACTGTCTGCATTGGAATATACAACCTCAAGCCGTGTCTGGCGTTCAGTTAGGGGCAGCAAATAAGATTAGTTCAGATTCATAAGCCGGCAGCCACCACCATCGATGTTAGTCTGCAGCACTGCAAATGTAGCAGCTTGCACCAGCTCATGGATTGGTAGTACGTACATCTTTAGCAAGAATGGATTCAATATGAGCTGGTAAGGTGTCTGCATCCATGCAAGGACCAGATGGAGAGCAGAGAACTCAAATAAAGTTTCTTACTGCAAGGTGTAATGGTGAGTAGCACAACAATCAGCGTCCAAAAGATTCGTCGAAGGTAATAATTTTTCACGATTAAGCTATCTCAGTAGTTCACACAATATGGGGCTGAAGTTGAAGACTTCGATCACATGGTAGAGCAAAGCCTAGGTGCATCATAATTTATAACTGGTATTTCAAACGTGGATAGCTGTAGACCCTAGATGTGTTAAAATAATGTACTGTTATTTATTTGGTAAACTAATTTTGAACGGGTCATAGGGCACAATAAGACATTTTTAGTGCACATATAACATTCTCTGCTATTTTTAAAAATAACTGCACTAATGATGCCATTTAATTTCATAAATATCGTATCTTTACTTATCTTTCCTTCGTACGTTGCAGAGAAAAATCATTTACTTGCAGCTGGCTCAGTGAATCCTACTATCGACTTTTGTTTTGACAGAGAGCATAACATCTCTGTTACTTCCTTTTGCAACCGCAGAACTTTAACTAAAGTATACTACCTCAGCTTCAAAAAAAGGTTAGTCCTTCAGTCATATTAATCACTATGTTTGTTTATTTATTTATTGAGTCTTCCTTTTCCCTAGAGTTAGACCCGTGTCGATATGGTTTTGCGGAATATATGAAAAAATAATTACAGTACAATCTTACAGACGGAGATGAGGTAGATTTTACATCTTTGTTTTCATTTGTCTTCTCGAAACAATAGCTTATCGAATGTGGATCTTTATTTACACAGCTAATGGTATTGAGTTCTCCCATAAGCACGTGAAAGGATCAAGGGGGAGGAAGTATTGAGTCTTCCTTTTCCCTATAAGCACGTGAAACATGGTATTGAGTCTTCCTTTTCCCTAGAGTTAGACCCGTGTCGATATGGTTTTGCGGAATATATGAAAAAATAATTACAGTACAATCTTACAGACGGAGATGAGGTAGATTTTACATCTTTGTTTTCATTTGTCTTCTCGAAACAATAGCTTATCGAATGTGGATCTTTATTTACACAGCTAATGGTATTGAGTTCTCCCATAAGCACGTGAAAGGATCAAGGGGGAGGAAGTATTGAGAAAAATTGTAAGAAAGTAATCAGAAGAAGTGCACTATTATACAGAAAATGGTAAGGGTTTATAAAGCTTATATCTAAACAAAAGAAGTCCAGGCCTTCCTAATAAGTGTGTACATAATCATATCATATATTTTTTAAACATTCTTTTTTGAGCTTTAGGGATGTACATAATTTAAGGGTGAAGAAATTATAGTCAAATAGGGGAGGTAAAGGTTTGCGTAAATTGTTTTCAGAGGAAAAACATTAATTGTAGACAAAAGGGTTCAGACTTATGATGGCAGGTAATGTGCCGGACTAATAGTATAAAATATATGCTATGTTTTACTTTGGATTCATGATAATAGAACTTGATTAATGCACAAGACAATATAATAGCAGTTTCAGGGACACCAATAAAAAAGTTTTATATATTGGTTGGTGAATTTAATCATCCATCCATAACGATTTTTTAACCTCGGAATAATTTACCCGTTCGATGAAAGGAATTTTCATTCGATCGTTTTATGTATTTCTATCATAATAATAAATGAAATTGGAAATAACATCTAGAGATATTATAATTCAGATTACTGATCAAGGACCATATACAGTCCGTAGGTGATGTCCATCATGTATCCATGTCAGGTACATAACAGATATAAGCCTAGGTCAAGGGCCACTTTCCGACCGAGACGCAGCCCTATTTGTCTTGGTTTGGTACGTCAGCCAGTTAACACTCCTGTCCGTAGATCATCAGGTTTCAATCTTGCCTCATGCATACACCATGCGGACAACCAATATAGATCAGTCAAGTATGATTTGCCTCATGCACATAGCCGGACTGATTATTTGCTAAAGGAATCCTGCACGAGTGGAACATCAATCGATGGAGGGAAGCAAATCTTGAACATAGCCAGCAGGTAACGTCTAGCCCTCTGTTGCACGCCTACGTAGCACATACATGAGGCCAGCTCTCAATCGATTAATACATATTTTGCACATCTATGACTCTCGCATACTGTCCGGCAAGATTTGAACATGATTTTTTTTTTAAATCCACCACTTATGCCATTAAATTAATGGTATAGTCAATTGCTTCATAGGAGGACTTTGAAGTCTAAACAATGAAGGTATTCAGTTCTGCATTTTTTTGGATGTACATATGTTTTATCATGTACATTGAATCGTGGAAGCAGTTGGAAGCTCACCAAACTTACTATCATACAACATTCTTATACAATAAAATTTTACTTAAATACAGTATCAAGATTAAAATTATACATTAGATATCAATACTTTTGTTATATCAATGCTAGCCGCGCAATTGCGCGGGCCACCCAGCTAGTTTTTAAAGTAATCCCAGGTTAATGATTGGCCAACTACCTCAAACAATCTTTCTTTGTCGACGATTTTGTATAAAGTTAGTATAATTTAATTTTCTTGAAAATAAAAGTGAGTATAAAGTTATTTTGTTGATGAACAAAGCTAGAAGCCTGAAAATGGCATACCTATTCAAGCAAAAGCTGAATGGATCGGAAGGATTGTCCACATAAGCCACATGGTCCATGCCCTCACCTGGCTCCATCACAGCATGCTGGTTCTCCAGAGAAGCATCAGGCTCGCCACCCTCGCCGTCCACCGGTAGGGATCCAAAGTCAGTGCAGCTGACATTCGCGTAAGAAGACATCTGGCCGCTCGTCACCGCGTTGCTACGCGCAGTGGAGCATGACTTGTCGCTCCCAACGCTCGCGGCGGACGGTGATGGGCTCAACACCGGGCTTGACGGCTGCGAGATGTCCCTCCGCGCCGCCGTTTGCTCCTCCAGCCAGCGCTTAAAGCAGTAATTGCAGACCCTGATCCGTTCGCCGTCCTCCCGCGCGGCGTCCCCCGGCGTGCGCGGCACAGAGTTGGCCGTGCAGCGGGCGCAGAACACGCGGCCACAGTGGCGGCAGTGGTGGCGCCGATTCAGTATGGTGAACTGCGTATCGCGGTCGTAGCACACCCGACAACTCTGGTCGGGCATCCCGCATCCAGAAATCCTGGACCCAAATTTGCAACTGAATCCGTAGACACACACAGGCAGAACACAGGCAGCACATGCGGACAGAGCATCTGTTGCTGAATCTGACGTTACCGCTCGGTGGTGGTACTGCGGGTAGGAGGAGACGCCGGGGACGTGTCTTGGGAAGGTCGATGCACCAGCGGAGCTCGTCAAGATCCAGTTCGAGGAGCTCTTGGTCGGCGAGCTCGGGGAGCAAACCACACTATCTCGTGGCCGTGATTGGAAATTCGAGGATGGGAAGAGGCCTCTCCTCGACGACGAGCGGTGGCGGGTGGCCTATCGCGCGGGAAGGTGCAGGAGAGCACCGCTGAGAGAGCTCATCTCGCAGACGTACGATCTCGCAATCCTCGGCCGGAGCTGCCATGGGAAACGGTTTCCCCACCGCTTCCTTGGTCACCCCGATTCGATTCGGTTCGATTTGTAGAAGCGTGCGGGGTGGTAGGAGCAGGGATTGGTTCACCATCCTGTGACGCACCACATGGCCATCCTGGTCTAGGGAGCGGCGGTTTCCACCTCCTTCGGTGCAGGGGTGGTGGCGGTGGAGGAGGTCCCCGCGGCCTGGCCCTTGGCGCCGTCGGCGCCGATATCCTCCCATCCGCTACGCAACTTGGATGAGCTGAGGAACGACAACATCGCACCGTGAAATCTTTTTTTTCCTACTCGAAACGTTATGTGACTTATGGGTGGCAGTGGTGGGTAATTTATATGAACTTTAGGGGTATTTTCAACGACGTACGAGAAGAAGTTTTAATGCTTTTATTATTAGGTATAGATATCTAGTAAAAGTAGCAGAACTGATATGTGGTTTGTTGTAATATATATATATTTGCAAAAAATGTTTAAATATATGTTCTAGTTTAGTTTGAGTTATTGTAGTAAATCTTTAGTAACAATGCATTTCATCTAAACTTAACAAACCCAAAATTATCAAACTATTGCAAATCCATTTATCCCCGGCAAGTGATTGTAGTTCTTCTATTTTCTTCAAAATCACTAGAATGTGTAACTATCTACATAAATCGGTGGATTGCTTCAGGTGTATAAATCTAGCAAACAATTTACAGTAGCTTCCGCGGTAGAGACTATGTAGTTGGATAAACTGAAATTGTAATAAGTGTAAACTTAACACTTTTTTTTGCGAGGAAACCGTATAATCAACGAAGAACAGCCATCACAGACAGGCACCCAAGGAAAATGGAAATTACAAACCAGTCCTTCATCTGCAACTCGATGCCGCCGGCGTGGAGCAGGACGTGCCGGAGACGCGCCGCCGCTGCACCTTCCTTCAAGCCATGGATCCGAAGGTGTCCCCTAGCGGACGGGAAGCCGCCGAACCTCGAACTCCGAGAAGCCTCCACCTAGCTCCAGCTGCAACATCGCCGCCGTTCTTCGTCGTTGTCGGCTTCAAGGTCAACCCCGACTCGCCGCCACGCGAGATCCGGGAAGGGGAAGACAAGCCCAGCAGATCCACAGATCCGAGGGCTCGCCGAGGCGAGGCGCGCCACCGCGGACCTCCGAGGAGCTCCACCACCGAAGGGGACGCGCACCTGCACCAAAAACACCGCCGGCGACCCAACCCTCTCCATGGCGCCGCCGACAGCAAACCCTACAACTCCTACACTATGTACACTCGTGGATCTGGGATCCCCCGCCCTCCCGCCGCCGGAGCGGCCGGCGGAGGACGAGGGATCCGGCGAAGCGACGAGGGGAGGTGGATTTGCGGGGGGGGGGGAGAAAAATCGCCCTCTCTGTGCTACAGTGGCGGGAGAGGAAGACGTCCAGGCTCGTCTATTTTCATTCTAAGTTTTCCACAGTTTCGATTGATCTTGTCAATATACTAAGTTTAATATGGCTAAGTATTTCAATGGAAGAATCAAGAGCTCTGCGTAAGAATGTTTCCCGGGTAAAAGAGAATAAACTGTGACTATCTAAACAGGGATCTTACACAAAATTAGTCATTCACCCGCATGGTTGATTTGTGCCACCAAGTTTATTTATCAGACACTCTCGACAAATAACAATCCAAGGCGAACCTGAGGAAAAACGCTCGGGGACTTGTCAAAGTCGTGAGGCGCTCCAGCTTCTTGCCGTGCACACACTTAACGCACTTCTCCGTCGCACGCGGCAAATGCATCTTTGCCGAGCGTCAGAAAAAATAGACTCGAGGAAGTTGTTTAGCCGAATATATGGTTGTGAAGTGTCGTTTGCGAGTGTTTTTGCACTTTCGAGGGTCCCCGGCACTTGGGGAAGTTGCCGATTCCCATATATAGTGGGTGGAGATTGTACTGTTTTGTATTAATCCTTTTTAACCGGTACCACCATGTAATACAGCTTCGCACCGTCAAAGCGAGGTTTTTTCTCTAAAATTTACAACTAAGGAGCGCAGCATCAATTGCCATTTATACAAACTAATCCATGAGTGAAGAGGACACATGTCATATCCGTGGATCTACAGACCGGGTCTTACACAGCTAATCAACATTGTTAAACTCGACATTTGGAATCTAAACAGCAAATTAGAACAGTACGTGTACGACTAACCCCTTGACCTGGTAGTTGGTAAAAGTTAACTAGTAAATTTATGGAAGTGATTAAGTCTGGGCATGTACTTGCCAAGTTATTCTGTTCCAGGCTCTCTTCATCTACGACACAAGTGGATAGGTTTAACAGATCACATTTAAGCTTGGATGGATGAATCGGTTGAGTTGTCACTGCCATGAGATATGCACATATTGCACACGCAGGTCTATACGTAGCACAAAGCATGCTGGCATGTCCTGTCGCCGTGGACATTGTGATCAGAAGCTCGAGTGATGTTAGCGCTGATCTGATCTGGAGGACACAGGCTGTTCATGTATGGAGCAGACAAACAAAATACATCGAGTAGGTGAGGTACCTCGGTGTCCATGGCTTGTAAGCTTCCTCATCTTCCCTAGGTCAATCCCTGCGCGAGTGTACCCATAGTTGCTTTGGCAGAGAGATTCGCTCGTGCTGATTATTATAGCTAGGGGTCGTCGTCCCGTCGTCCAGCGGACCGGTCACCGGCAGCACCGCGACATCCGTAGCTGGCATGCACGGTGCCTGCCAGCAGCGCAGAATCTCCTGCCCCTACGTCGTCTTCCCCAAAGTCTTCTCTCCTATCTACAGTACTCACCAGATGCATTGGTAAGGGATACTCACGGTTCATGTCCTCTTGTGCGGATTGCGCGTCCAAGGTTCATCTGCAATTCAACATCCTTGGTCATTCATATGTAAGTTCATACACCGAGTCGGCAGGATTTATAAGTTTGTATGTTACTACTTCAGAATGCCGCATTGTCTATATGTGATGAATATCTATCATAATAGCTATCTAACAACTATTCAGGCCAGTTAACAGCTTCAATATCAATCCCCACGAAACAACGCCGTGGTCATAGCAATGGCTGCGTCGTCTCCCTCCTCGTCCAAGAAGAAGCTGCCACTGCGGAGCAGCAACAAGCCGGCCGCCGGCGATGTGGAGAAAGACCACGCGACCGCTCTGGCGAAGCTGCTGGAGCTGGAGCAGTGCGTGGGCGAGCTGGAGAGCGAGAGCGAGAAGGTGTTCAGGAGCCTACTGCGCACCAGTGTCTCCCTGCTCAACATTCACACGCCAGCAATTTAAGCATAATAAACCACAAATACAATTTGGAAAGATTATTAGATTATTATTCATTCAATTAGATTATAATCAATAACTGGAGCGAAATAGAGACTCCTGCGACAAGAGAGAATGTGTACTCATCTCTCAGGGTCTGCAATAAGAATTGGGTGTTTTTTGGCAAAGATTATTTGGACATGTATTGCGTCTTCGATCTGTTTCATGTACACGATTATAATTGCGAAAGCTTGAATTATTTCTCGAAGTTTCAGCGCTGTGTATATATTGCAGTTGGAGGATTGGATTGGAAAAGGATTTGCAGCTCGCATGGAGCTAGAAACGATTTATATTGATGAACGAATTTGGCTACTCGCATTCCTAAGAAGCCCACGAAAATGGCCAGAAATAATTGAAAATGACTAGTTTTGACGACGTCGGGAAATTCGTGTATCGGGGTCACGGGCAATTGAAATCGGTCAGGCTCCGAAAACAGTGGGTTATAGCCCACGAAAATGGCCAGAAATTGCTGAAAATGACGAGTTTTGAAGACGTTTTGAAATTCGTGTATCGGGGTCATGGGCCGTTGAACTCGGTACCGGACCCAAAAACAGTGGGTTATAGCCCACGAAAATGGCCAGAAATGGCCGACAATGACGAGTTTTGACAGCGTCTTGAAATTCAGTTATCGGGGTCACGGACCGTTGAAATCGGTCCCGGACCCCAAAACAGTGGGTTATAGCCCACGAAAATGGCCAGAAATGGGTGAAAATGACGAGTTTTGACGACGCCGGGAAATTCGTGTATCGGGGTCAGGGTCTCTGAAATCGGTACTGGACCCCAAAACAGTGGGTTATAGCCCACGGAAAAGGCCAGAAATGGCCGAAAATGACGAGTTTTGACGACGCCGACAAATTCATGTATTGGGGTCACGGGCCACTTAAATCGGTCCTATACCTGAAAACAGTGGGTTATAGCCCACGAAAATGGCCAGAAATGGCTGAAAATGATGAGTTTAGACAACGTCGGGAAATTCGTGTATCGGGGTCATGGGTCACTGAAATCTGTCCTGGATCACAAAACTGTGGGTTATAGCCCACGAAAATGACCGACAGTTTTTACAACGTCTTGAAATTCGTGTATCGCGGTCACGAGCAGTTGAAATCGGTCCGAACCCCAAAATTGTGGGTTATAGCCACAAAAATGGCCAGAAATGGCCTAAAATGACAAGTTTTGACGACGTCGAGAAATTCGTGTATTGGGGTCACGGACCATTGAAATCGATCTAGGACCCCGAAAACAGTAGGTTATAGCGCACGAAAAATGGCCAGAAACTATTGAAAATGACGAGTTTTGAAGACGTTTTGAAATTCGTGTATCGGGGTCATGGGCCGTTGAACTCGGTACCGGACCCAAAAACAGTGGGTTATAGCCCACGAAAATGGCCAGAAATGGCCGACAATGATGAGTTTTGACAGCATCTTGAAATTCAGTTATCGGGGTCACGGACCGTTGAAATCGGTCCCGGACCCCAAAACAGTGGGTTATAACCCACGAAAATGGCCAGAAATGGGTGAAAATGACGAGTTTTGACGACGCCGGGAAATTCGTGTATCGGGGTCACGGGTCTCTGAAATCGGTACTGGACCCCAAAACAGTGGTTTATAGCCCACGAAAAAGGCCAGAAATGGCCAAAAATGACGAGTTTTGACGACGCCGACAAATTCATGTATTGGGGTCACGGGCCACTGAAATCGGTCCTATACCTAAAAACAGTGGGTTATAGCCCACGAAAATGGCCAGAAATGGCTGAAAATGATGAGTTTAGACAACGTCGGGAAATTCGTGTATCGGGGTCATGGGTCACTGAAATCTGTCCTGGATCACAAAACTGTGGGTTATATAGCCCACGAAAATGACCGACAGTTTTGACAACGTCTTGAAATTCGTGTATCGCGGTCACGAGCAGTTGAAATCGGTCCGAACCCCAAAATTGTGGGTTATAGCCACAAAAATGGCCAGAAATGGCCTAAAATGACAAGTTTTGACGACGTCGAGAAATTCGTGTATTGGGGTCACGGACCATTGAAATCGATCTAGGACCCCGAAAACGGTAGGTTGTAGCGCACGAAAAATGGCCAGTAACTACTGAAAATGACGAGTTTTGACGACGTCTTGAAATTCGCGTATCTGGTCACGGGCCACTGAAATCTGTCCTGGATCACAAAACAGTGGGTTATAGCCCACGAAAATGGCCGACAATGACGAGTTTTGACAATGTCTTGAAATTCGTGTATCGGGGTCACCAGTCGTTGAAATCGGTCCCGGAACCCAAAACTGTGGGTTATAGCCCACGAAAATGGTCAGAAATGGCCTAACATGAAAAGTTTTGACAACGTCGAGAAATTCGTGCTTTGGGGTCACGGGCCACTGAAATCGCTCCTTTGCTTAATTAGATAGTTATTATATACTACCAGCGTTCCGTAAAATAAGGCGCGTGAATTTTGTCAGAACTCAAACTATCTGAATTTAAACCATTAATCATACTGTCTGAGATAATTATCAAAAATTATAATACTAAGAAACTATATTCAATAATGTATCTAATAAGACTGAATTGACATTGTAGATTGATAGTTTTTCTGTGAATTTAATCAAATTTTATATGGCTTGACTTGTGGAAAAAAGATTATACGCATTATTTTACGGAATGAAGCGAGTATGATCTTGCGAGAGAGGGGCGGCACAGACCGAGGGACACATGATTTCCACATTGTGTATGTACCTAGGTACCGTATGTATAACGTACTAGATAATTAACCTATAATAGTTTGTTCCGATTTACTCCCATTGTCCCTGAATTTAGTGAACCTGTGTAACACAGAACCAAGTAATTACCAGGGAAGAGGCCACTCGGTTGCGGGTAAAACTTTCAGCCCAAGCAGATATCAGATTTGAGGGGCCAAGAAAGGCCCGACCAAGGTAATTTTGTGCCTTTATTCAACAGCATTTGCGAAATTTAGACTAAAGGGAGCAAGTCGGCCATTATATGCCCTCCAAATCTTGTTTGTATCAAAAGAGAATTAATTTTATTGTCACTCTTCAGCATGATGATGGGAAGGGGTGTGACGATATTGATGTTGTTAAGGAGGAAATTCAGAACTTCTGTTCGAACCTTGACATATCAGATGGAACACCAAATATTTATGGACTTTTAAGAGCATCTTCACCGGCGCGCCCCATAGAGCGTCCGGCAAAGTTGCCGGACAGGCTCTTTTGGGCGCGCCGGCAGCAGTTGGCGCCTATTGGGAGCGGCGCGCCCCACCGGTCGCTCCTAATAGACCGACCCCACAAATTAAAATTCGAATAGCCAGGTTCAGCGATCACACCCAAACGCATCGCCAGGTTCGGTGATCACACCCAAAAGCATCGCCAGGTCCGGCGAAAATATTACAGAACGTCGATGAAGTGAATCAGTCGATCGTCACACCGGCTCGAGGACTGACTCCTCCTGCGTCTTCCCAGCCAGGCCGCAGCGGCTGCGTCGGAAGAAGTCCTGGTCGTCGTAGGCTCCCCCCCCCCCCCCCCCGTGGCGTCCATCGGCATGGTGGTCGTAGGCTCCTCCGTCGTGCCCATCCGCGTCGGCTCCGGCGGAAGGACCCCCATCTCACGCAGGATGCGCTGCTGGCTGATCTGTAACCAAGCTCTCACCTCCGGCGTGTACGTGGAGACGTCGGCGGTCAAGATCTTGAAGTCCTCCTTCATCTTCCGGGTGACAGATTGCGACGCCTCGGACATGACCTGCAACCTTGCCGTGTCGGCTTGCATGACCGCCGCTTGGGCCTTCTCCTTCTCGAGCCTGATCTTCTCCTTCTCGAGGGCGACCTTCTCGTCGTGCTTGCTCATCAATGACGACCAACTCTCGGCGAAGGTGCTTGCATTTTTCTTCGACATGGTGGTGACATCGGCGAGGCACTTGTCGATGGACGCTTGCACGGCCGCCGCATTCCCCTTCTCGTTCTTGGCCTTCTTCTGGCCAACAGGGCGGCCCTCGGACGCTGGCATCGCCGGTCGTTGGGCCCTCACGCGCCCTGGCCGTTGTTGAGGTCGATCCGCGTCCTCTCCCACTTCTTGTTCGACTGTAGCTTGACGAAACAATGCATGAACTTGAAGGACTTGTGATCATTGTTCTCACAGAACAACACCTCAGCGTCGGTGATCATGTCCTTCACCGTCTTGTCGCTTGCTTTCCGGTTTTGAATTTGCTCGAGGTCGCCGTGGAACTTGTTGCATTCGGCTTGGATCACCTGCCACCGATGCGACATTGCATTCCAATTGCGATCCATGGGCACCTTCGCATACTCGCCGTACCACATCGTCTCATGGAATTAGGTTTCGATCCTCTTCCAATACCGTCTGTAGGTTTGGTTGGCGCCAACGATGGAGTCGTTGGTGATTAGCTTCCATGCGTCGCAAAGGCACTCGTCCTCCTTCGTCTTCCAGCGTTTCCCTTTGGTACCCTTCTTCTTCATCTTCGTTCCCGCGGCGTCGGCGAGGTCGGCTTCGTCATCCTCATAGCCACCGTCCGTTTACTCGCCGCCGTCCTCCAAATCATCTTTCTCCTCTTCGTTGTCATCCTCGTCCTCACCGTGGCCCTCCTCCTCCTCACCCGCGCCATTGTCGGCGCCCGCCTGGGTTCCATCTCGGATAAATGTAACCCATCAGTTCGGAACCACCTATCTATTGTAATAAAAAACACGCAGGTCGGTTTCATGCAATGCACACATCGATCTAGGGGTAAAAGATGGCAATTTCGTACCATGTGGTGGTCGCCGTCGTTTGGCATTTGGTCGAACATGTGGGTGTCGTCGCCGTCCCCGCTGGTGCCGTCCTCGCGAAAGAGGCATTGCCGGCCGGTAACATCGTCGCGATGACGACGCCGGCTTCTCTGCAGCAAGGGCGAGTCGGCCGCAACATGGTTGAGATCGATGGGGATGCCGACAGTCGGTGAGTCGGAGCGGCTGCCACTATCAAAGAAGGCCGAGCTCCGAACATGAGATGGCGGGGTGGCGTCATTGACAGCGTAGTACGCTGCGTCCGACGGCGAGGCGGCACCGGTGGTGGTGCTCCCCTGAGTTGCGCCTCCGCCTCCGGTGTACGCCATCTACAGCAGACGGATCCGATCAAGATCCTTCTGTCGAGCCGACGCAACGACGCGGCGCCCTCGCATGTCGTCGGTCGCCGCTTGACGACGCGCCTTCTCGGCCTCTCAGGCTGCATCAGACATATCCGGCGTCCGCGCGCGAGATTTGTGCGGGGCGACGTAGCCGCTAGCAGCACCACTGCGAGCGGTGCCCCCGCGAGCAGCACCTCGCTTCCCTCCTCCGGCGCGTCCGGTGCCGCGGTTCCATTTGATCGGTGACATCGCCGATGGACGTAGATTGTTGGGAGAGGCGGGAAAGTGGAGGGCGAGGGGAGACAAATGGAGGGAGAATGAAAGTGGCGGGAGGGAGGGGAATGTGATAGCGAGTCTCGCTGGCGCGCCTGGCCCGTCGGTCAGATTTGGACGAGGCGCGCGTTGCCGCGGTTGCTGGCGTGCCCGGTTGCGTCCCTAGAAGCTGGGCGCGAAGCGGGGTTGCCGGACGTTCTATTGGGACGTGCCGGTAACTTTTTTCGTATTGGGCACGCCGGTGCACGGGTTTTGGGTGCCGGCGCGCCCAAAACTTTTATTGGGAGCGGAGTTAGGCGGGCCGATGGAGATGCTCTAATCTTGTAGAAGAGAAGATTGTGCAAGAGGGTCCAGACCGGCAGACATACTTCAATAAACAAATCCAAAACTACGGGGGTGTCTTCTCCACAGGAGAAAAATAAGGACAAAATTACAAACCTGCCAACACCTGCCTATGATGCCATCAACGTCTCCAATATTTTCACTGGGCGCTGTCCACAGCACCTGTAAGGACAGAAGAAAAGAGACATGCTCAGGCTAGGCCCAGTAGAAATTTAAAAACAAATCAAGCAAACAAGCTGTACATAAAAGGCACGAATTAGAGAAGTTTGATTAACAGGCTAAGAATAGGATCTAGGCAGAAAATTTGCACAAAACTAGTAGAATTTGCGTTAGCAATTAGCATACAAACGAGGCAAGCTAAAGTTTCACCTCTCCCAACAAATATGAAACCTTGTCTAATACTAACTTTTAATGAGAAAGTTGCATGCGTGGAGGATAATACAAAAATGTGAAGGCGAAGCATACTGAAGTGGAGAGATTATCTCACCTGTGGAATAAAAGCCAGTGTAGGGTAAGACAGTTGCACGGACATCAGCCTCGAACACTTTCTTGTACATCATCGACTTGAGCTGGACAGCAAAGACACCAATTCTCGTCCATATGAAAAACAAATCGTCATCCTCAACGATGCCAAGTATCCTGGCCGGCCGCCCACTACTGGCCAGATGATTATTTACCAGTGGCGCCGATGAAACTTTCAGTGGAAGTAATGCATCCAACTGAATGGTCCTGCACAGACAGCACCCATTTCATAACACCCTGATCATCTGTCTCTCGTGCCCAAAGGCGCAGGTTGAACTTTGTCAAGGCAGCAAGGCCTAGCCCGCCCTTCTCTGCCTTCATGATATGGACATTCCTTCTGAATACAGAATGCGTTTTTGGTGGGCACTTAATATGGTATAATCTAGACGTGCCCGATTCGTAGGCAAGGATGTACTTTGACTTGAGCGCCCAGTATAAGATGTTATCAACAAGGGTGCTAGGCCTGAGAACTTGCCTGTGGCAAGATGGTTAGGTGGGTGGTTGTACCCCCAGCCCACCAGAGTTCAAACCCCAGGTTTGACGCTGGTGTTTCTCATTTAAGGCGGAATATTCTTCAGTGGGAGGCGACGTTCCCGTCGACAGCGAGGCGCCCGTGGTGACTTCGTCAATCTCAAGACTCGACCCGCCGGCTCAGTCTCTCGGAGGTGCTCATAGGGGTAGGGTGTGCGTGCGTGCGTTCATAGGGGTGAGTGTGTGCGCGTGTATATGAGCGCTTGCGTTGTACTGTGTTTCGCAAAAAAAAAAAAAGGGTGCTAGGCCTTGAATCAACCTCAGATGGTGTTGGCAAAGACACCACAGAGTGCCAACTGCCACTCTCTGATGAGTGGAGGCGTAGGCATATCGTGTGCAGGTGAATACCCACACTATGAGGAAAGGGCAAGAGTGGCAGTCACCATTGTCCCTGTGGCCGGCTGCGCAGAGCACTGCCGCATGGCTCTCAGGAACGACGCCATAATTGAAACGACTGTCCGCATCGGGGTTAACTGGCACTTCTTTCATGTTGCCTGTCATTGGATTCCACACTTGGAGCTGGTTCCAACTTGAGTCGACAAGAAGGACAAGGCTATGGCGGCAGCTAAGGACATACCAACAGGAGTCTGGTAGGGAGAAAGCTGTTGTTGCAACGGAATTACGAGGGTTCCCAAAGGGGATAAAACGGTGGATGCTAGTGGAGTTGCTGAAGACGCCAAGCACAAATTGGCGGTTTTTGATGAGGTAGTGCCATCGCTTGCAGACGAGGGAAGTCCGGATCAGGCAGGCCGGATGTGCTGAGAGGGCGCGAAAGATCTCGACGAGGACATCATCTGGCAGCTCGCTCAGTGAGGTGAGGAAACACATGAACCTTTAATCTCTGGCTCAACAGATCCTCCAAACTTCAAATTTACACAGAGCGTTGGCATTTGTAATAACAAGTTAGCAGATCTAAGACCTATACTGAAACACAAAATAGATATTCTAATCCAATTTTATTCAATTTGGGATAATCACATCCGGTAAGTTGTGTGCAGGGCTGCAGGCTGCAGAGCATATCTTGCTGGTCTCAATACGGAATTACAGATCAGTAATACATTCTTAGAACCGTACCAACTCCTAATAAGAATCTATTTCACCCAAATCGCGCTGCCTAAGGAAGATGAAATTTGGCAAAAAACAATCGATCAAAACCCCGGACCCAAAATTCATAGCTTGATGAAAACAACCTCATACCTCGAAACTCAATGACCAAAGACTGCGGACGGGGTGAGACAGCACGAACGGCGATGGTGGCGTCGCGCGTGAGATGATGGGGGCGTTGGATTTGTTAGATATGTTTGTATCGGCCTCCTGTGCCTAGCTAGTCGTATCCCATCCTGACTACTGATCGGTTTGTAATCTGTATGTCTCTCCACACGCTAGAAGCGATGTTCAAACCATCGTATCGTCTTGCTTCACAGGATTGCGAGTAAAAGTGAATAGGTTTAGGGTTTCCGTGGGGCAATGCCTCTCCACGTCTTCCTTTATATATGATCAGCATAATACAAGTTACATACGAATACATACGTGTACATGACACGCTAGACCTATTTTAACACTCCTCCTCAATCTGAACTTCTAGCATCTGTCGGGTGGCTGGTTTGGTAAACACATCAGCCAGCTGATCATCGGAAGAAATGAACCTGACCTCAAGGGCTCCAGAAGCAACGCGCTCGCGCACAAAATGGAAATCGATCTCAATGTGCTTCGTGCGTGCGTGGAAAACTGGGTTAGCAGTCAGGTATGTGGCTCCTAAATTATCACACCATAAAACTGGGACACGCTGCTGTGCAACACCAAGCTCCTTGAGTAGTGATCCTACCCAGATGGCCTCAGCAGCTCCGTTGGCCAACGCTTTGTACTCGGCCTCGGTACTGGATCTCGAAACTGTCGGCTGTTTCTTCGAACTCCACGAAATAAGGTTTGGGCCAACAAAGATAGCAAAACCTCCTGTGGATCGGCGATCATCAGGGCACCCTGCCCAATCCGCATCAGTGAAAATACTAATACTGGTGGATGCAGCCTTCCGAAGACTCAGACCTGTACGCAGTGTTCCTTTGACATAGCGCAGAATGCGCTTAACTGCTTCCCAATGAACATCCGTGGGCTGCGAGAGGAACTGGCACACCTTGTTCACCGCAAACGAAATATCTGGGCGAGTGAGCGTCAAATACTGCAGTCCACCAACAACACTGCGATACCGAAACGAATCAGCAGGACTAAGAGGACTCCCAGACACTCGTGCAAGGCGATCCGTTGTAGACAACGGTGTGGAAGTGGGCTTGCAATTCTCCATACTCACACGGTGCAAAAGATCCAAAGCATACTTCCGTTGAGTCAGTGTCATCCCCCCTGAATTGTAGGACGCTTCCAAGCCAAGAAAGTACTCCAGCGGTCCAAGGTCCTTGATAGGAAAACTGGCAGCAAGGGACCGAACAAGACCATCAACAGCACCTTGAGTAGAACCCGCAATGACGATATCATCCACATAGACAAGCATATAGATCTGAACATCATGCTGGGAGAAGAAAAACAGGGACGTGTCGGCCTTGGAGGAGACAAAACCCAACTCAAGGAGACGTGCACTAAGCCGAGCATACCATGCACGAGGAGACTGTTTGAGACCATAGAGAGCCCGCTGCAACTTGCACACATAAGAGGGATTCCGAGCATCCTCGAAACCGGGCGGCTGCTGCATATAAACATCCTCAGTCAGGAAACCATGAAGGAAAGCATTGCTGACATCAATCTGCCGAAGACTCCATCCTCTGGATACTGCAAGGGACAGAACGAGACGAACGGTGGCAGGCTTAACAACCGGACTGAAAGTGTCACCATAATCAATGCCATGCTGCTGAGTGAAACCACGGGCGACAAGACGAGCCTTATACTTATCAACAGAACCATCTGGACGATGCTTGGTCTTGAAGATCCATTTACTCCCCACAATGTTAACACCTGGCGGACGAGGCACAAGAACCCATGTCTTGGTGTGATGAAGGGCAGCGAGCTCATCAGTCATCGCTGCACGCCAGGCAGTCTCTCGAAGAGCATCGTGATGAGTGACAGGTGTCGCATGGAACGCACGACGGCGAGGGTCATAGCGCACAGTTCCATCAGTGATCTTCTTCTCACGCCATGTATTATCACGAGTACGCGTGACCATCGTGTGTCCAGGCGCAGCTGGAGGCGTCGCGGTCGAGGAAGTACCCTCGACAGAAGGCGACGCGAGCTGAGAAGCCGGGGACGGCGAGGCATCGCTAGCGGACGGAGAAGAGCAGGCCGAGCCGGGCGATGGGCCTGGCGTACCAGCAGGCGATGGGCCGGCGAGGCAGCCGGCGATGGGCTGGGCGAGCCGGCGAGCCAGCCGAAGGAGAGCCAGGCGCGGGAGACGTGCATGGGCCATGCACGTCGATCACCGGCGGGAGGCGGACGTCGATCGCAGGTGGGTGAGGAGCATCACGCGCGACATGAGGAACCTGCACGGTAGGTAAACTGCCTGAAGCAGGCGAATTAGTAGACAAATAGGACAGGTCATATTTACGCATATTGTCACCCGTAGCCGGTTCATCGGAAGGGAACGAAAGCGCATCAGCTAGGGTGGAGACATCAACGGTAACACCGGGTGTGGAGTAGGGGAACACAGACTCATCGAAAACAACATCACGAGAGATATAGATCCTTCCCGTGGAGCGATCTAAGCACTTGTATCCCTTATGCATGGGGCTATACCCTAAAAACACACACATGGTGGAACGGAACGCAAGCTTATGGGCATTATACTTGCGCAAACTCGGCCAGCACGCACAGCCAAACGTGCGGAGGAAGGTGTAGTCGGGTGTCACCTTGAGAAGGCGATACATGGGTGTATCCTGTTGAATAACAGGTGTAGGCATGCGATTAATGAGGTAACACGCTGCAAGGAAAGCCTCATCCCAAAAACGCAATGGGAGAGAGGAATGAGCCAGCAAGGCAAGACCCGTCTCTACAAGATGTCGATGTTTGCGTTCAGCTACCCCGTTTTGCTGAGAAGTGTGTGGACAGGACACACGGTGAGAGATCCCCGTGCGCTGAAAATAACGATGCAGTTTATGGTACTCGCCACCCCAATCCGACTGAACGGCTATGATTTTAGTGTGAAGGAGACGCTCAACATGAGCCTGGAAAGCGTAAAACACTTGTTCAACATCAGACTTGTGCTTGAGGAGATAAATCCAACAAAAACGAGAGTAATCATCGACAAAGCTAACATAATACTTATACCCCCCAGACGAGGCGATAGCAGGCCCCCAAACATCAGAATGAACTAACTCAAGAGGCATAGTAGAAACACGATGAGACAAATTATACGGCAATTGTCGACTCTTAGCACGTTGACAAGCATCACAAACTGAAGTCTGACTCTCCGAAGAGCACACTAAACCATTACTCCTAACAATGTTTTGAACTACATTATTGGTGGGATGACCGAGACGCTGATGCCACTGAGACGGGGTGGTCTTGACGCTGGAAGATGCCTGGCGAGTGGAGGTGGATGACGCACGACTAAGCGGGATGGGGTAGAGGCCGCCATGACTTCTACCGTGAAGAAGAATTCTCTTCGTGGCCTTGTCCTTAACAAGGAAAAAGAAACGATGAAACTCCACAAAAACATCATTGTCGGTGACAAGACGATAAACAGATAGAAGGTGTTGATTTATATGTGGAACATGAAGAATATTTCTTAAACGAAGAGATGAACCGGCTAAATTGGAATGACCAATATGCGAAATAGACAAACCTGCACCATTGGCCACTTGCACTTGATCCTTCCCGCCGTAGCGCTCGTGGAAGTGGAGGCGCTCCAGGTCACTCGTCAGGTGGTCCGTCGCACCGGAGTCCATGACCCAGTGAGGTGGCTCGTGGGAGGAGGAGGTCGACGCGGAGTTGCCGGCGCGGTTGTCATGTTCATAGCGGCCGCGGCAATCTCCCGCCTCGTGTCCCCAGTTTCTGCAGATTTGACACTTGGGGCGCCAGCGCCGGTTGCGGCCATTGCCGCCACCGTTTCCTCCTCCACTGCGGCCGTTGCCATTGCCGCCGTTGCGGCCTTGACCGCCACCACCCTGACCTTGGCCGCCTTGGCCATAGCCACCAGGCCCTGGCTGAACGGGATTGCCAGCCGGGCGGCCGCCACTAGGGCGACCTGCATCGTACGCGCGTCCCGGATTGGCGTTGTAGACCGGACGCGAAGCAGCGTTGGCCGAGGAAGCCCAGTCCTCGGTCTCCGATTGCTGCTGCTGTAAAGCCTCGTAGTGAAGAACACTAGAGTAGAACGCGGTGAGCGTGACCGGGGCGACCGCAAAGTTCATCGAGGCGGCGATGGGGTTAAACGCCGAACCTAGCCCGGTCAGCATGTAATCAATGACCTCGTCATCGCGAAGTGGAGAGCCGGCGGCGGCCATGGCGTCGGCAAGTGCCTTCACCTTCTGCATATACTCGCCAGCGGGCCTGTCCCCCTTCCGCAGCGCCTGGATCTGACGCCGGAGATTCCGAACACCGGCGCTGTTCTGCGCGCCGAACATGGCATGCACGGCTGCCCATGCCGCAGCAGCCGTCTTGCAGCCGATCAACTGGGCTGAGATCTCCACGTGCATGGATCCGAGGAGATGCCCGAGGACCTTCTGGTCGAGGGTCCACCACTGCTCGTACTCGGGGTTGGACACGGTCCGAGCAGCATCGCCGGTGCCTGTCGTCACGGTCGGCGACGCGCCTTTGCCGTGCCATCGAGGAAACCATGGAGGCGAACTCCGGCGAAGTTGGGGAGGGATAGAGCCCTCCATAGCATGAAGTTGCTGCGGTCGAGGGCGACCGCGATGGACGGAATTGTTGGGACGACCGCCGAGGCCGAAGGTGGAGCGATGGGTGGAGTGGGCACAGCGAGAGGCGCGGAGGCGGTGAGGGCGTCGCTGGAGACCATCGCAGCGGTCAACGCGGAGGTGAACGACATCGCGGCGGCGGCACAAGGGCGCGGCGCTGCGGACAGGGAGAGGCGGCGGCTAGGGTTGGCTCTGATACCAAGTAAAAGTGAATAGGTTTAGGGTTTCCGTGGGGCAATGCCTCTCCACGTCTTCCTTTATATATGATCAGCATAATACAAGTTACATACGAATACATACGTGTACATGACACGCTAGACCTATTTTAACATTGCGGCGGCGGCGACGCTAAAATACAGAACTGGCACGGTGGCTCTAGGTCCAACTCCTGCGGTGGCTGTAGGTTACGAGGGATTTATAGCCAACTCGAATAACTTGCCATACTTGCTCCAATACCAAAGATTTTTTTTTAATGAAAAGCTCGACAGCTTAGAGCTTACCCATCTGTTGGCCAGACCAAAGGAATCTGGCTATATATACCAAAATTTGAAGTCCAATAGGAAAATTTGGCAATCCATACCCACGATTGCCAAACAGAAACTTGCAACATCAAATCAGTTTGCAATTCTTGCAACAATTGGCTCCCAGTTTATTTCAAAAAAAAAAAAAATTGGCTCCCAGCCATGACAACGTGAATAATAAGGCTGTTTGACCGCCATCTTGATCCTCCGAACAAAAGCTCTTCCCGATCTTGGGTTTCCTGCAAAATAGCCCACGCACCAAGCTATTGGCTGCACAAGCACTGAAGCAAGATCACTATTGAAGCACAGTCTAGCAAAGCTAAGTTTTTTTTTAATCCAGATCGTCCGGAGATTAACCTTGTCGATATGATATCCTTCATAAGCATTAACCAGACAAAGATTTTAACTTTAAGTGGCGCCTTTATTTTTAACTTGAACCTATAGTCAACAAACCCACTAGAGAGAAGTTGCAAAAGATAGCCGTCTGACCGTAAACCTAATCGGATTACCAGGTCCCACTATCTTGCACCCGCATCCACAACATCAACAATCAGGTGAGCAATCAAGAGATGCAGACAAGTGAAAACTAGAAATGATTTGTATTAATTGGCTCAACCCAATGTCAGTACAGGTTTCTTTACAAGGAACTATACAAACATGTTCACAAAAAGAACATTTTTACTAGATCAATTAATGTGTGGCTCCTACAACAGGTTGGACCCTCGTATAAACAACAAACATCGAGAGCATTCAGGCGACGAACAGCTCCGCCTGCCCGTCGATGAAGAGGCTCATGAACTCCTCGCCGTCCACAGTCTCCTTCTCGATGAGGAGCTGGGCGAGCCTGTGGAGGATGTCGATGTGGGTGTTGATGATCTGTGTGGCCCGCGCGTAGGCCGTCTCCACGAGCTCCCTGACCTCGGCGTCCACGATGTCCGCGGTGGCCATCGAGTAGTCTGACTGGCTCGACATCTACATGCAGAGAAGGCAGGTTAGAACTCAAAGCTATTGCTTATTGCTGCGTACTCTACTCACAGCCACACAAAATGAGATACTAGCCTACACGGAAATGACAGTTTTTGTGTTGCAAATTCCCTCAAGTTTGAATAGACCTTGTATGAAATGGGACATGGATGGTGACTAGATTGGCAGTATATATATAGGAGGAACATGTTAAAGGAATGCAGTAAACTGGAAGCAAGAGTGGTGTACTAGTCATCGAGGTAAACTGCATTGATGGTGACCAGGCATCCTAGATGCTGGCAGAGACTTCATGAATCAGGATAGTGAGCAAATGAGGACAAGAATTGATGGCAGGATGCATTTTGCAGTTGAAGTTTGCACGTCTCGTTTCTATGTTAATTTTGACAGATTTATCTTCAGAGCAACAGTTTTCCTTCTGGAACAATCTACTCGCATCAGAGTGGCATACCTGCTGGCCCATGAAAGGATTTCCACCGGATGACCCGATCGCGACTTGCCCAATCTTTTTGCTGAACCCAAATCTTTCAACCATTTGTCTTGCGACACGTGAGACCTGCATAAAGTCGCTGGAAGCACCAGTTGTCACATTGTTTTGGCCAAAGATCACCTCCTCAGCAACCCTGCAAACAATGTAAAGACATGTTAGCAGTCATCACTTCTCAATATAGGAGCAACCAGTGGATCCTTATATAAATATAGAAGTCATGGAAACCGCACCTGCCACCAAGGGCTACAGCCATTTGGTTCTCTAGGTAGCTTCTGCTGTACAATCCAGATTCGAGCCTCTCTTCGCTTGGAGTGAAGAACGTGAGCCCACCAGCCTGACCTCGAGGAATGATGGAAATCTTAGCAACAGCATCATAGTCAGGCATGAGGGCGCCGACGAGGGCATGACCAGCCTCTGCAAATCCAAACGTTCACATCTTAAGAATCTGAGTATTCTATATTGATTTCTACAGCTGAAACTGATGGTGAAAAATTACCATGGTAGGCCACAAGCTTCCTCTTCTGTTCTGAAACAACGGCATTTTTCTTCTCAGGCCCAGCAATGATCCTCTCTAGAGCATCGGAGATCTCATCCTTGCTTATCTCCTTCAGATCACGACGAGCAGCCATGATGGCAGCCTCATTCATCAAGTTTTGAAGATCAGCACCAGTGAAACCAGGTGTCCTTCTAGCAACCTTATCAAAGTCTACATCCTTCGCCAGTGCTTTTCCTCTGGAGTGAACCTATTACACAAAAGTATTCCCTGTTAACTCAATAGCATAGAAGTAGAACTACATATTCCAACAAAACTCATCGAGCAGGGGAAGTCAAAGAAAAATTCAGCACAGCTTGTACGAAGAAAGTTAGCAGGAGTGGCAATCCAATGAAATTCCTAGACTTGTGAATCAGCTAAAATAGATTAAATACTAGATACAAAACCCTAGATACTCAGTAGAAAGGTGGAATCTCTTATGATCATAGATCGTATTTAAATGTGATAACCAGGTTAGGCGCAAACTGATACTACTCTACTGTTCATAATACATGTGATCTTGAAATGTACTTTACACACAATCCTGAAAATCCAAGCTTAACCACGTTCTGTTGCTAACTTCTTATTCATGCCATCTGTTCTGAGCTGGATAGATGGAAACTGATTTTCGCTGATAAATGCATTGCAGTTTTTGCCATTAGTTACAAAAATAGTAGCTCTAAGGTTAATAAAACATTGTAAGTGAAACCACCAGTAAATTACAATACTAGTGACCAACTTGTGATTTTCACAAGTACGAGAAAAACAACTTGAAATAAATAAAATATTAGCATGCTAGGAAGACCAAATTAGTATTCTGAAATAAATAAGACCTATAAAACATATTTGTTGAAATAAATTATGGCAAAGCTTTGATATCTGTATGCGCTTGTAGATGATGACCTACTGAGTTCATTTTCGTACCAAACTACTCTAAAGTTTCTTAGATCAAAGTTGTTAGTTCAAGTTCAACTAAGCCTATAAGCCCTGAGCAAATAAGCTGTATAAACGTTTTATACTTTCTGAAAAAGTGAAGATGACTATGGGGCAACTAAGTGATGAGTAACTGCAAATCCAGTGCCCTTAAAACTGATTATATAAGTTGTCTATACAAAATGATCTCTGCTCACCAGAAAACAAGCTCAAAGAGATTTGAGTTACTTTTGCATCAACACAAGAACGAACTGGTACCTAAGAAACTACATGGCTTCAATGTTTAATATTCACATAGCAAATTCCTTATTAAGGATATGATATTTTGGTGGAGACAGAAATAGCAAGCTAATCTATGTCTTTATAAGAATCAGTTGAACTTGAGTGCTGCATAAATCTACGTCAATCAACCCACAAATTGAGTTATATCCCAGCATTTCATAAAATTTTACAACTTGGCATGAAAAAATATTAGGTAAACTCTTCAAGTTTTATACACAAAACTAAGTTTATCACGTTGCAATCAAATAAGTTTCTTTCTATACTGCAATCATATCACATCTACCCCAGTTCAACCTACAAAATGTGTTATGCCCGAAGATTTCATACAATTTTACTACTATCACAAACATTTAAGGTTTAGAATCAATTGTGAACAGTACTAGCAATGACAATACGTTTGTTAGTTGGTTCTGTCAGAATTCAGAAAAATGCACTGCAAGAAAGGAATTCATAAGTAAGCCAAAGCATCAGTGGCTGCTCACCTCGAGGATCTTGACACGACCAGCGACATCCGGCGATCGACGGTGACCTGCCGATCGAACCTCCCTGGCCTCAGAAGCGCAGAGTCCAGCACATCCGGTCTGTTGGTCGCGGCGAGCACAATGACACCGCTGTTTCCGGAGAATCCGTCCATCTCAGTGAGCAGCTGGTTGATGGTCTGCTCCCTCTCATCATTCCCCCCACCCATGCCGGCACCACGCTGCCTCCCGACAGCGTCGATCTCGTCGATGAAGACGATGCACGGCGCCTTGGCCTTGGCCTTCTCGAACAGGTCCCTGACCCTGGACGCGCCGACACCGACAAAGAGCTCGACGAACTCCGACGCGGCGCACGAGAAGAAGGGCACGCCGGCCTCCCCGGCGACGGCGCGGGCGAGCAGCGTCTTCCCGGTCCCGGGCGGCCCGACGAGCAGGCATCCCTTGGGGATCTTGGCGCCGAGCGCGGTGTACTTGTCGGGGTTCTTGAGGAAATCGACGACTTCTTGGAGCTCGAGCTTGGCCTGGTCGGCGCCGGCGACGTCCTGGAAGCTGACGCCGGTCTCGGGCACCTCCTGGAACTTGCTCTTGGACCTGCCGAAGTCCATGGGCCCGCCGAGGCCGCCGGGCCCGCCGCCCTGGCCGCCCTGCGCGCGGCGGAAGAGGAAGAAGAGCCCCGCGAAGGCGATGAAGGGGAAGAGCAGGTTGCCGACGAAGGCGAGGAAGCCGCCCGGGCCGGACGCGGCGTCGCCCTCGGCGACGGAGATGTCGACGCCGTTGGTGGCGAGGATGTCGATGAGGTCCGGGTCGTTGGGGACGACGACCTGGGCGCGGCGGCCGTCGACGGCCGTGAGCTGCAGGACCCCGCCGTCCTTGGAGAAGCGCACGCGCTCCACCTTGCCCTTCTTGACGGCGCCCAGGAACTCGCTGTAGCGCCACTGGCCGCCGTCGGGGAGGTCGCCGGCGGCGGCGGGCTTGGGCGCGGTGAGGAGGGTGTCGGCGAAGGGGTTGGCGGCGGGCGTGGGGGCCTCGGCCTGGAGCTGTGGGACGGGGGCGGGGGTGGCGGGGGTCGGCGGCGAAGGCGGCGGGGGCTGAGGCGAGCGCGAGGAGGAGCGCCGGGAGGGGCTTGGAGGAGAGCTTGGGGAGGCGCGGCGGGCGGAGGGAGGAGGGCTTGGGGAGCGAGGCGGTGATGAGGAGGTGGGAAGGAGAGGGCAGGGGGCGCCATGGCTGCTGCTGGCTCGCTGATTCACCACTGGAGCTGGGGGAGGAGGAAGAAGATATATGGCGAGGGAAGGGAAAGATTGGATTTTTATGGACGTGGAGACGACGGCAGCCATAGATGGCTCTGGGGTGCTCATATATCACCAGCATTTCTCCTAAACTCACTCTTTTTATTATTGTTGTTGTTTTCCTTCTTAAACTTGAATGAATGCAATTCTTCTCTGGAATCTAACCAAACTTTGCCTTGCAAAATAAAAGAGTGAGAATTTGAGGGTTTATGGGATGGATCCATGTCAATTTTGTCTAATTTTTGTTCAGTCATAAATGGCTTAGGATGAATTTTTTTTTTTTTTTTTGAACAGGGATAGACCCCGAAGGGTCTGGATACTGCATTAAGTCAACAGCGCAGTACAATTTACATAGAGGTCCTCACAGTAACTCAAAATAATAAAAGAGTCCTCTAGTTTTACAGAAAACACCCTAAACGAGGAAAGAGGAACGCAATGCAGTCCATCGTCTTCCTCGCCGGCGCTGAAGAAGAGAGAGCACACGCGACAGCCCCCCACACAGACGTCGGGGACGAAACCACTTGACGCATGATGGGAGAACAGCGCCACCGCATGAACTCGGAAGGGCCTCCGATGGAGGTTGAGCATAGCCTGTCGCAACGCCGGCGACCAGGCCCGGAGCTGCTGCCCGCCAGCACCTTGAGTCGACAGCCAACCACTAGCCGCCGAGATTCTTCTCCAGAGAGCAGTACCACGAGACTCCCGACCCTCCTCGGCCAGAAGATCCACCGCTCCAGCACCCCCCTCCCCCTCACCACCACGGCCGGCCAAGAGAGGAAGCAGAGCCACAGAAATCTTACCGAGAAAGGCATATGAGCGCTTATTTGACCGAGCTGCCATCCCGCACCCCCACTTCATCTTCCTCCTCGGAAGCCTCGTAGGAATGCAGCACAGCTGCCATCCAGCACCGCGCCGAAGCACTGGACTAGCACTCCAAGCACCACCTCCAGCATAACAGATGTTCCAGCCGCTACACTCCATCTCCTCGCCTCCACGGCCGGCCAAAAGGAGCGCCTCTCCATCACAACTGCAGCCAGAAACGTAGCACCGACACTTATTGAAGAAGATCGCCGAGGACCCACCGCCACCGCCCACCCCCACCAAGGAGGATTGACAGAGGGGCAAGCTCCGGCCGGCTCCGCGCCGCGCCAGGACACCAAAGCCAGAGATCTTCGGGGACAAGGGGGACGGCATAACGCCATACTCCACAAAGGAAAACACAACAGAAAGAAGCAAAACCTAAATCTACTTCTATACACAGCGGGCCGGCACCCTAAACCATCCCTACACCAACCGGCGAGGACGCCGGCGGCTAGAGCGGCCGGAACTTGGCCGCGACGGCGGACTCTCAACGAAGGGGGGAGAGCTGGGAGGAGATAAGGTTGGGAGAGGAAGAGAGATCGCTTAGGATGAATTTTGAAAATTTGTTTTTGATGGCTAGTGCTTGTACAGAAGAAATGATATGGGGTTGTCTGTTTGTGCGAGGTGTGGCACTTGGAGCCAGGGAAGAAGAAGTGAACAAGAGAGCTCCACTTCCAACTTCGAACTCTCAACTCAACTTGGCATGCTCTCCTCTCTTTTGTTTTCTGGACTTTTATGTTGACTCTACACTTTTATTTTCGACTCTTCACACGTTAGGCACGCACTTGCGGCGAGCAACATAAGAAGCCCGGGCTTCCACGTTGGCGAACTACCAAGGCCACACACACACTCGTAAAAAGGGCCCTAGCAGCAGAGTTCTCGCCACAAACACACACACTCCCAATAGCTCGCTTCCACCACAGCCCAGCCCACTCATACATCTAGAATTGCACGCACATTAGGGCATCTCCAGTCGTTGTGTCCCCAGGGTCCAAAACGGCGCTATTTTTGGGCCGCCGCGGCGCGAAACGGCGCGAAACTGGATCATGGGGGCGCGTTTTCCAGTCGTGTCCAAACCCAAGTTTCGGACCAAAAATTCAAAAAATGGCGGTAGATAAGACGAATTTAAAAAGAAGGCGAATTCATTCATATTGGCGCAAACTCGCCGAGATTACATAGTAGAAATTTAAACTAAAACTTAAAACATTTTATTCGGCCTAAACACGACTAGTTGAGGCCCAGGCTCGCACGGACCGCCTGGTTGTAGTCGCCGTCGTCGTCGTCGTCGGAGCCGTCGTCGCCGCCGGGGGGCCTGCTCGGGCCTGCGCCGCCGTCGCCGTGCTGCAGCTTGCTCAGCAGCAGGGCCTGCTGGAAGGCGTCCTCCTCCTCGTCGTCGCTCGGGTCGAGCTTGTAGTACTCGATCTCCGGCGCCATGGGAGGAGGCGGGATGCGGCTGGCGGCCGCTGGCGCTCCTCCGCGCGCCTGCGCTCCACCTCGGCGAGCGCTTGGCGCTGGCGTTCCAGCTCCGCCTCCGTGAACTGGCGGAGGCTCCAGTCGGCGGCGAATTCCGGTGTCGTCGGCTGGATGGTGCTGAAGGAGGCCTCCGCCTCCTTCAGGCCGGGCCACTCCTCCTCCTGCTCCGGCTCCTGCTTGGGCTCCGTCTTCGCCTTGATGAGGCACTGGAGGAAGGAGCGAGGAGGCGAAGCCGCGCGGCGCTGTGAGGAGCCGCACGGATTGCCGATGCGCAGGGCGCCGCTGCGCATGGGGGCAGGGCGCCCGGAGTTGAGGGTGGGAGGCATCACAGAGGGGGGCGTGCCGGGAAGAAGAAGGCGCTGATCGCGCGCCGGAGGAGGAGGAGTTGCCCGACGAAGAGGTCGTCACGCCCATCCGACGCGTTGTCCAGGTCGACCTCCGTGGCGGCATCTCCAGGCACGGCTCGTTCCCGCCAGGGATGTAGTCCATCACCTGGTCGAGCCTGCGCCCCTCGCCGCCCCACCACCGCTTCCGCCCCATGGTGTTGTGGCGGTCCTCCACTAGGCCGTTGTTGCCGCGGTCGGCGAGGTCCAGGTCGTGGCGGCGCTGGAAGTACGCCGTCCAGAAGGCGTCGTTGTGGTCCGCCCTCCAGCGCGGGTCCACGGCCTGCTCTGCCGTCAGGCCCTCGCGGACCTCGGCGATGGCGTATTCGCGCTCGACGCCGGCAGGGACGGGTGGCACGGGGATGCCACCCGCGCTGAGGGCCCATGGTCCCTGGCCGCCGGAGGCGCCGGGGACGCGCATATCGGGCGGGCACGGGTACCCGGCCAGGTACAGCGCCCTGGCCTCGTGCTTGCGGAGGTGGCGGCGGCCAAATCCGTTGGCGGCGGCGGCCATTGTTTTCTGGCGAGAGAGGAGGATGCAGAGGGAGGCAGAGGCGGCGAGAGAGAGGCGAGTGTGTGGAGAGACGGCGAGGGGAGGGGGATCTTATAGCGCGGCGGCCAGGCGAAGCGGCGGTAGTGGCGCGCCATTACTGCGCCGTGTGGCCTTCGATTGGACGTCGAAGCGACGTGCGCCGGCCACGCCATTACTCCAGCAGCCTTTGACCGGCGTGCTCACTGGCCGATGTCCACGCCATTAACTCCGTGGCCTTTGACCGGTGCGGGAGCCGAGAGGATGAGGACGCGGCCTCTCACGGGCGGTTCGGTTTCCGCGCCATTATCAGCCGTGTCGCTGCCAGCGCTGGCCCGCGTAGTGTTTCCCGCCATTTCGCCCCTCCAAGCCGAACCCAGTGGGTTGGGTTTCGCCTGGGGGCGCCGACGCTATTTTCCGGAGAAACGGCGCTAACTGGGCTTCTGGGGGGGCGAGTGGTGCGAAAACGGCGCTATTTGGCCGGCGCGGTGCCAAAAAGGCCTCTTGGGGGCTCGAGGGGGGGGCGGCTGGAGATGCCCTTATAGGACTTCTTTGGGTCAAAACAAAAGTGGAGACATAATATTGAGATAGGAAAAAATTCTATGGTTTAAGACAACTGAGATATTTTTCCCATGATCTCAACTTGAAAGGAAAATGCAGAAATTTTACAAGCTACTTGGAACACTTTTTCGAAATCCTACGAACGAAAAACGAGACCAAGATCTCTAGTGGCCTCATAACATGCTAACTATACTTTATCAAATGTTTGGACTCTAATTTGACTATTTTTGTAGCTAATCATGTGTTTTCCCTATTCATGTGAACCAAACAACCAAGTCTGCAAAAAATTCTATATTTTTCCAATCCACATGCATGCACATGGTCATAGCTCGACTGGATATATCAAGTTAAAACCCGGAAATTCGCATTGGCACCCGGGAGCATATGCTCCCGGTATTTTCAAAAAAAAATCAAAATTTGAAAACTTATCAAAAAATTCTGAACAAAATCATGCACGTACCTGACCATGTTGCGCACCACCGTGTTTTTTTTCGCGCCGAAATGACATCGTATGCGCCCTGTACAAAAATGACAAATTTCCTGTCAGATTTGAGATCCAAAAATTTGAATTTTCTGACAGGAAATTTGTCATTTTTGTACAGGGCGCATACGATGTCATTTAGGCGCCAAAAAAAACACGGTGGTGCGCAAAATGGTCAGGTGCGTGCATGATTGTTTTCAGAATTTTTTGATAAGTTTTCAATTTGCTAAAAAAAATCGAAAATACCAGGAGCAATACCGGGAGCATATGCTCCCGGGAGCCAAAACGCTGCTCTCATTAAAACCGTCGTGTTTGATTGATCAGTCGTACGCATCATACCGCTCCGAGCATTTTCTCCAGGTAAAACATCTGATATGCCCGGTATAGCGGTGCCCTGGCACCATGTCCGAACATAGGAGGTGGGTGCCCCTAGCAGCACACCTCCAAAGTTCCCCCTTCTAGTAATTATAATTTGAATTGCAAGTGTGCTCTAGCTTTGTTCAAAGTAGAATATAAGATGTTTGTTTCTTCAAAATTTATAAAGTTTTGAATGTAAAGGTAAAGGCTCATTACATTTGATTGATGGACTTATAATTGGATCTCTTCGTACGCCGTTTACGAAATCTTGAACTTGAGGTTTGCATACTATTCTCCTTTTTCTCTTCATGGTATTTTGTGGTTTGTTTGATTTGTTAGGCCTAACCAACATCCTTGTAAATTTACCTCCAGTGGTTTATCGGGAGGAATGGAGGAACTGAATCCAAACAGCTAGAGTTTCCGGATGACTACCAAATGGCAAAAAAAACGCATTGCATCTGGACATGTATAGAGCCATTAGGTAAAAACGAGAAAAATACAATTGTGTGATAATAGGTTTATTGACTATATAACAAGAACTCTTGCGCATAAAGGCGGCTACATTTTCATTTCTACCATGTCTGAAAAATTCTAAGATATTTTTACGTTGCAAAGATCAATGTTTTTTGTAGTTCTGAGCGCACACAATACCAAACGCTGGTTCCTGAATTTTTTATGAAGAAATAATTCATTATATATTGGATGTTTTATACAACTTGATCGACTCTGAAATTATTATATGTTTTTTCTAGATGGTATTTATGGCAAACTAAGTCTAGATGCTAATTTCCTTACACGTATGAAAATATTGAACTATACGATTTTTGTGTCGAAGTTCAAACATTTCTTCAGTTTTAGGGTGCACAAGCCCAAGCACTGATTTCTCGGTATTCACATATTTATATATATAACTTGGTCGACTTTGATAATGTTATTTTGTTCCCTAGATGGTAAACGTGGCAAATTTGGTCTAGTGTTTCTCAAGGACTTTTTCTGGTGGTGAAGATCTCCGGATCGTCGTGCAGCTTTATGGGCGGTTCATTCTTCTTCTCAGCAACGGAAGGGATGTTGTCTTTTTGACATGGTTTGAAGGTTGAAGACAAAGGGCATCTCAAGAATTTTGTTGTAATTTTCGTCTTTATTGAGATATTTTGTATGGTTTGGTGTTTCTTTTAATACCAGTGTCCTTTTCGCAAGAAAACTCTATCTCTTTCTTTTTGCGAAAAGTCCAACCGATCTATTGATTATCAGCAACTGTACAATGAATTCCAAAAGTAATAAAAAATACAAATAGGTCTTCAGACACCCTAGCGATGACTACAAGCAGTGAAGCGAGCCCGAAGGCGCGCCGCAGTCCTCACCCCTCCTTCAGTGGAGCCGGGCAAAGCTTATCGTAGAAGAGCTTGTTATAGTAGACAGGCGGGAAGTCATCGTGCTAAGGCGCTGATGGACCAACGCAGCAGAGAAGCAACCGTCGCCAATGATGACAACCGTAGATCAGATGAGACTGGCCTACAACCACACGAACGAACACGAAAACGGACTAGATCCGAGAAAATCCGCCGGACACACAACTCCCACTACTAGGAAACTGCCTTTCTATGGACAGGCTTTTTGTGGCGCACCAATTAGCCGTGCGCCACTAAAAGTATTTCTGTGGCGCATGGTTTTGGGTGCGCCACAGAATTTTGCAATTCTGTGGCGCACCGAAACCTGGTGCGCCACAGAAAGTCAGGTTTCTGTGGCGCACTCTGTCCCGTGCGCCACAGAAATCAGCATTTTTGTGGCGCACCCAGTCCTGTGCGCCACAGAAATCAGAATTTCTGTGGCGCACTCTGTCCCGTGCGCCACAGAAATCAGCATTTCCGTGCGCCACAGAAATGCTGATTTCTGTGGCGCACCCGTGCCGTGCGCCACAGATATTTTTTTTAGATCTGAGATCTGTCTTCGATCTGGTCACACACAGCACGCCACGCACCACGCACCACTCACAGCACGCCACGCACCAACCGCACGCACCACGCCACACACAACATGATTCTTTCTTTGTTTTTTGTTTTTTCTACTCTCCTTATCCTATCCACGCACACAACACGCACGGGCTCGCGCACGAAGACACAACACGCGCAGCTAGCGCACGACGCCGCCGGCCTCCCCTAGGGCTCGCCCAGCACCCCCACCGGCGGCCCCAGCTCCGGGCGCCGGAGCAGAGTACCAGAGGGCCGCTCGGGAGGCTGACGACTGTGCTGCCGCCGGGGACGCCAACGAGCAGGCGACCTTCAGACTTGAGGGCCGCGTCGCCGTCTTGGTCATCCTGGGCCGCGGGTGCTGTCTGCCGCCGCCACGGAGCTCCTTCGGGGCACCGCCGACTTCTCCCTCGCGCTGCCGGCTCCCCCGCGCGTCGCGCTCCTCACCATCCCGCCGACCAGGGCCGCGCCACGGGCCCCACCAGCGCTCCGTCCTCCGCTGGTGTCATTGCTGTAGAGAGGAATCGTGGGGCAGCGAGGCTGCGGTGGGTGGAGCACCGTACACGCGCGCGACGGGTCCGGCCACGACGCGGAGGAGCTCCTGCTGTGCGACGGATGCGACCGCGGCCTCCACATCTTCTGCCTCCGCCCAATCCTGCCACGGGTGCCCGCCGGCGACTGGTTCTGCCCCTCCTGCACCACCACCGAGCTCCCAGGCACCAGCGAGATGAAGCTCCCGCCGCGGAGTCGCTCGTCGTCCCCACCGCGGTGGTCTGCATGCCGCTCCACCCGACGGCGACGTGGCTGCGGTGGGCAGTTTTTTTTAAAATATGAAATGGACTTTCTGTGGCGCATGCTTGTGGGGGTGCGCCACAAAATTGTTAGCTTTCTGTGGCGCACGGGCCGTGCGCCACAAAATTTCAATTTTTGTGGCGTGACTTCTGTGGCGCACCCACCATGCGCCACAGAATTTTTTTTGGGTGCGCCACAGAAAGGGGTTTTCCTACTAGTGTCCACACGTCCTCCGTCGGTACTAGGCGCACCACCGGAGCGAGGATAGGACGGGGAGGACCTTATTCTGCCATCAGGATGTCGCCGCCGCCACACCATCCCGAAGAAGACACTCGAAGAACCTAAAAAAGGGAACGGGAAGGTTCCAGCCGGCGAGGAGTCGCGATCCGCCACACCTCTGGGGCCCCAACGGCCGTCGGAGGCGGGAGGACCAGCATCGTCGCCGACGGGAGGGACCGAGGACCAGATCGATCGCCTTGATCGCCTGGGAGAGCCGTACCTGTTCGGTACGTACGTACGAGAAGAAAAGAAAACTCTATCTAACCAGGCCTTTGCCGGCCCTTTTAGCAAGCAATCTAGAGATCGACCATGGGATTGGAAACATAATATCTATACCTAATAATAAAGGAAGGAGTGTTTCTTCTACCCTATTTTCGTCCGTTTGCGTTTCTTGTCGTACATCGTGGCTTTGCTTGATTGTTTCCATCGTTTGGTATCGTACGTCTCGTCGAACGGTAGACAACTCGGCCGAACTCTCCTCCTGGTGGAATCGATACGGACTCTCCTCTAGGTGAAACCCTCTCATAAATTTGGCTCCTGAGAGTGTCGCACCGGCGCACGCAGCCGTCGAAGCAAGGCACGGATGCCATGGAGGAGTAAGATCCGAGCCGAGGCCAATAGCGACGAAGCGCACATCGAGATCTCACTCAAGGCGGCTATGGGGGATTCGCCTTCGTCTTAAGTGTGGCACCCCACTCTGGCACATATTTCCAGAGAGGCGGTCGCCCCGTGCGCCAGCCCAAGATATCTGGCCGCACGTTACGACAATGCAACACAGTGGAAATCATTACACAATCAGGCACAAAGTGCTACAAAAGGTTTACAAGGCCATCAAGGCATTACAAAATATCTTGCCAAACATGGCTCAGGATAGAGTTTAACTGGCAGCGGAAGACAGCTAAGGCAACGGCTTGGAGCGGCTCCACTCCACAGGTATCTGGCTGGGCTACTGATCCTAGCACACTCTTTCTCCACTTCTGGCTAAGGTAGGAGATGAATCCTCGCCAATATCTGGCCACAAACACAAGCCCCGTGAGTACATTTGTATGCACTCAGCAAGAATCGCCACTCACTACAAACAATCCCACAATCATGCAACAAGGTATACATTGCAAATAAAATCCTACAACATGGCAAGATGTACACTAGATACATGACATAAAAGTAGCATGGCATTGACAACCAAACATGCCATAAGCAAGCAACGGGGGTATCACCAGTACAGAGTCCAAGCCAGGTGGGGTTGGATCATGCACCGGCAATCATACAAAGGGCTTACCTGTGATGAGTAAACGGGTGTACCATTTGGTACCAAGTAACATAACAATATTTATCATCCCTGCTAGGCCCACTGGCCTTATCTCTTTTCTCAACTCTCCTAGGCCTCCTGGCCTTATTTTTCCACGTTGGGCATGCACGGTTGATGTTGGCTCAGGCCTAACCCTAGGCTCCCAACGATCACACCGTCACCCCTAAACACGGTAACCATCCATAGCTCAAGTAACATTCCTTGCATCATCTTATTGTTCATTTAGTGAAATTCGGTTGTTCATCTTTCTTTCAAACCGAACTTATGTTTAACCTCCGGACTCGACAAGGACACAGTGTGACCGACACTGAACTGTTGTTCCATATCCCAGGAACGAGGCTAGACATCCAGATTTGACACTCTCGAGAGGTTGTAGATACCACCCATCTAAGTGCACCACACTCAGCCGGTACTTTAGGATATCATCCCTAAGACGAACTCAGCAAGATACACTCACCTGACCGTTCACGCTACCAAGACACTCCCTGTATAGCTACCGACATAACTCTATGTCTTATGACGAAGTGAATCCGGCACGTCCCCAACCCATGAGCGACGCCTAGCTCCGGAACCTTCGCAAGACTAGCCCCGACCACAAAGGTAACCGACTAGACTTGCCAAAATGGTAGCATCAAAGGAGGCTCAATAGGTTACGTAGGTCAAGGCTCGCCCATGTGAGCGACAGTGGCAGTGCTTTCGATGTTCAGATTAGTGGCACTATGGACCGACCCTATCGTTGTTTGGAGGGGTGTTTCATTTAATCAAGTTTCATCATAACAAGTCCAAACAACAGATCTTCCGTTCAACACAACAAACATAATATCATAACAAGTCCAAACAACAGATGATTAGTTCAGCACAACAACCACAATATCAATGTAATATATCATCAAACGACAAGACATTAGCAACACCATTTTTCAAGAAATAATTCGTATCAACCGGGCGACTACGGCGTCACCACGGATCAATGTCCAAAAACGTCAACCGGAGGACTGTGGCGGAGATACCTCCGGCAAGCGCCCTCTCGTTCGACTAGAAAAGAAATGTCAACCGGAAGACTGGGGCAGGAGAAGTCTTCGACCCGCGCCTTCTCGTTCGACTAGAAAAGAAATGTCAACCGGAAGTCTGTGCGGGAGATACCTCCGGCAAGCGCCTTCTCGTTCGACTTGAAAATAAATGTCAACCGGAAGACTGTGGCGGAGATACCTCCGGCAAGCGCCTTCTCGTTTGACTAAAACAAAAGGAGTGTTGCACCACATCTTGAAGACAAACAGATATATAGAAATGCGACAATACTCGATGTAACATAGCATGATAGTATGTAATCAAATAAACAAACAACGTTGCAGGACTGGTCATAGCAAGTGGTTAGCTTGCCTCGGGGTCACGTGGTTGTTCTCTGGTTCGTCGACGAAGTGAAGACGTCGCGGACTCGGACACCGGTAGCCTTACACCGCGTCGACGCGGTGGTATCACACATAACATGTGCTACCCATATTCACTGGAAAGATCTCACGAAGATAGGAATTTAGAAATTTGAATCACTCCAATCGGAGCTGTGGTTTTGGAGAAAATGGCGTGTGAAGCTTAGCTATCGGCTGCACAAGGCGGTAGATAACAGGCTCGGGTTGACTGGGCTGACCAAGGTGGCGTATTTCTGGAAATACGCTTTAGCTTGAGGAAAGCGTAAAGCTGAAAATACGCCGATATGTACACTGTTCATCTCTCTAGCTAGCTTTCCTCTAGCTTCTCACGTACGGTAGGAGCTCGGGGAGCTGTCACCGCCGGCGACGGGCGGCCTGGAGTGGAAGGCCAGCGAGCGGAGGCGAGGTCACCGCCTCACCCCGCACCTCGGGAATGGGGTGAGGACGAGAGAGAGCGCATCCGCGCGTACGCACGCACGTACGACACCGACGGAGGCCGTCGGCACCGCCGCCATGCAGCTGCACAGGAGGAGCCGGCGTCGACCACTGCGACATAGCCGCGTCGTGCCGCGCCCGCGACGCACTGGAGGGAGGCTGGGGCCGTGGGGCGGCTTGGGGAGCTCCCGGTGACCCCTCCCTCGACGAACTGGGCCGGGGAGTGGGACGGCGGCGGCGTACCGCGGCCAGGGGAGGGGCTAGGGGTGCGGGGGAGGCTGCACTAGCTTGAGTTCATCCTCGACATGGTCATGGCGACCATGGCCGAAGCTCGAGGTCGGCTCGGTTTCCTCCGCCGAAAAAAACGTGGGGAGGCTCTGGGGGGGAAGAGGTGCTCGTGCAGGGGGAGAGAATGGGAGTGGCAAGGCTGAGAGGAGGCACAAGGATCCTATATATAGCAAGGGAGAGGGAGGGGAGCTTGATGGCACCGACGGTGGGTTGGTGCACCAGCCTTGCTCCAAAGGTTTAATGGAGGGGATAGGGATGAGGAGCTGGACGATACGTACCGCACGAGGCTGCACTGCAGCAGGAGATAAGGCAGGAGCTGGGTTAGGGCTAAGCAAGTTTGGCTCATGCCTAAGCGTGTGTACGGGACGTACAGAGCGCGACGTGAGCGGCATCGCGCGTTTCCGGTGACTCGGGGCACGAAAGGGTCGCGTCACTACGCTGTACTACTACTACGAACAACATCTAGCAAGCAAAACATCAAATTGGGGACAAAACACCATAGCAAAGTTTTGAAAAATTCAAATGCACTTATGATGTTCGATGGGTGTCCTACAAGAAAAAGTTGATCCAAATGATCCCAAATTTCTGTGGGAGGCCTCTACTGGGACAGGGAACACTTCCTCAGGTGGTCAATATTTATGGTGGAGCGGAAGTAGGGTTTTGGATTTAATGGCCCGGTAGTGGCAGATTTGGTAATTTCTTCAATCTGGAAAAGTTGTATAGGTCATGGCGATGTTCATGCATATATGGGATATACATGAGGATAGGTGTCTCTAGAATTTTTGGCGGAATTTTCTAAGCAAGATGAAGGAGAGTTTCTTTGGAGAGGCGAGATATCGGTTTTACTTTTCTATAGAAAAGGCATTAAGGTTTTATAAGGAAAACCCTGAGGAACGGAATCAAAGGTGATCACAAATATTCGGAGAATATTCCTGGGGTTGGGACATAGAGAGGTACATGATCTCAACATCAATCACCAAAATTTCAAATGAGTTTTGATAAAATTCAGAGAAATCCAAGTTAAAAGGTTTTCGCAAATTTTTAGTTCACCCCTTTTTCAGGAAAACCGGTTAGTTAAATTCGTAGTGTTACAGACCTACCCCCTTAAAAGAATCACGTCCTCGCGATTTCCAAGGTTAGTGACATACCTTTAGATTGATCTGTTGGTCAACCTTATTCCTTGTCCGTTTTCTCTTGATCTTCTCATCTGTCTTGACAGGGTCTTTAATCTTGACTTCAATGCCATAAGCGTGTTTTTTATTGGGCTTGAGTAACTGAAATCATCATCTGACAAGCTCTTGTCTATGGTCTTAATTTGTACTGACAACAGTGCGGTTCTCACGTTTGGGTCAACTGGAAATCCTTCGTTGTTGTTCAGCCATGCATCACATAACTCCCGGTTGACCATGGTGGTCGTTGTGGGATTCATGTGCCAACTGTACCATGTATGTACTTTGACCCTTGGTTTTACCGGTCTACCTAGGCATTTTCTGACGTTGATAGCTTTTCCACATATCTGACTTTAGCCACTTAATATCCTTATTAGGATCTTAGAAAGTTGAAGAAATCTCACGGATGCTTGGAGCTTTGTTTGTCATTGCTGACAATTTTCATGATGGCAAGCTGACTTTGTTTTGGTGCCACCACAAATTGCGTACTGCCATCTTGGCACATTTGTATTCCCTCGTGACGAGAGAAATAAAAATTCCTTGAACTAGGAGTGACGTATCGATGGCGCCACTTCCATCAATGGTTGTTGAAAATCCTCAAGTATGTGAACTTTTATTTCTGACTTTAGAGCTGAAATTTTTGGACTCTCATTTCCATATTGCCTTATTCCCATCGCATCTGCGAGAGGTTTGTAACGATGGAACAGACCCATAGACTTCAATATCTTCACAAGGACGGTTGATGGAGATGAAGTCTTCTTGTCCGTTTATTCCTGCTAGCTTCTACTCGACATAACTGACGAAATCTGAATAGTCGGTGACAGTATGCCTGTAACCTCGCTGGTAGCGAGAGAATTTCTTGACTCGCATACGTATAGGCAATCTATTTTCTTTTGTTGATTCTGACTGTTACGCAAGCTGAGTAGTTGTTCCAACGTGTAACATGATCATCCGAGAAATTTTCTGGTCACATAACCGTAACTTCCTTGTATTTCTTTGACGCTCGGGCTCAACTTATATCCACATCATTTGAATTTTGTAGTGCTGGTCTAGCTCCAAGGTGAACCAAAAGTCGTTGTATCAGTACTGGACCAAACTTCTGAAATTATTCCGAGAAGACTGAGTGACTTTTCTGGGTGCTCAAGGTGTCGCGTTCATGTACGCACATACTGAAATTTCGACGGTCACGTAGCTTTATTTCCAGATTAGCAGTGTCTTGGAAATATTCTGCTTCATACTTGTACGGGTGGTACTTGCTGAAATCTTGATGGTGGCGTGACTTCCTTTGCACAGCCGAGTGGAAGGAGTGTTTACCTGCTTCATCGGGAGCATGTGGGCATGATATTCATGATGGTGCTCCCACGCTGATCCAAACATTAGAGCACAACTATTGTCTATAGTCCTAATGGTTGCGGGAATATTGGTGATTCCAAAAATGCATCGCTGAAATTCTGGCATATCATACCGGTGGTGCGAGTTGATGTCAGACTGTCGTCGAGGCATACCTCACTTTATATTTGAGTCCATCTTGGAAAATACTTGAGCTTCACTTCTCGTGGCCCGGATATTGCTGATTCTTGAGCATGTCGGTTTCAAAAGAGCGACGGCCGATGATAAATCTTGTACACGGTGTAGTATTTCTTCCAACATGAGGGCTGCTTGTTGTGGAAGAAATATCATGTACTCGTTGTAAAATCTTTGACCGGACAGATGCTTGCTTCGTTTGCACAGAACGAGCTGGATTGGGCATTATATATTTCGAATAGTTTGATGCATATGAGTGTCATCGTAATCCAGGCAACCAAGAATATCTCCATATTTGCAAACCTTATTCCTGGCGCCTAGCAAATACGTGTGTGCACCAAATAAGTGAAAAGACATAATGTAAATTCACATATACCATACCAGATCTCCAGGTTGTTGTTGGTGTCCTCAACGTATATAGATTGACGTTGATAGACTGTCGTTGAGTATATTTTGGGAAAGACTCGGGCTCATCAATATCGACTTTACTTTGTTCTGATTGACTGGGTGCTGGGTTTCTTGTTCCGGCAGACTGTTGAGCTGTGCTTCTTCTTGTTGGGCTTGGATTGCTGAGAGCTGACACAATCTTTTGGTAGAACTCCTGCGGAATTAACACAAGGCGGAAAACAAAACTCGGCAAGTTTTTGGAAAAACGAAAAGAATCGAATCATGAAGAAGCAAATAAAATCGCAAAATTTCTCGGCTTAAGTAACATGGTTAGCAAGAAAGGTGGGGATATCTATGCAGCTGGGATTTGGGTCTTATCTACTAGGTGATATCGATTACTTCTCATGGAAGAAAGCGGCGAGCCTTATGGTCGAAGATTGAGACAAGAATCTACTGCACCATACCGTTGTCGGACAATAGCCATGCTGGTTAGACATAGATGGGTTAAATCCATCGGGCTCTTTGTCGGACACAAGTATGGTTGGGCTTTCCATGCTAGGGTAGTCTACAGCCAGCCTGGTGCTCTGATACCATGCTCTGTGGCACCCCGCTCTGGCACATATTTCCAGAGAGGCGGTCGCCCCGTGCGCCAGCCCAAGATATCTGGCCGCACATTACGACAATGCAACACAGCGGAAATCATTACACAATCAGGCACACAGTGCTACAAAAGGTTTACAAGGCCATCGAGGCATTAAAAAATATCTTGCCAAACATGGCTCAGGACAGAGTTTAACTGGCAGCGGAAGACGGCTAAGGCAACGGTTTGGAGCGGCTCCACTCCACAGGTATCTGGCTGGGCTACTGCTCCTAGCACACTCTTGCTCCACTTCTGGCTAAGGTAGGAGATGAATCCTCGCCAATATCTGGCCACAAACACAAGGCCCGTGAGTACATTTGTATGCACTCAGCAAGAATCGCCACTCACTACAAACAATCCCACAATCATGCAACACGGTATACATTGGAAATAAAATCCTACAACATGGCAAGATGTACACTAGATACATGACATAAAAGTAGCATGGCATTGACAACCAAACATGTCATAAGCAAGCAACGGGGGTATCACCAGTACAGAGTCCAAGCCAGGTGGGGTTGGATCGTGCACCGGCAATCATACAAAGGGCTTACCTGTGACGAGTAAACGGGTGTACCATTTGGTACCAAGTAACATAACAATATTTATCATCCCTGCTAGGCCCACTGGCCTTATCTCTTTTCTCAACTCTCCTAGGCCTCCTGGCCTTATTTTTCCACGTTGGGCATGCACGGTTGATGTTGGTTCAGGCCTAACCCTAGGCTCCCAACGATCACACCGTCACCCCTAAACACGGTAACCATCCACAGCTCAAGTAACATTCCCTGCATCATCTTATTGTTCATTTAGTGAAATCCGGTTGTTCATCTTTCTTTCAAACCGAACTTATGTTTAACCTCTGGACTCGACAAGGACACACAGTGTGACTGACACTGAACTGTTGTTCCATATCCCAGGAACGAGGCTAGACATCCAGATTTGACACTCTCGAGAGGTTGTAGATACCACCCATCTAAGTGCACCACACTCAGCCGGTACTTTAGGATATCATCCCTAAGACGAACTTAGCAAGATACACTCACCTGACCGTTCACGCTACCAAGACACTCCCTGTATAGCTACCGACATAACTCTATGTCTTATGATGAAGTGAATCCGGCACGTCCCCAACCCATGAGCGACGCCTAGCTCTGGAACCTTCGCAAGACTAGCCCCGACCACAAAGGTAACCGACTAGACCTGCCAAAATGGTAGCATCAAACGAGGCTCAATAGGTTACGTAGGTCAAGGCCCGCCCATGTGAGCGACAGTGGCAGTGCTTTCGATGTTCAGATTAGTGGCACTATGGACTGACCCTATCGATGTTTGGAGGGGTGTTTCATTTAATCAAGTTTCATCATAACAAGTCCAAACAACAGATCTTCCGTTCAACACAACAATCATAATATCATAACAAGTCCAAACAACAGATGTTTAGTTCAGCACAACAACCACAATATCAATGTAATATATCATCAAACGACAAGACATTAGCAACACCATTTTTCAAGAAATAATTCATGTCGACCGGGCGACTACGGCGTCACCACGGATCAATGTCCAAAAACGTCAACCGGAGGACTGTGGCGGAGATACCTCCGGCAAGCGCCCTCTCATTCGACTAGAAAACAAATGTCAACCGGAAGACTGGGGCAGGAGAAGTCTTCGACCCGCGCCTTCTCGTTCGACTAGAAAAGAAATGTCAACCGGAAGTCTGTGGCGGAGATACCTCCGGCAAGCGCCTTCTCGTTCGACTTGAAATGAAATGTCAACCGGAAGACTGTGGCGGAGATACCTCCGGCAAGCGCCTTCTCGTTTGACTAAAACAAAAGGAGTGTTGCACCACATCTTGAAGACAAACAGATATATAGAAATGCGACAATACTCGATGTAACATAGCATGATAGTATGTAATCAAATAAACAAACAACGTTGCAGGACTGGTCATAGCAAGTGGTTAGCTTGCCTCGGGGTCACGTGGTTGTTCTCTGGTTCGTCGACGAAGTGAAGACGTCGTGGACTCAGACACCGGTAGCCTTACACCGCGTCGACGCGGTGGTATCACACATATCATGTGCTACCCATATTCACTGGAAAGATCTCACGAAGATAGGAATTTAGAAATTTGAATCACTCCAATCGGAGCTGTGGTTTGGGAGAAAATGGCGTGTGAAGCTTAGCTATCTACTGCACAAGGCGGTAGATAACAGGCTCGGGTTGACTGGGCTGACCAAGGTGGCGTATTTCTGGAAATACGCTTTAGCTTGAGGAAAGCGTAAAGCTGAAAATACGCCGATATGTACACTGTTCATCTCTCTAGCTAGCTTTCCTCTAGCTTCTCACGTACGGTAGGAGCTCGGGGAGCTGTCACCGCCGGCGACGGGCGGCCTGGAGAGGAAGGCCAGCGAGCGGAGGCGAGGTCACCGCCTCACCCCGCACCTCGGGAATGGGGTGAGGACGAGAGAGAGCGCCTCCGCACGTACGCACGCACGTACGACACCGACGGAGGTCGTCGGCACCGCCGCCATGCAGCTGCACAGGAGGAGCCGGCGTCGACCACTGCGGCATAGCCGCGTCGTGCCGCGCCCGCGACGCACTGGAGGGAGGCTGGGGCCGTGGGGCGGCTTGGGGAGCTCCCGGTGACCCCTCCCTCGACGAACTGGGCCGAGGAGTGGGACGGCGGCGGCGTACCACGGCCAGGGGAGGGGCTAGGGGTGCGGGGGAGGCTGCACTAGCTCGAGTTCATCCTCGACATGGTCATGGCGATCATGGCCGAAGCTCAAGGTCGGCTCGGTTTCCTCCGCCGAAAAAAACGTGGGGAGGCTCTGGGGGGGAAGAGGTGCTCGTGCAGGGGGGAGAGAATGGGAATGGCAAGGCTGAGAGGAGGCACAGGGATCCTATATATAGCAAGGGAGAGGGAGGGGAGCTTGATGGCACCGACGGTGGGTTGGTGCACCAGCCTTGCTCCAAAGGTTTAATGGAGGGGATAGGGATGAGGGGAGGATAGGGATGAGGAGCTGGACGAACAGTACCGCACGAGGCTGCACTACAGCAGGAGATAAGGCAGGAGCTGGGTTAGGGCTAAGCAAGTTTGGCTCATGCCTAAGCGTGTGTACGGGACGTAAAGAGCGCGACGTGAGCGGCATCGAGCGTTTCCGGTGACTCGGGGCATGAAAGGGTCGCGTCACTATGCTGTACTACTACTACAATCAACATCTAGCAAGCAAAACATCAAATTGGGGACAAAACGCCAGAGCAAAGTTTTGAAAAATTCAAATGCACTTAAGGTGTTCGATGGGTGTCCTACAAGAAAAAGTTGATCCAAATGATCCTAAATTTCTATGGGAGGCTTCTAATGGGACAGGGAACACTTCCTCAGGTGGTCAAGATTTATGGTGGAGTGGAAGTAGGGTTTTGGATTTAATGGCCCGGTAGTGGCAGATTTGGTATTTTCTTCAATCTGAAAAAGTTGTATAGGTCATGGCGATGTTCATGCATATATGGGATATACATGAGGATAGGTGTCTCTGGAATTTTTGGTGGAATTTTCTAAGCAAGATGAAGAAGAGTTTCTTTGGAGAGGCGAGATATCGGTTTTACTTTTCTATAGAAAAGGCATTAAGGTTTTTATAAGGAAAACCCTGAGGAACGGAATCAAAGGTGATCACAAATATTCGGAGAATATTCCTGGGGTTGGGACATAGAGAGGTACATGATCTCAACATCAATCACCAAAAGTTCAAATGAGTTTTGATAAAATTCAGAGAAATCCAAGTTAAAAGGTTTTCGCAAATTTTTAGTTCACCCCTTTTTTAGGAAAACTGGTTAGTGAAATTCAGGGTGTTACATTAAGGCTGCCGCCCGTCGGGCCGATCGGTGTACACCGCACCATCGAGAACTACTCAATGCACGTGAGAGATCAGGGCCACACATGAGATCGAGGAGACGATATCGACCATCACGGAAACTACCCAATACCGTCCCCAACCAATGACCATCGATCATCTGCCAAGATGGAGTATCAAGACCCTGACCCCAATTTCATAGCGCGGCCAGAACCTTGCAGCTTCTCTTGGGCCATCTCTGGCGGCGGGAAAGGCGGCGGGGAAGGAAGAGGGCGTCTCGAGAGGGGGACAAGCCGGCGCTGACTCTTCCAGGACCATGAGGCGTGCGAGGATGGCTGGCAGTGGCGGTGGCCTAGGCCTGTCGCACGCATGCAGCTGACTCGATCGTCGGGCTTCGAGGCGCTTCACCGTGTAGGTATTTTATTCAATCCTCCGCATATATGTACGCTGCGGGCTATGGTTTGCGGGGACATGCGGACGTCCCACCGAGGAGATCAGGCTGGAGGGACGGACGCGAGAGCCGACCTTGAGCTTCAACATGTCCATACCTTCGGCTTGCCAGGTGATGACGTGAAAGACACACGTTCGTTGGGAACCCCAAGAGGAAGGTATGATGAGTGCAGCAGCAAGTTTTCCCTCAGTATGAAACCGAGGTTATCGAACCAGTAGGAGATGAAGAACCTTCTGAAGGTGTCAACGGTGTCAGGAAAAGTGGTGTCGCAAGGAGGTGGAAGTTTGCTAAACAGAGGTGCTTCCTCTCCCTAGCAATGGTGCCAGAAAGAGTGCTTCGAATGGTGGAACTGACGGTTGACTTGGAACCTGCACACAACACAACCAAAATACTTTGTCCCAACTCAATAGTGAGGTTGTCAATCTCACCAGCTGAAAACAAATGATTAGACGTATTGTGAGAACAATGATTGCAGTAGGTTGTATTATCAGATGTAAAAGAATGGACCAGGGTCCACAGTTCACTAGTGTTGTCTCTCCATAAAAGATAACTAACATGTTGGGTACACAAATTACAGCTGGGCAATTGACAATATTGATAAATGCATAAAAATGCATGTACAAGTTATGACGGTACAATGAGATTTACTTGGGCATTACAACATGGTACACAAACCGCTATCCAGCATGCATTCGTGCCTAAATAGTCCACCTTCAGGTTAGCATCCGCACCCCTTTCAGTATTGAGTTGCAATCAACAGACTATTGCATTAAGTAAAGTGCATAATGTAAGCAACACAATTATCCTTAGACAAAGCATTGCTGTTTTACCCCTAGTGGAAACAACACATCCACAACCTTAGAGGTTGCTGTCACTCCCCCAGATTAAATGGAGACTGAACCCACTATCTAGCATAAATATCCCCTCTTGGAGTCACAAGCATCAACTTGGCCAGAGTATCAACAAGCAACGGAGAGCATGCAAGATCATAAATAACATATATATGATAATTCAAAAATCAACTTGACATAGTATCAATATTCATCAGATCCCAGCAAACACAACATGTAGCATTACAATAAGATGATCTTGATCATGATAGGCAGCTCACAAGATCTAAACATGGTGGCACAAGAGCAGAAGACAACCATCTAGCTACTGCTATGGACCCATAGTCCAAGGATGAACTACTCACACATCACTCCGGAGGCAGGCATGGCGATGTAGAGCCCTCCGGTGATGATTCCCCTCTCCGGCAGGGTGCCGGGAAGAGATTCAGAACCCTCCCGAGTTAGGGTTGACATCGGCGGCTCTGGAACTTTTCGTTGATAATGGCTCGGGTTTCTAGGGTTTTCTCGAATAGATGAATTTATAGGCTAAGGGGCGACGTCGGTGGAGACCCGAGGGGCCCACACCATGCCGTGGCACGCCGGGAGGTGGGGCCGCGCCACCACGTGGTGTGGCCGCCTCCTCGGTCCCCTTCGTGTCTCCTTCGGACTCCGTGTACGTGACAGGAAAATAGGACTGTGGGCTTTGTTTCATCCAATTCCGAGAATAGTTCCAGAACAACTTTTCTGAAATACAAAAAACAGCAGAAAACAGGAACTGGCACTGTGTCATCTTGTTAATAGGTTAGTCGCAGAGAAATGCATAAAAATGATATAAAGTGTAAATAAAGCATGTAGCAATTGGTATAATTAAGAAATCCCGGGACCTAGAAATTCATTTCGTACAACTGAACCTTTTCAAACTGTTTCTTTTTGAGAACCAAAAAAAATTGTGTGCATGGAACATCAGAAATTATGGATACGTTGGAGACGTATCAAGCATCCCCAAGCTTAGTTCTACTCGTCCTCGAGTAGGTAAAACGATAACAACAAAATAATTTCTGAGGAGACATGCTACCACACAATCTTGATCAAATAATATTGCAGGGCTCATGTTTGCTAACAAGTAGATAAAGAGTAAACAACTGAATCATATAAGCAAAAACTTTTCATGAATAGTACTTTCAAGACAAGCATAAAAAACTTTTGCATAAGAGTTAACTCATAAAGCAATAGATTCTAAATAAAAGGGATTGAAGCAACACATAGGAAGATTTAAGTTTCAGCAATTGCTTTCAACTTTCAACATGTATATCTGATGGATAATTGTCAACACAAAGTAATATAACAAGTGTAATAAGCAAGCATATAAGAATTGTTGCACACAAAGTTGACACAAGTGTTTGCTTCTGAGATAGAAAGAAGTGGGTAAACTGACTCAACATAAAAGAAAAAGAAAGGCCCTTCGCAGAGGGAAGCAAGGATTAAATCTTGTGCTAGAGCTTTTTAAGTTTTTGAAATCATATAGAGAGCATAAAGTAAGTTTTTGAGAGGTGTTTGTTGTTGTCAACGAATGGCAGCGGGCAGTCTATCCCCCTTGTCACCCAGACTTTCAAGAGCGGCTCCCATTGTAGAACCCCCACCTTTTAACAAAAGTTGGGATTCCCCGTGTAACGTGCTAGTCCCTGGATCGACTTGCTAGCACACACAGTTTGAGATGCAATACCATAACATTGTATCAAAGTATATTACACGATGATCCAAAATTTAAAAGATTCGATACAAGGTGCATAGCCGAAGGCTAGCTCAAACCAAAGTAAACACCCAGCGGAAAACAAATGATACAGTGAGCCCATCATCTTCATGTGCCACAGGCAAGCATGTTGGTTGTAGACTCGAAACCCTGTCGCAACCTTACACATCGTCTGACGGACCTGCAACGGTGAGTTACAGCCCAACTATATGGGTCAGCACAATTGAATTGTGATGGCAAGATGACACTTATGTGGGTATAAATGGCAACCTAAATTCTACATGCATATTTGGCTAAGTGGAGTTTTGAGGCTGATTTGCATAAAGCCAGTTTTATCCTATCATTTGTAAAACAATTTTCATCATAGACAAAGAGTACCACTGATAGACATCAGTGAACACCTTTGACAACTACTCATGGCAAGCACCACTGATAGAAATAGTGAGCTCCCATCCCTTGTTCACCCTCAAATTTTAATTTAGAAATTGGGATGAGGAGATCTTCAACAGCTTCCCGGTCTAGTTGCTCAAAATGTCCATAACCGGGGACACGGCTAAGTATACTTAGTTTTAACTCTCGAGAGGGTGTGCACTTTCACCACAAGACCCAATCATTCCCTCCTCCATTGCAACCAATTATGAAATGGAAAAGAGAAGACTGAGACGAGATATTTCGGAAGAACTTTCCCATCCCATACCGGCCTGACGCGCTTCACCTATAAACCTCTACCACCACCTGTCAAGCCGGGATGAGTCCGCTCAACTTACTCCATCAAGACAGAGCCCATATGACATGTGGCTGCACTAGAAGCTACTGAACAAGGAGAGTCTACAATCTCTTTAAGCCTGGGTGACTTTCCACAAGTGTGCACTTCCACCAAGGGCAAATTACCATAGACATGAACCATAGACATGGACCCCCTGAGTAGTCACCCACCATGGTCCACCAACCAGCACCCAGGTAATTCATTGATTAGTTATTAGTTTTCATCACTATCCAACTAATCAAAACATTTTTCATAGCATGACTATACTAAGTTCCATACTACAAAGTTCTGGTGGGGGATGGCTACACACTAATAGGAGCATAGCATAGTATAATATCCAGTAACAAGCCTATCATGCATACTACTGAAAACACTAAGTGCATAGTAATAAAAGTAGTAGGACTTTTATGGTGTCACTTGCCTTGGCCAACTGAAGAGTTGAAGTTACACTCTTCACAACACGCAAAGCACTCCGTACAATCTAAACATAAGGATATCACAATAATAAACAAACAATTCAACAACATCAATGCATAACAAAGCAACATACACATCAACGTATTCACAAAACGGTGGTCAAGGATTATCACATAATTCAATATGCAAAAAGAATTAATGTGATTAGGTTTAGGGTTTGCCAATTTGGTTAAAGGTTGGTCAAGCAATTATGTATGAACATCATGGATGTCATATGTAACTTGCTGTGGTGTTCCAAGGGTTCTAAAAGGTTGGTCTTGATCAACATGGTCACACAAGGAATTTTGGAAAAGGTTTAACATATTTAAAACAAGGATTTTTGTAACACTATTTCTTTAGAAAGATCTTAAACACAAACCTTAATAATTGGGTTGGCAAATATATTCTAAAGATGGGTTTTGGTCTTTCTGGACAGAGACAACTAGTTGGGTCAATTTTCAAAAAGGAAACATATTGAAATAATTTCTAGGATTTAAACTATAACCAAAATACTTCAATTGAGCATCTGGTTTTTACAACAGTTTAAAAGTATTCAAAAATATTTATAAAAGTGACCAAGTTATTCTACAGAACCTAAGGTTTCCAAAAATATTTTATTTGCAAAAAATTGGACTTATAAAAATAAAGTTATGCTAAATATACTCAAATCTCTCATTTGAAATTTGAATATTTTAAACTTTTCCAAAACAGAGAACTAATGATTCTAAAAGATTCTACAAGTCCAGATCTTTTCAAAAATATAAAATTTGTTAAATTTGGACAAACCAGTAAAAAGTTGTGATGGTTTGAAGTTGCAGGGGTTTTTCTGCAATTCTGCCATTTAATTGTATTTAGGGATAAAATCCAGAAAAGGTTGAGCCACGCGGCGTGCGGTGATTGGCTAGGCTATGCTGACTGGGCGCTGACTGGACTGCTGACCAGGCAGACACGCGGCTGCACGGGACTGGTCCGTACCGGTTCGGGTAGGGATCTAATCCTGGCCGTCGATATCGGATCGGACGGCTGGGAGGGGAGGGCTCACCGGTGGCGGCGGGATGTTGCCGGAGGCGAGGAAGACGGCGGCGACGCGGCTGGGCGTGGATGTAGCGGAGGCTCCGGTGGTTCCCCGAGCTTGGAGAGGCGACAACGGCGTGCAGAGCGACGCGGCAGACGCGATGGAGGTGACGGCCGCGACGATTTCTTCCTCGAATGACGCGGGAACGCGGACGGAGATGCGGTGGCACCGGCGAGCTTCGGCCGAGGACGGATGCGTCGAACGGCTGCGCGAAAAAAAATCAAGAAGCGGCTCAGGGGGTGCGCACGGACAAGAGGAAGGAAACGGACCAGAAAGGGGAGGCGGGGGTGTCCTACCTCGGCCGAAAAATGGAGGAGACGGCGGCGGAAACGCGGACTCCGGCGAGTAAAATCGGCAGCCGGGGCACGATGTGGAGGGGCGTGAGAGGGTAAAGGGAGAGGATGGCACGGGGATTTAAGGGCGCGGGTCGGCGCGAGTGGGGCGAGTGCGTGCGCGGCGGTTCCGGCGCGGTCGTGGGCGTCGTGGTCGTGCGTGGAGCGGTTGAGGAAAGGGGACGACCCTGACAGGTGGGCCCCACCTGTCTGCGAGAGCGGGGACGCGCGTGGGCTGGGTTGGTTGCTGCGCGCGCGGTAGATAGGTTGGGTTCGGCCCATTTACATTTTTTTTGTCCTGTCTTCTTTTTCTTTTCCTTCTCTGTTTTCCTTATTTCTTTTATAACTTTTATTTTTAAAATCCAAATCCATTCAAACCAATTTCTATAGATTTGAAAAATCAAAACCTTTCTTTTGAATCTTATAAACATACTTTCCAAACCTTTTTAAATTTGGAAATCCAAAATAATGCATAAAGGTTTATTAGAACCTTTGTGTTCATTTTATAAAATGGGGTTTTATAAATTCCTTTTGAACCAAAACTAAAAACTAGAAAAAGATATGAGTAATAACACTCATATGATAAACTCAACAAAAATACTTTGATACAAACTTTTTATATATAAAGAGTTTGATAATTCATTTTAAAAACAAATAATCATTTGAAATATCAAAATAGTCATTTCCATTTAAAATCCTTAAACCCTGAAAATAGAAGGTAAGGCATTATTTACAATACATTTCAATGTCAAATTCCAAAAATATTGTATGATTGCTTATTAAATCTTGAAAAAGGATTTTAAATAAATCACTTGTGGTTTTGAAGAAAATCTAGGAAAATTACCACAAATACAATTTTGAAAAGGAGCTACAAACTCATTTCCAAATCATAGGAATGGATCAAAACAAAATTTGAAAATTAGGGTATGTTTAAAAATTAACTCTAAACAATCTGTAAATAGGGTTTTGGTAAGTAATTGGAAGTAATATATTAGATTCAATTTCAATTTCGAGTAATTTATTTTATTCAAACAAAAGTTTTAATTTTTAGTGATTTTTAAAACATTCCAAATTTTTGGGATGTTACAGACTACCACCCTTAAAAGGAATCTCGTCCCCGAGATTCGCAGAGGCTAGCAAAAGGGATAGGTTCCGGGTATCTGGGTGGCTACCACCCTTAAAAGGAACTTTTGTGGGTCGTCTAACTTTCTTGTTTCTTGTGTCGAGGTGACTCTATAGGTCAGCTATATCTTTAGTTGTCTCAGTTATGCTTCATCCTCATGGGTTCACACATAAAGTATGTACTGACATTTTCAAATGAATGAGTGCTTGAACAATTAATTGATCTTGGACTTACTGTTCATATCTTCATGCCCATGGTATACTCCTTCCACATTGACATGATTCACATGTACCTTCTTGAATGGGTTTGGCTTAACTTGGTCTGCTTTCTTCTCTGGGCATTCGTTGGAGTAGTGTCCCATTTTCTTACATGAGTAGCATTGCACCTGGCTGTTATCCTTTTTCTCCGAAGGGTTGTGGCGATGTTGTCCATGGTTGTTCTTCTCTCCGTTGTGGTTGTCGAATCTATATCCTCCATTATGGTGATGGCCATGGTTGTGATGGCCATTTCCTCCATGTTGATGTCCATTGCCACCCTGTTGATGTCCATTGCTATCATGCTTGTGGAATCCTGAGTTACTACTGCCATCATGGAAACTACGCATTTTCTGAGGTGGTCCAGAGTTGTACTTCTCGAGTTGTGCTTCCTTTTCCGGGTTTCAGCCTGCCTTTGCTTACTCTCCAAGATAGTGGCCTTGTCAAGTAGTGACTGGTAGTTGGGTGTGTAGACCACCGACAGTTGAATGGCTAACTCATCATTCAGACCATCCAAGAACTTCTCCCTTCTCTTGGCATCTGTGTCAACGTCATCTGGAGCATAGCGTGCTAGATTGTTGAATTCCTCTATGTACTCTGCAACTGTGTGGTTACCCTGACGCAGGTTGCGAAATTCTCTCTTTTTCAAGCTCATCACACCAGTGGATATGTGTGCAGTGCGGAAACCTTCCTGAAATGATTCCCAAGTGACCTCCTCAATTGGGTGAGTGATCTGATAGTTGTCCCACCAGCTGGCTGCAGGTCCTTCTAAAAGATGTGCTGCAAATCTAACCTTCTCTTCATCAGTGCATTCAATGGTCACCAGATTCTTATTCACCGAGCGTAGCCAGTCATCAGCTACAACGGGTTCTGAGGCGCTAGTGAAGGTTGTTGGCCTCAGCCTCAGGAATCGGGTGAGCATGTCCACTTGAGGGGGTGGTGGTGGTGGGTTGTTGTTGTTGCTGTTGTTGTTATTGTTGTTGTTCTCTAAGATCTGGGTCATCACTTGCACAAGCTGGGTCATGACTTGTTGTAGCCCATTGTTGTTGTTGTTCTCATTGTTCTCCTCATTGTTGTTGTTGTGGTTGTCACGTCGAGGAGGCATCTGTGGGTTTAGCATAGATGAGATAAAGATAGAGAGGTCTAAAGAGAAATTTCCTACCCACCAGCAGATCAAGGCAACTCATAACAACAAACGACATCTAGCAAGCAACACAATCAAGCAATCCTTTCCTTAAAAGACAATCCTTTGATAAATTCGATTTAAACAACTAAGGTGGTTTGGAAAAACAGACATATCAACATCGCCATTCCACAGGGGTTGGTATGGTCAATATACTAACGCAACGTTATTTCGAATAAAACTAATTTGGGGTCCAATCTAAGGTAAACAGGGTGATACATTTCCTTGCCAACATATTCTTCCTCCTTACTTCAATTCTCTTCACTTCATGGATGCAATCTGGGCATCCTTAGAACGAATCAGGTCTTCCTGATTGGAGAGTTCCAAAGCCATATTCACTATGTCAGTCTTCAACTGGTTCACCGTGGTCTTCAAGGCAGTAGCACTCTCATTCTCCTTCTCAAGAAGATGGGTACACTGGGCTTGCAGTTCGAGAATTTGTGCCTCCTGGTGTTCAATCTTGCTTCCAACTTCATGTTGTCAATATCAAGTTTCATTTTGTCTTCGATGAGAGCATCCTTCTCCAAATCCATCTCTTGTTTCTGTGCGCCGATTTCCTCTCCTATCTCCTTGAGTTCATCGAGGTACTTCTGGGTGTTGTGAAGTCTAAATCTAAGTCTTGTTCCAAGGTACTCGATGGCCTCCCATGCTGCACTTCTTGCTGAATCAAAGAATGATGTTTGTTGTATTGGATTGGTGAACAAGCAGCAACCTTCGGTCTTGTGGTCATCGCCTTTGCTCTTGTATATGTGGAGTTGCACCCACCAGTACTCTTGACCTTCATCCATGAAAGGAAATCCTTTGTATACTGCTTCTCCTTCAAAACCCAAGCTCTTCATGTTATCCTTTAATGCTCTTGGAAACTCAGTCCCACTTTGTAGAGTCATCACTGGTCCTTTCTTGATGGATTCGATGAGGCTGGTCATCTAAAACAAAAGTAGATACTTTCGGAAGTTAGATACTAGACGAGAGTACAAGAAGAGGTACCATGAGTTTATATAAATTTTAGAAAACTGAATAAAAATAGATTTTCAATCCTATGGTCAAAACCTATTTCTATCCAGACCTAGGGTCACGAATCTACAGGCAACACAGTGCTCTGATACCATCTGTAGAACCCCCACCTTTTAACAAAAGTTGGGATTCCCCGTGTAACGTGCTAGTCCCTGGATCGACTTGCTAGCACACACAGTTTGAGATGCAATACCATAACATTGTATCAAAGTATATTACACGATGATCCAGAATTTAAAAGATTCGATACAAGGTGCATAGCCGAAGGCTAGCTCAAACCAAAGTAAACACACAACGGAAAACAAATGATACAGTGAGCCCATCATCTTCATGTGCCACAGGCAAGCATGTTGGTTGTAGACTCGAAACCCTGTCGCAACCTCACATCGTCTGACGGACCTGCAACGGTGAGTTACAGCCCAACTATATGGGTCAGCACAATTGAATTGTGATGGCAAGATGACACTTATGTGGGTATAAATGGCAACCTAATTCTACATGCATATTTGGCTAAGTGGAGTTTTGAGGCTGATTTGCATAAAGCCAGTTTTATCCTATCATTTGTAAAACAATTTTCATCATAGACAAAGAGTACCACTGATAGACATCAGTGAACACCTTTGACAACTACTCATGGCAAGCACCACTGATAGAAAACAGTGAGCTCCCATCCCTTGTTCACCCTCAAATTTTAATTTAGAAATTGGGATGAGGAGATCTTCAACAGCTTCCCGGTCTAGTTGCTCAAAATGTCCATAACCGGGGACACGGCTAAGTATACTTAGTTTTAACTCTCGAGAGGGTGTGCACTTTCACCACAAGACCCAATCATTCCCTCCTCCATTGCAACCAATTATGAAATGGAAAAGAGAAGACTGAGACGAGATATTTCGGAAAACTTTCCCATCCCATACCGGCCTGACGCGCTTCACCTATAAACCTCTACCACCACCTGTCAAGCCGGGATGAGTCCGCTCAACTTACTCCATCAAGACAGAGCCCATATGACATGTGGCTGCACTAGAAGCTACTGAACAAGGAGAGTCTACAATCTCTTTAAGCCTGGGTGACTTTCCACAAGTGTGCACTTCCACCAAGGGCAAATTACCATAGACATGAACCATAGACATGGACCCCCTGAGTAGTCACCCACCATGGTCCACCAACCAGCACCCAGGTAATTCATTGATTAGTTATTAGTTTTCATCACTATCCAACTAATCAAAACATTTTTCATAGCATGACTATACTAACTTCCATACTACAAAGTTCTGGGTGGGGGATGGCTACACACTAATAGGAGCATAGCATAGTATAATATCCAGTAACAAGCCTATCATGCATACTACTGAAAACACTAAGTGCATAGTAATAAAAGTAGTAGGACTTTTATGGTGTCACTTGCCTTGGCCAACTGAAGAGTTGAAGTTACACTCTTCACAACACGCAAAGCACTCCGTACAATCTAAACATAAGGATATCACAATAATAAACAAACAATTCAACAACATCAATGCATAACAAAGCAACATACACATCAACGTATTCACAAAACGGTGGTCAAGGATTATCACATAATTCAATATGCAAAAGAATTAATGTGATTAGGTTTAGGGTTTGCCAATTTGGTTAAAGGTTGGTCAAGCAATTATGTATGAACATCATGGATGTCATATGTAACTTGATGTGGTGTTCCAAGGGTTCTAAAAGGTTGGTCTTGATCAACATGGTCACACAAGGAATTTTGGAAAAGGTTTAACATATTTAAAACAAGGATTTTTGTAACACTATTTCTTTAGAAAGATCTTAAACACAAACCTTAATAATTGGGTTGGCAAATATATTCTAAAGATGGGTTTTGGTCTTTCTGGACAGAGACAACTAGTTGGGTCAATTTTCAAAAAGGAAACATATTGAAATAATTTCTAGGATTTAAACTATAACCAAAATACTTCAATTGAGCATCTGGTTTTTACAACAGTTTAAAAGTATTCAAAAATATTTATAAAAGTGACCAAGTTATTCTACAGAACCTAAGGTTTCCAAAAATATTTTATTTGCAAAAAATTGGACTTATAAAAATAAAGTTATGCTAAATATACTCAAATCTCTAATTTGAAATTTGAATATTTTAAACTTTTCCAAAACAGAGAACTAATGATTCTAAAAGATTCTACAAGTCCAGATCTTTTCAAAAATATAAAATTTGTTAAATTTGGACAAACTAGTAAAAAGTTGTGATGGTTTGAAGTTGCAGGGGTTTTTCTGCAATTCTGCCATTTAATTGTATTTAGGGATAAAATCCAGAAAAGGTTGAGCCACGCGGCGTGCGGTGATTGGCTAGGCTATGCTGACTGGGCGCTGACTGGACTGCTGACCAGGCAGACACGCGGCTGCACGGGACTGGTCCGTACCGGTTCGGGTAGGGATCTAATCCTGGCCGTCGATATCGGATCGGACGGCTGGGAGGGGAGGGCTCACCGGTGGCGGCGGGATGTTGCCGGAGGCGAGGAAGACGGCGGCGACGCGGCTCAGGCGTGGATGTAGCGGAGGCTCCGGTGGTTCCCCGAGCTTGGAGAGGCGACAACGGCGTGCAGAGCGACGCGGCAGACGCGATGGAGGTGACGGCCGCGACGATTTCTTCCTCGAATGACGCGGGAACGCGGACGGAGATGCGGTGGCACCGGCGAGCTTCGGCCGAGGACGGATGCGTCGAACGGCTGCGCGAAAAAAATCAAGAAGCGGCTCAGGGGGTGCGCACGGACAAGAGGAAGGAAACGGACCAGAAAGGGGAGGCGGGGGTGTCCTACCTCGGCCGAAAAATGGAGGAGACGGCGGCGGAAACGCGGACTCCGGCGAGTAAAATCGGCAGCCACGGGGCACGATGTGGAGGGGCGTGAGAGGGTAAAGGGAGAGGATGGCACGGGGATTTAAGGGTGCGGGTCGGCGCGAGTGGGGCGAGTGCGTGCGCGGCGGTTCCGGCGCGGTCGTGGGCGTCGTGGTCGTGCGTGGAGCGGTTGAGGAAAGGGGACGACCCTGACAGGTGGGCCCCACCTGTCTGCGAGAGCGGGGACGTGCGTGGGCTCGGTTGGTTGCTGCGCGCGCGGTAGATAGGTTGGGTTCGGCCCATTTACATTTTTTTTGTCCTGTCTTCTTTTTCTTTTCCTTCTCTGTTTTCCTTATTTCTTTTATAACTTTTATTTTTAAAATCCAAATCCATTCAAACCAATTTCTATAGATTTGAAAAATCAAAACCTTTCTTTTGAATCTTATAAACATACTTTTCCAAACCTTTTTAAATTTGGAAATCCAAAATAATGCATAAAGGTTTATTAGAACCTTTGTGTTCATTTTATAAAATGGGGTTTTATAAATTCCTTTTGAACCAAAACTAAAAACTAGAAAAAGATATGAGTAATAACACTCATATGATAAACTCAACAAAAATACTTTGATACAAACTTTTTATATATAAAGAGTTTGATATTTCATTTTAAAAACAAATAATCATTTGAAATATCAAAATAGTCATTTCCATTTAAAATCCTTAAACCCTGAAAATAGAAGGTAAGGCATTATTTACAATACATTTCAATGTCAAATTCCAAAAATATTGTATGATTGCTTATTAAATCTTGAAAAAGGATTTTAAATAAATCACTTGTGGTTTTGAAGAAAATCTAGGAAAATTACCACAAATACAATTTTGAAAAGGAGCTACAAACTCATTTCCAAATCATAGGAATGGATCAAAACAAAATTTGAAAATTAGGGTATGTTTAAAAATTAACTCTAAACAATCTGTAAATAGGGTTTTGGTAAGTAATTGGAAGTAATATATTAGATTCAATTTCAATTTCGAGTAATTTATTTTATTCAAACAAAAGTTTTAATTTTTAGTGATTTTTAAAACATTCCAAATTTTTGGGATGTTACACCCATGAAGAGCGTTATTTCTACCCAAGGGTAGATCATCCTCTTCTCTTTTGTTTAGACATGCATATTTATAAATTGGTATGACACTCCTCCCAACCTTTTCTTACACAAGCCATGGCTAACCGAATCCTCGGGTGCCTTCCAACAATCACATACCATGGAGGAGTGCCTATTTGATATTGTTTAACACTTTGAAAATTTGCTTCTGATAAATCATGGCAAAACATGTGAAGAGAATTAAGTAATTAAAGTTGTAATTAATTGGGACCGGGCACCCCATTTGCCAGCTCTTTTTGCAAAGTTATTGGATAAGCGGATGTATATGCCACTAGTCCATTGGTGAAAGTCTGTCATGAGTAAATGACAAGGTTGATAGAGAAAACTCCACATAACTTCCTCATGAGCTATAAAACATTGACACAAATAAGAGATAATAGCTTTTGAATAGTTTAAAGGTAGCACATGAAGTATTTACTTGGAATGGCAGGAAATACCACATAATAGGTAGTTATGGTGGACACAGATGGGATGGGTTTTGGCTCAAGGTTTGGATGCACGAGAAGCATTCCCTCTCAGTACAGAGTTTAGACTAGCAAGGTTGTTTGAAGCAAACACAGGATATCAACTGGTACAGCAAGACTTACATGAAAACATATTGTAAGCATTATAAGACTCTACACTGTCTTCCTTGTTACTCAAACACTTTCACCAGAAAATATCTAGACCTTAGAGATACCAAACATGCAAACCAAATTTCAACAAGCTCTACGGTAGTTCTTCACTAATAGGTTTTAACTACATGATGCAAGAGATTAAACATGCTCTACTTGAGAACTCAAAACAATTGCAAAGCATCAAATTATCCAAGACAATGAGCTACAAGAATAAGCATGTCTTTTCAATATACCATCTACCACATGTAGCATTTTCTGTTTCCAACCAAACACCAATCAACTTATTTCAACACAAAACTCTCCAAATAATTTAACAATGAAACAAGAGAGTGCTTTTCTACAAGAACTAACAGCTCTGAATAAGAGATGCATGAAAAACTGGAGCTAAAAGTATTGCAGTAGCTAGACAAGAATACTCAACAAATATAAGTGAAGAATACGAGTATTCATATGAAAAAGCGGAGCGTGTCTCTCTCCCACACAAGAATGGTAGGATCCAATTTATTCAGAAAATAAAAATAACAAAGCAAAAATAAAAGCACACAGACGCTCCAAGTAAAGCACATAAGATGTGAAAGAATTAAAATATAGTTTCACTAGATTTGACCTGATAAGTTGTTGATGAAAAAGTGGATGCCCAAGGCATCCCCAAGCTTAGACGCTTGAGTCTTCTTGAAATATGCTTGGGTGATCCATGGGGCATCGCCAAGCTTAGGCTTTTCACTCTTTTGATCATATCATATCATTCTCCTCTCTTGATCCTTGAAAACTTCCTTCACACCAAACTCAAAGTAATTCTCATTAGAGGGTTAGTGCATAATCAAAAATTCACATGTTCTGTAAGGACACAATCATCTCCAATATTTCTGGACATTAGCTACAGCCAGTGATGTTTTGTGGAGCAAAGAAATCCACTCGAACATAGTAAAAGAGAGAATGCAAAATAAAAGGCAGAATCTGTCAAAACATAACTGTTTGTAAGGACGAATTTTTTCGAGGCACTTAAGTTGCTCAGATCAGAAAACTCAAAACTAATGAAAGTTGCGTACATATCTGAGGATCACGCATAAATTTTTCAGAATTTTTCAATTTTTCTGGAGTGCGTACAACTCAAAACGGTCGACAGAAAAAATATGTCTTTGCGCAGAAATCCAAATCTAGTATCAACTTTCTATTAGAGACTTTACTTGGCACAACAATGCAATAAAATAAAGATACAAAGGAGTTGTTACAGAAGTAAGCAAACTCTAAGACTCAAATAAAAGAAAAAACTACAGAAATGAAACAATGGATTGTCTCCCATAAGCGCTTTTCTTTAACGCCTTTTAGCTAGGCGCTGAAAGTGAAAATCAAGTGTTTCCAAGTGAAGAAGCAGCAACCGAATAATGTTCTAATAATAGAATCAAAAGGTAGATTCCTTCTCTTTCTAGGGAAGTGTTCCATATCTTTCTTGAGTGGGAATTGGTACCTAATATTTCCTTCCTTCATATCAATAATGGCACCAACAGTTCTAAGAAAAGGTCTTCCCAAAACAATAGGACAAGATGCATTGCATTCAATGTCCATAACAACAAAATCAACGGGGACAAGGTTATTGTTAACCATAATAAGAACATCATCAACTCTCCCCAAAGGTTTCTTCATAGCATTATCAGCAAGATAAACATCCAAATAACAGTGTTCCAAAGGTGGCAAATCAAGCATATCATAAGTTTCTTAGGCATAACAGATGCTAGCACCAAGATCACATAAAGCATTACAATCAAAATCATTCACCTTCATCTTAATGATGGGCTCCCAACCATCTTCTAACTTCCTAGGGATAGAAGCTTCATGTTTTAATTTCTCTTCCCTATCTTGCATGAGAGCATTTGTAATATGTTTTGTAAAAGCCATATTAATAGCACTAGCATTAGGACTTCTAGCTAGCTTTTGCAAGAACATAATTACTTCAGAAATATTACAATCATCAAAATCAAAATCATTATGATCAATGGTAATGGAACCATTGTCTCCCATATTTCGAAAAATTTCAGCACTTTTATCAGGAACAGTTTCAGTGGTTTTGGGCAATTTCAAACGTTTTGCTGAAGTAATAGAGACATTGCCAACACCAATTATGTTACCATTGATAGTAGGAGGTTTACTAGCATGTAAAACATCAGCATTACTAGTGGTGGTAATAGTACAAACTCTAGCTATACTATTCTCTTTATCAATTTTATCCTCTCTTTCCCACCTAGCATGCAACTCAGCCAACATCCTAATATTGTTGTCAATTTTAACTTGGATAGCATTGGCAGTAGCAAAAGTCTTGTTCTCTTTAACATCATTAGGCATAACTTTTAGTTTCAAAAGATCAACATCAAGAGCAAGGCTATCAACTTTAGAAGCAAGAACATCAATTTTACCAAGCTTTTCCTCAACAGATTTATTAAAAGCAGTTTGTGTACTAATAAAATCCTTAAGCATGGCTTCAAGATCAGAGGGTACACTTCTATTATTGCTGTAGGAATTACCATAGGAATTGACATAACCATTACCACTATTTGAAGGATAAGGCTTATAATTGTTATTACCAAAATTATCCTATAAGCATTGTTGTTGAAATTGTTGTTTTTAATGAAGTTCACATCAACATGCTCTTCTTGAGCAACCAATGAAGCTAAAGGAACATTATTTGGATCAACATGAGATTTACCATTCACAAGCATAGACATAATAACATCAATCTTATCACTCAAGAAGAGGTTTCTTCAACAAAATTTACCTTCTTACCTTGGGAGTCCTTTCGGTGTGCCATTCAGAATAATTAATCATCATATCATCAAGAAGCTTTGTTGCAGCACCCAAAGTGACAGACGTAAAGGTACCTCCAGCAGCTGAATCAAGAAGGTTCCTTGAAGAAAAGTTCAGTCCTGCATAAAAGGTTTGGATGATCATCCAAGCAGTCAGTCCATGGGTGGGACAATTCTTTACCAATGATTTCATTCTCTCCCATGCTTGGGCAACATGTTCATTATCAAATTGTTTGAAATTCATAATGCTACTTCTCAAGATATAATCTTAGCAGGAGGATAATATTTTCCAATGAAAGCATCTTTGCATTTAGTCCATGAATCAATACTATTTCTAGGCAAAGATAGCAACCATTCTTTAGCTCTTCCTCTCAAAGAGAAAGGAAATAATTTGTTTAATAATATCCCCATCTATATCCTTGTACTTTTGCATCTCACAAAGTTCAACAAAATTATTATGGTGAGCAGCAGCATCATCAGTACTAACACCAGAAAATTGCTCTTTCATAACAAGATTTAACAGAGCAGGTTTAATTTCATAAAAGTCTGATTTAGAAGGAGGTGGAGAAATAGGAGTGCATATGAAATCATTATTATTTGTGCTAGTGAAGTCACACAACTTGGTGTTCTCAGGAGTACTCATTTTAGCAAAATAAAACTAGGCCGAAATATAAAAATGAATGCAAGTAACTATTTTTTTGTGATTTTGATAAAAGAAGCAAACAAGAAAAAAATAAAAATAAACTAAGCAAGACAATAAGAAAGTAAAGAGATTGGAAGTGAGAGATTCCCCTTGCAGAAGGCTTGACCTCCCCGGCAATGGCGCCAGAAAAAGTGCTTGATGACGTGAAAGACACACGTTCGTTGGGAACCTCAAGAGGAAGGTATGATGAGTGCAGCAGCAAGTTTTCCCTCAGTATGAAACCGAGGTTATCGAACTAGTAGGAGATGAAGACACTTCTGAAGGTGTCAACGGCATCAGGAAAAGTGGTGTCGCAGGGAGGTGGAAGTTTGCTGAACAGAGGTGCTTCCTCTTGATGGCCCTTGAAGAGGTTGATCTACGGCGCCAGAAAACACTTTACTGTGCGCTAAGTTGACGAGGGCATATATTGCGGTGTTGCTTCTATCTCCCCGTCAACGGCGCCAGAAAACAGTCCTGATCTCCGGTGTGTAGTTACCTGCGTCAAAAGTAAATGGGTTAGGTTGAGACTCCAAGTGCAGAGTGTGTAGTAAGTGGAAGACGTGTTTTCCCCACGAGGGTGACTCGAGGGTTTAATATCGAACTCTCGGGGAATCAGTAGTGAAAGATCTATCTCCTTATCCTTCTTTTGGTCACCTGCAAAACAAAGTTAAGTGTTTTGGTCCTCAACCTCACCTGTGGTTGTCAAGCACAAGGTGTAGAATGATATCTAGATAAATATGCAATGATGGGTGATGAATATGCTAGGATGATGATGGCAATGATATATGATATATTTTTGGGTTTTTATGATGGATGCAAGATGGAAAAGTCTTTTTGTATTTTCGGATTTATAAATGGCAGAAAATGGCAAGGTGGCAAAAGTGGTTGGAAAGGTGTTTCTTATGATTAAAAATGGACCGGGGTTCATGGTTTCACTTATGCACTCTCTCTTTAAATGGTATGGCAGACAAGTGGACATAGAGTTGACATATGAGATTGCAAGCACAAAGTTTGATATCAAGTTAACAATTATATGGGCATCACGTCCTAACATAGAGACCTTTTGGTTATTAGTCTCACTTATACTCCACCAAGATGCGAACTAAATCATAACACCTCGGTAATTAAGATGACTCAGAGTATAGCAATAAGTTTCATGACATGAAGTGAAAATAAGAACATGCTGGATCTAGTCACAGGAAGAAGCTTGGTCGCCCTCAACCCTTGCAGCATGGTATTTTTGTTTATCCCTAATGAGGTAACAAAGTAAGGTAAACATCCAAGTGGATCGCGATATTAAGTTGTCAGCTTACCGCACTCACCACTCCCCGTTACTCCAACTAATGCACACATCACCCCACACACGCTGTCATAAACATGCTTGATCACAACAAGTAGATAAGAACGGGGTTCATAATATGCATCTATACTCATAACTGAAACAAACATTTGCAATCTCAACATATATTAACTCACAAAAAGATCCACCACATAGGTAATACAAATATGACCGTAATCATGTTCATCAACTCATACGGTACTCATTAGTGAAGCTCAAGAGAGGGAGATACATAAGTTACTTCCACAAACCCATAGTCCATAGGTGGACTACTCCCTCTTCATGGTGGAGACGGTGGAGATGTCGATGGAGGTGAAGGAGACCACGCCGGCAGCGCCCCGCCAGAGTTTTCCCCCTCCAATCTGCAGCTCCAGGTCTTCGTTTTCGTGTTTCTGTGATATGGCGGCGCTCCTTTCGCGAAACGCTATGGGACCTCTTTTATAGGCGTTTTTAGGACAAGACGAAGGCGGTGGAGAAAGGATCGACGGCTGCGGAGCCCCGAGGCCCAATTGAGTGGGCCCACGCGGCCAGGTACAGGGCCACGTGGGCACCCTCTTTTGGCCTTCTGGCCTCCGTTTGCTTGCTTCCTTCGCTCCGAGGTCTTCCTTCTTCCAAAATAATGATGCCTGTATTTTTCCATAATTTTTGGACGTCGTTTGGGTCCCTGAAACAAAAAAGGAAAGAAATAGGGTTTTCTGCCTGCGCAGGTTAATTCCATAAAAATAGGAAACAATTGATTTATTTCCTAAAATCATTAAATAACAGTGATATAACCCTTATATGATGCAAATATGATTGGAATATAAGTGATATAGTGCAAAGTTCATGTATGCATTTTACATGCATCAACATCCCCAAGCTTAACCAATACTCGTCCTCGAGTATGAAGGTGATAAAACTAACATGGGCTTTGCAATATAGCACTAACAATGGATATCAAAGATGATTGCTACTGCTACATAGAGTCAAATGATTCATTCTTCAAATGAGTAGCAATATGCAAAATAGTTTATGAAGTGATATCAAGTATTCTGTAAGGATGTTCAATGATAGTTCACAAAGTGTAACATAACAGATAGTAATATGGACCACATGTATGCATAATGATAAGCATGAATATCCTACATAGGTCATAGAGTGATGATGAAAATCTGAATATGTTTGGTGGACACTTTGGAAAGATGTATAAGTGAGTAGAGGTAAAGCATGCATAAGTTTCATCTAACCTCCAAACTCTTCTACTTAAGTTAATGATTGCAATGTGGTAATACTTGGTGTCAAGCTCTCATTCCCTATCATAGCATCTTGAATGATTATAGTTTAATGTGAGAGCAAATATGAGTAGTGTGCTTGACAAAGTAAAGGTTGGATGTCTCATGCCCCTTGAATACAAGTACCTACACCATGAGTTACTCAACTTGGAAAAGCAAGTTCAAGTTATCTATCATTGTAAGTAATAATAGTATCATCAAGAGCGTCAACTGGGGTACCTCTTGTCCCAGGATATGGAACAAGCCCATATCAAAATGACAAGACAAACAAACAAGATGAAAACCTCAACACCCTTTTTATTTACCATTGGAATAGCTTTTTATTGTAAGGTGTGTCATAGATAGTTCACCATAGCATGTAAGTAAATTTACCATGAATGATGCATGGCTTAGATTAGCGGCCCAGGCGTCTCTCTAACCATTTATACAAACTACATCATTTCCCCTTATTTCACCATGATAGGCATCCATAGACAAAAGCACATGATATCAACTAAAAGGAGCATGTTGAAAGCTTTGCATGTGACAGCACATATGGGCTAACTCCCAACCTCGGACATTTATCAAGCCACTAGCATCATAATCTTAATCACAATGGGTCATGTTTTATTTATGCAATGATAGTAAAAATGTGCATCAAGTTCATGAGAGCTATATAACCAACTTTTCCCATGGCAATCAATAACATAATCATTTTCATTCAGAGGTATAGATAACACAAATATCATGATGAACATACTCGGAATAGCATATAGCTAGTAGGTAGATATGGTGGACTCACTGGAATAACTTTGGTTGAAGGTGTTGGAAACAAGTTTTTACTTGTTGGAATGTTTGGGCTAGCAAAAGGGAGAAAGTTGACCATCTAGATGCATGCATGAGTGTCCATAGAACTAACTAATCCATGTTAAAAAAGTAAAATAACTTTCAGCATCAAAACATGAATAAGTGATAGCTCTTGATAAAGCATTTGCAAATATTACTCATAAACAAGCTCATGAATCATGCAACTATATGTATCATTAAAAATCAACTCAAACATCCCTTTTCCCAACATGATAAAAGCATCCAACATATCAAACTTTCCCATATAAATTATGTGGTGGTCTCACAAACTCAACAAACAAACAAACAAAAACGCTCCAAGTTTATGCGATAAAGTGTTTCGATCGAAAAACAGAAGTTAGACGTGTGCAAACCGAGAGTGTGTAGGTCCAGTGGGGTTGTCTTCACATCCCCAAGCTTATGGTCTTCACCATCCTTGGATAACTCTTGGTGCATCTCCTCCAATCCCTGTGAAAAAACTTCAAAACACCGTTTCTCCCATTTCTTTTCTGTGGGGTGCATTAGTGATAAACAAATAGGTTTCTTGCTGCATATAATCCTTAAAAAACATATGAATGTCCAGAAAGTGTATAATGTTGTATGCCTACTCATAAACTCATTGAATCAAAAAGATTCAAGATAAAAGTTCAAAACATGCATAAAACAAAATGGGACAGAATCTGTCCAGAAAAACAGCAGCAGCAAAACGTATTTTTCTACCCTACCAAACTTTGTCGAAAAATTCCGAAAAAATTCATGCATGAGGATGAAAAGTTGCAACTACAGTTCAAATATGAGCTCATTCGGAGTTACAGAATAAGAATTAAAAATCATACCGTGCACAGATTCGTGCAGGAATAAAATCTCCGAACGCTATAAGCAACTTTTCAAACCAAAATGGGTAAAACTTGGCACTTTATTAAAAACTCCAGAAACTAAACTAGACACAAAATCTCTTGTTACAGCAAGAGGACACAAAGAAAAATCACACAAAAATAACCGGGTTGCCTCCCGCAAAGCGCTTTCTTTATAGCCATATAGCTAGGCTTCTTACTTGTTGTTTATTGAAGATGAAGCTCATGAGGGAGCTTGAACTTTGATGTTCCCTCTTCCTTGGGAAGTGTTCCATGCACTTCTTGTGTGGGAACTGAAACTTCACATTCCCTTCCTTTGAATCAATGATAGCACCTGTGGTACGAAGAAAAGGTCTTCCAAGAATAATAGGACTAGAGGTTTTATTCCCCATGTCCATGATTAGAAAATCCACAGGCACAAAAGTCATATGTAACTCTACCATAACATCACTTACTTTCCTAAAGCATGTTTAATGGAATCATCAGCAAGTGCAAGTTCAATAGAGCATTTTTCAAGATTTTTCAATTCAAGTATTCATATAGTTCTTTAGACAAACAGAGACACTAGATCCTAGATCAAGTATGGCATGGTGTGTCTCTTTTCCAATAGTTACTAGTACCTTGGGAATCCATATATCCCCAAGCTTAGGTGGTATCATGGCCTCTTGGTTGTACCTAGCAATTTTCTCTTTCAAGACATGATTAGCAATATAGGAACCAAAGCCAGCTTGATTAGTGTTGATGGAAGGATCACTTGCAAATTTTTGTAAGATAGATATAATTCATGCAAGCTACAATTTTCTAATCAAGCAAAGAATCCTTAACTTCACTAAGCATTTTAACTTCTTCAACTTTGTTTTCTATTATAAATTAAATATTTCATACGGTCATCAAAAACATCTTCAGGTACTTGGGCTTTTTCTAAACTGTCTTTAATTTTACTTCCAAAAGCAAGCCATCAAGTAGATAATGAGTATCATGCAGCAGTATTCATAAAAGAATCCTCACATTCATTATCCAAAAAGATCTTAGAGTTTTCAGACAATCCTCTATAAAATAATGCATAAGCATCCAATCTCTAAGACCATGTTCCATTCCAAAAGTTATACCTCTAAACCTTTCCCATGCTTTTACCAAAGGTGCATCTTCATCTTGTTTAAAGGTGATAACTATTTGTTAAAATTACAGATCATTTCAGTGGAACAAAATCTTTCAACAAATGCAGCTTTCAAGTTAAACCAAGTGCTAAAATTTCCAGGTGGCCATCTTAATAACCAATCCAATGCTTTTCCTCCTAAGGAATAGGAAAAAGCTTAAGTTTAACATTAGCATGGTTCAGATTTAACTTGTTGCATCTTTCATTAAACTTCGTAAGATGAGCTATGGATCTTCTTTTGGTTTCCCATAGAAACGACACTCATAGATTGCCTTCATATGTTAGGATCTACCTCAGCTTTTTAATAGGGATATTCTTATCTTGAGGGAAATTCCTAACACTAAATGACCAAAAGGTTCTCTTCTCCATTTCAGCAAGTTTTTATGTGTTTTTGATTTTTATGATGCAAAACTGAAAATAAATATGACTCAACAAATGCAAACCGAATTACAAATGCAAGACACAATGCAGTGACAATGACAAACAAATGAATTTGCTTTGAAGGAAAGATGGATAAGATGATGCACACGTAGGTGCAACCTCCCAAGCTTAGGTGTTAGCACAAGTGGTGATGTTGACTTTGTTGTGATCTCCTTGGATAAACCTTCTCAGCTATGATTCCCCGGCAACGGCGCCAGAAAACAGTCTTGATGGCCCTTGAAGAGGTTGATCTACGCGCCAAAAAACACTTTGCTGCGAGCTAAGTTGACGAGGAATAATTGCGGTGTTGCTTCTATCTCTCCCGTCAACGGCGCCAGAAAACAGTCTTGATTGCCGTGCATAGTTAACCTGCGTCAAAAGTAAATGGGTTAGGTTGAGACTCCAAGTGCAGAGTGTGTAGTAAGTGGAAGACGTGTTTTCCCCACGAGGGTGACTCGAGGTTTAATTCGAACTCTCGGGGAATCAGTAGTGAAAGATCTATCTCCTTATCCTTCTTTTGGTCACCTGCAAAACAAAGTTACGTGTTTTGGTCCTCAACCTCACCTGTGGTTGTCAAGCACAGGTGTAGAATGATATCAAGATAAATATGCAAAGATGGTGTGATGAATATGCTAGAATGATGATTGCAATGATATATGTATATTTTTGGTTTTTATTGGATGCAAGATGGAAAAGTCTTTTTGTATTTCGGATTATAAATGGCAGAAAATGGCAAGGTGGCAAAAGTGGTTGGAAAGGTGTTTCTTATGATTAAAAATGGACCGGGGTTCATGGTTTCACTTATGCACTCTCTCTTTAAATGGTGGCAGACAAGTGGACATAGAGTTGACATATGAGATTGCAACACAAAGTTTGATTCAAGCAATAATTATATGGGCATCACGTCCTAACATAGAGACCTTTTGGTTATTAGTCTCACTTATACTCCACCAAGATGCGAACAAATCATAACACCTCGTAATTAAGATGACTCAGAGTATAGCAATAAGTTTCATGACATGAAGTGAAAATAAGAACATGCTGGATCTAGTCACAGGAAGAAGCTTGGTCACCCTCAACCCTTGCAGCATGGTATTTTTGTTTATCCCTAGTGAGGTAACAAAGTAAGGTAAACACCCAAGTGGATCGCGATATTAAGTTGTCAGCTTACCGCACTCACCACTCCCCGTTACTCCAACTAATGCACACATCACCCCACACACGCTCTCATAAACATGCTTGATCATAACAAGTAGATAAGAACGGGTACATAATATGCATCTATACTCATAACTGAAACAAACATTTGCAATCTCAAACATATATTAACTCACAAAAAGATCCACCACATAGGTAATACAAATGACCGTAATCATGTTCAGCAGCTCATACGGTACTAATTAGTGAAGCTCAAGAGAGGAGAGATACATAAGTTACTTCCACAAACCCATAGTCCAGAGGTGGACTACTCCCTCTTCATGGTGGAGACGGTGGAGATGTCGATGGAGATGAGACCAGCCGGCAGCGCCCCCGGAGTTTTCCCCCTCCAATCTGCAGCTCCAGGTCTTCGTTTTCGTGTTTCTGTGATATGGCGGCGCTTTTCGCGAAACGCAGGGACCTTTTTATAGGCGTTTTTAGGTCAAGACGAAGGCGGTGGAGAAAGGCGACGAGCGGAGCCCGAGGCCAATGAGTGGGCCCCACGCGGCCAGGTACAGGGCCGCGTGGGCCACCCTCTTTTGGCCTTCTGGCCTCCGTTTGCTTGCTTCCTTCGCTCCGAGGTCTTCCTCCTTCCAAAATAATGATGCTGTATTTTTCCATAATTTTTGGACGTCGTTGGGTCCCTGAAACATAAAAGGAAAGAAATAGGGTTTTCTGCCTGCGCAGAGTTAATTCCATAAAAATAGGAAACAATTGATTTATTTCCTAAAATCATTAAATAACAGTATAACCCTTATATGATGCAAATATGATTGGAATATGTGATATAGTGCAAAGTTCATGTATGCATTTTACATGCATCAACATCCCCAAGCTTAACCAATACTCGTCCTCGAGTATGAAGGTGATAAAACTAACATGGGCTTTGCAATATAGCACTAACAATGGATATCAAAGATGATTGCTACTGCTACATAGAGTCAAATGATTCATTCTTCAAAGGAGTAGCAATATGCAAAAGTTTATGAAGTGATATCAAGTATTCAATGCAAGGATGTTCAATGATAGTTCACAAAGTGTAACATACAATAGTAATATGGACCACATGTATGCATAATGATAAGCATGAATCCTACATGGTCATAGAGTGATGATGAAAATCTGAATATGTTTGGTGGACACTTTGGAAAGATGTAATATGAGTAGAGGTAAAGCATGCATAAGTTTCATCTAACCTCCAAACTCTTCTACTTAAGTTAATGATTGCAATGTGGTAATACTTGGTGTCAAGCTCTCATTCCCCTATCATAGCATCTTGAATGATTATAGTTTAATGTGAGAGCAAATATGAGTAGTGTGCTTGACAAAGTAAAGGTTGGATGTCTCATGCCCCTTGAATACAAGTACCTACACCATGAGTTACTCAACTTGGAAAAGCAAGTTCAAGTTATCTATCATTGTAAGTAATAATAGTATCATCAAGAGCGTCAACTGGGGTACCTCTTGTCCCAGGATATGGAACAAGCCCATATCAAAATGACAAGACAAACAAACAAGATGAACACCTCAACACCCTTTTTATTTACCATTGGAATAGCTTTTTATTAAGGTGTGTCATAGATAGTTCACCATAGCATGTAAGTAAATTTCCACCATGAATGATGCATGGCTTAGATTAGCGGCCCAGGCGTCTCTCTAACCATTTATACAAACTCATTCAAACTACTCATTTCCCCCATTTCACCATGATAGGCATCCATAACAAAACATGATATCAACTAAATGAGCATGTTGAAAGCTTTGCATGTGACAGCACATATGGGCTAACTCCCAACCTCGGACATTTATCAAGCCACTAGCATCATAATCTTAATCACAATGGGTCATGTTTTATTTATGCAATGATAGTAAAAAGTGCATCAAGTTCATGAGAGCTATATAACCAACTTTTCCCATGGCAATCAATAACATAATCATTTTCATTCAGAGGTATAGATAACACAAATATCATGATAACATACTCGGAATAGCATATAGCTAGTAGGTAGATATGGTGGACTCACTGGAATAACTTTGGTTGAAGGTGTTGGAAACAAGTTTTTACTTGTTGGAATGTTTGGGCTAGCAAAGGGAGAAAGTTGACCATCTAGATGCATGCATGAGTGTCCATAGAACTAACTATCATGTTAAACAAAGTAAATAACTTTCAGCATCAAAACATGAATAAGTGATAGCTCTTGATAAAGCATTTGCAATTATTACTCATAAACAAGCTCATGAATCATGCAACTATATGTATCATTAAAAATCAACTCAAACATCCCTTTTCCCAATATGATAAAAGCATCCAACATATTTCAACCCAATTTCCAGAGCTTTCCATATAAATTATTATGTGGTGGTCTCACAAAACTAACAAACAAACAAAAAGACGCTCCAAGTTTATGCGATAAAGTGTTTCGATCGAAAAACAGAAGTTAGACGTGTGCAAACCGAGAGTGTGTAGGTCCAGTGGGGTTGTCTTCACATCCCCAAGCTTATGGTCTTCACCATCCTTGGATAACTCTTGGTGCATCTCCTCCAATCCCTGTGAAAAAACTTCAAAACACCGTTTCTCCCATTTCTTTTCTGTGGGGTGCATTAGTAGTGATAAACAAATAGGTTTCTTGCTGCATATAATCCTTGACAAAACATATGAATGTCCAGAAAGTGTATAATGTTGTATGCCTACTCATAAACTCATTTGAATCAAAAAGATTCAAGATAAAAGTTCAAAACATGCATAAAACAAAATGGGACAGAATCTGTCCAGAAAAACAGCAGCAGCAAAACGTATTTTTCTACCCTACAAACTTTGTCGAAAAATTCCGAAAAATTCATGCATACAGAGGATGAAAAGTTGCAACTACAGTTCAAATATGAGCTCATTCGGAGTTACAGAATAAGAATTAAAAATCATACCGTGCACAGATTCGTGCAGGAATAAAATCTCCGAACTATAAGCAACTTTTCAAGACCAAAATGGGTAAAACTTGGCACTTTATTAGAAACTAAACTAGACACAAATCTCTTGTTACAGCAAGAGGACACAAAGAAAATCACACACAAAAATAACCGGGTTGCCTCCCGCAAAGCGCTTTCTTTATAGCCATATAGCTAGGCTTCTTACTTGTTGTTTATGAAGATGAAGCTCATGAGGGAGCTTGAATGATGTGCCCCTCTTCCTTGGGAAGTGTTCCATGCACTTCTTGTGTGGGAACTGAAACTTCACATTCCCTTCCTTTGAATCAATGATAGCACCTGTGGTACGAAGAAAAGGTCTTCCAAGAATAATAGGACTAGAGGTTTTATTCCCCATGTCCATGATTAGAAAATCCACAGGCACAAAAGTCATATGTAACTCTACCATAACATCACTTACTTTCCCTAAAGCATGTTTAATGGAATCATCAGCAAGTGCAAGTTCAATAGAGCATTTTTCAAGATTTTTCAACAAAGTATTTCATATAGTTCTTTAGACAAGACAGAGACACTAGATCCTAGATCAAGTATGGCATGGTGTCTCTTTTCCAATAGTTACTAGCACCTTGGGATCCATATATCCCCAAGCTTAGGTGGTATCATGGCCTCTTGGTTGTACCTAGCAATTTTCTCTTTCAAGACATGATTAGCAATATAGGAACCAAAGCCAGCTTGATTAGTGTTGATGAAGGATCACTTGCAAACTTTTGTAAGATAGATATTAATTCATGCAAGCTACAATTTTCTAAGTCAAGCAAAGGATCCTTAACTTCACTAAGCATTTTAACTTCTTCAACTTTGTCTTTCATTATAAAGATTAAATATTCATAACTCATCAAAAACATCTTCAGGTACTTGGGCTTTTTCTAAACTTTCTTTAATTTTCACTTCCAAAAGCAAGCCATCAAGTAGATAATGAGTGTCAGGTGCAGCAGTATTCATAAAAAATCCCACATTCATTATCCAAAAAGACCTTAGAGTTTTCAGACAATCCTCTATAAAATATATGCATAAGCATCCAATCTAAGACCATGTTCCATTCCAAAAGCTATACCTCTAAACCTTTCCCATGCTTTTACCAAAGGTTCATCTTCATCTTGTTAAAGGTGATAACTATTTGTTAAAATTACAGATCATTTCAGTGGAACAAAATCTTTCAACAAATGCAGCTTTCAAGTTAAACCAAATGCTAAAATTTCCAGGTGGCCATCTTAATATCCAATCCAAAGCTTTCCTCCTAAGGAATAGGGAAAAGCTTAAGTTTAACATTAGCATGGTTCAGATTTAACATGTTGCATCTTTCATTAAACTTCTTAAGATGAGCTATGGGATCTTCTTTCGGTTTCCATAGAAACGATACTCATAGATTGCCTTCATTATGTTAGGATCTACCTCAACTTTTTCAATAGGG